>CM042151.1:43163657-43236157 GCA_023376005.1 Doryteuthis pealeii
ATTATTTGACTATTGTCCTTATCTGTACAATGTTTTGTTTGGATACATAGCATAGATGATAAAGGTGTTGGGTTAAGACAGTTTCTAAGTGACAGTTATCTCTCGGCTGAAGAAGCCATTTTGTTGGCTGGTTGGCTGGTTGGTTAGTTAGTATACTTATAGTATGTTGCAGAATACATAAAAATGGCGATAGCCTGCTCTGGTGTTTTCTGAGGATAATTTTGGATTGGGATATGTTTTGGGGTTCTGGTAAAGCAGAATAAGAGAGAAATGGTGAGTGGCCTGTCCCGGTGTTTCCTGAGGATTAATTTTTCTTTTGGGTTATGATTTGGGAAATGGTCTCCAAGACGTTTCGGCTGTGGAAGATGTCTCAAATCCGAATGCGGACAGCAAGGTGAATGAACAACTAGGTGTAGAAAAACAGACGAGTGCCTACTTTTTGTGTTGGAGGGTTCCTGAAGAAATTTTAGCCACTGGCAGTGACCGAGTGTGGAAATGTGTTAACCAGGATTGTCCCTCAGAGTTAAACTAAAAGGCACAGAAAAATAGTTGTAGAAAGGAAGTTTAAAATACTTAATGGTATTAGTGTGTTGTGTTGTGCATGCTATTTTATAAGATAAGGAATTATGAGTAACACATGGCTGATGAAGATTTTTTGTTGCGCAGTAAAATTGTTGTTGTTTTCTCCATGCATGTTGATTTTGATGGAATGTTGGGGCCATGTGTGCAATGTTCTTGAATTTCTTGGTATGATTGTATTGTTGATGTAAATTGCCTTCCCAGTCTCCAGGTAAGTGACCTGTGGAGCAGAAAACTGGTGAATTGGTAATTGAAATCCAGGCAAATGTATTGCTGAGTGAGGGTCATGTTGGTTTGTGACCAGGATTTTGGACCAAGTTGTGTTTTGATTTTGTCAAGAAATTGTAGATGGCCCTGCACTGTTTTTTGGTTGGAAATTGAAACTTGTTGTAAATGTAATTTTGATGTATGCATTGGGGGGAATAGAACTGGAAGTAATTTAGAAATTACCAGAATACGGTAGAGCCTCGAAATGGAGAGGCAAGTAAAGTAGTGTTAGTACCCTAACACTTACGTACAGTTAGTGTAGAAAGCAAAATGGCTGAATAAGTTACAGCCGGTAGCCTTGAGTACAATGTCATGGAGGATTGAGTGACACATCTCGATCTCATCTTGATCTCTTTTCTGGAGGATACCGTGAGAATCGGTGCAAATGAGAAATAAGGCCTCTTCCAGTTTAGATTAGAAAGAGTTAGTTTAGTTAGTATTGGCCAAGCCATGGAGGGAGCAAGTCGCATTAAGCACTGCCATACTCAATCTACACAGTAAGTCTGGTGGAGATTTCGGAATAAAATATAATCTAAAGAAAATCGAAGTCTTGGGTTATTTATCTAAAAATTACCAATGACCGGGGCTGCTGATAAAGAGAAATCCCCAATAGGAGACCAGACATGAAATCCCCAAATGGAAAGTTCCAGATGCTAGAAGAAGAACATCTAGAAGAACATAAGATACCAAAGATGATCATAAGAATAAGAATAAGAGAGTATACAACATGTTTTTATTTTCAAATCTAGTTCTGGGGTTATTAGTCAGTCAATTGCTGGCACCCTGTTGAGTGCTAAACTTAAACCTTTGTTCTTATTTCTTTTTCTTCTCTTTCTCCAGAAATCTGAACACTGTTTTTCTTTCAATCCCCAAATTCCCAAGTAGACCACAATGATTATGCTAGAAATGAAAGTTATTCTGATGTCCTTCATTCTATTTCAAGGACTAAAAATCATTGGATTATTTGGACTATTGTCCACATCTTCCTTGTTATCTGTACAACGTTTCATTTGGACGCATAGTGTAGTGGATAAAGGTGGTGGCTTGAGACAGTTCTAAGTAACAGTTATTTCTTGGCTGCAGGTTCAATCCTGGTCAAGGCCGACAGTAACATAGAATAATAATTAACACAGCTTAACACCTGTACCCCAGCTATGGTTAGTGGAATGAGATCAGGATAACTACGTGGATTGAATAAAGAGTTGGGTTTAAAGTTCTATGATGGCTCCTGATTACGACAAGACTATGTTCGAGAAGGCTCTCGAGTCCAACAAGAAATACCTGAAGAAGGCTGGAGACCACATCAGCTGAAATATTGTACAGATAACAATTGAAATGAAGAGGAGTCTGAATAACATCACTTAGATGTACTAGAAATAATTGAAATACAATAATATATCTGATTGTTTTATGCTCCCAAAATGCTCTCAAAATGCTCTCTAGGGGGAACTTTAACTAACTTTCATCGTTAGCATAATAAAGCAAGGCTCATAAATATATATATACCGATGTATGTATTTATACATATATATATAATATATATACTGATGTATGTATTTATCAGTTAAAACTCCTTACTGGCAGCTGAAGACGGCCGAGGAGTTAAGGAACCGGACTGATGAAAAAGTCAGATGGGTTTTGCTCCCAGCTAGAAGTAGTTGCTAAGTCTAGTCACACTGAGGAGACGTGAAACGTCGCAACACAGTGTTTGTGGATGACTATATATATATATATTTTGGGGGAGATTATGTGCTTAATTAAAGTCATACCTAATTTGTTAATTAATTAGTTATAATTAAAATCTTTTAACAAAATTGACTGCTATCGCCATTTCAAACACATCGTTTGTCCACTTCATATATATATATATATATATATATATATATATATATATGAATATGATATAATGAAAAAACAAAAGATGTTTACAACTGAAATAGGCTCATCAGGAGAGAAGTGTGCAAACCGTTTCGGGGCCATTATAATGTGAAAGGGTCCTCATATTAGTTAGGTTGGGCCGGTGTTGCTTTTTAAAACCGTCAAGAGATTTTGCCCCCGAAACGGTTTGCACACTTCTCTCCTGATGAGCCTATTTCAGTTGTAAACATCTTTTGTTTTTTCATTATATCATATTCATACTGTCGGATTAATTTCCATTTTATTTTCACACACACACACATATATATATATATATATATATATATATATATATATAGTAAAAATCATTACTTGGCATTGTTGTTTCTTTTTTCCTTTTTTTCACCATAAGCATGGCACACTTTTCAATGCCGAATTCCATTCCAATATCCTGGCTGTATTTTCTTATGGTTTCTACAAAGGTTTCCAGTTCTTTTTCATTTTTTGGCAAAAATCTTGATATCATCCATGTACATTTTTAACATTTTTTTCTTGTGATTGTGTAAATTTGTAGCCCTCTGTACATTTCCTTAGTGTTGAATTGTTAGTCTTTATCCAATTTGTACTATCAAATGGCTTTTATCCCTGTCCTGATCAGACCTGTCGGTTGAGACAGCACTTTTTCCATCCTAAGGTTCTGATGAAGGTTTGATAAAAATCGAAACGTTTTAATGTCAACTTCACCTATTATAAACTAGAAGCAGCTACCCAGCATCACCTGGGTAAAGCGGGGGGAGGTAACCCTAGTGTATTGATTTGTTTACTTTTGAGATTTACAAATTCTGGACATAGAATTCAGTAGAATTTCAATGCTATTTCTATGCATATTTTGATTTTTAGATATCTTTGAATATAAATCAAATCTTCATAATTTTTGCACAAAAAGCAAAAACTGTTGATATTTAATGTGTATATATATTTACTTTGTCATTAATTATTCTATTTTTGTAGTTTCATTCGGACATACATACATACATACACACAACTACCCTTTATATATGTATAGATTTATCTTTTTGGTAATACTTTGTTTTTTCTATTTTCTACAAACACACACACGCATATATATATATATATAACTATAAGTAGCTACCCAGCATTGCCTGGGTAGTGGGGGAGGTAAAAAAAATAGTCTCACAAACCCATTATTATTGAATCGCAAGTTGGATCCTTGTAGTATGTCCCATTAAAATCCCTATGTAAAAACAAAAGACGTTGTGTTGATCCAGCCACTCTGGAAACAAAAATTAATGTCTACTATTTAAAATATTAAATACAAAAACAAAACTCTTATCATTTAAATTTTATTTTTTTAAGTATCTTCACTGATATAAATCAAACCTTAATTATTTTTGCTCAAAAAGCAAGATTTGGTGATAGTGAATGTATATATATATTTACTTTGTCATTAATTATTTTATTTTCATAGTATCCTCTGAACATACATACACATAAACTGCCCTTTATATATGTACTAGAAGTGGTTACCCGGTAGATGGAGGATTTTTAAAAAGTTAGTCTCGCAGATCCATTATTACTTATAGTGAGTGAGATCCTCACTGGTTGCCCCATAAAAATCCCCATGGAAATATATAACAAGTAAGAAATTTCCATTCAATGATTTACAATTTAAAAAAAAAGAAGATATAAATGATGCAATTAATTCAATCAATCAATATTATATTTCAAAGCGAATAAAACCATACAAAAAAGTAGATAAACAAAATAACACGCTTCTGTTACTTTTAAAATTTGAATTTTTAAATATCTTCCCAAATATAAATCATATCTTCCTTATTTTTGCTCAAAAACCAAGCCCTGGTGATATTTAATGTGTATATATATTTACTTTGTCGTTATTTGTTTTATTTTCTAAGTTTTCTCCAGACATACAGATACACACAGCTGCCCTTTATATATGTATAGATAGATGGTATGTTTTGGTTTGCTGTCGTCTATACCTGAGTAGGACTATAGTGTTGTGAATTGTTTGTAGTAATGTTGTTGATTTTACACCATTATAGAAGTAGACAAACACCTTTTGATGATTATTACTTCACTTTATACATTCTTCTGGGTTCACAAATAGTTGGCTTTCAAGCCATTACTTGAAAGTAGGAAAAAATCTATTGTCTAGAATTTTTTTAACTTCTGGGGTCACCTGGTTGGTCACCTGGACCAGCCGTTTCTTATTAATTTTTATTCACCCCAATTCTCTCTATTCTTCTTCTTCTTCTTCTTACTCACAAGGGACCAAATGACTATGGTATGAGAAAATAGGAAAAAAATAAATTCAATGGTGAGCAATATGATAATTAAAAAGTGTATACTTAAATTTGGTCAGATACATACATCTAGTAATACTATATATATTTACCAACCCCTCCGCAAAAGAAGGATATGACACAAGGTCAATTTATTAAGCGGAGTTTAACAGGTTTGAATTCAGAGTTTTTCTTCTCCTAGACTGGTTACCTAGCCAAGGTTAAAGAGCCCAGTCTGCCCTGATATTTACCCATAGCTAGAGGGAGAAATGGATTCATACCTTTCCCAAGAATATTAGCGCTATGTGAAATGCAAAGAGCTTTGCCCAGGAACTGAACTCGGGTCGACGAATCCATTTCCTACAACTCTTACCATTAGTCCACGCGCCTCCATTCTAGTAATACTATAAGAGGTGAATGTTCTTATAATATTTTAGAAGGCGCAAAGTAACCTTCTAGCGTGGGTACATATGTGCACATGAATTAATCCGACAAAGAAGTTATATATGATAACAAACATAGACTTTATTTTGTGAGCATGTGGAGTAAAATACATACATGGCAGGTAAAAGATAAATATATAGAATAGATACATAAACTTACATAAAGAATGTAGGACTAAGTCCTAAAGAAGTGATACGTGTAGAAATAAATCACTTACTGATAGTTTGCTGGTGGCAAAGGCCCCCACTTAAGGTGCAGAGGCACCAAGCGCCTAACCCATATGCAATGGTTGCTGGACCGAGATAAAGAGAGAGATGTTTAAATACAGCCGCCACCTATAGGCGAAAACCTGCAGCAAGGGAAGATAACCCTATTGGACTCATGTCCAATTCCAACAGGAGTGGACAATCACTACAATATATTAAAAACAAAAACAGCAACAAAAACAATAAATATTGAACTAATATTTGTTTAGTTTTGTATTTTTTGTATTAATATTAATCTTTCTATCAATATTGAAGCTGAAAATGAAGCCTTTTGCAATGTATGAGCAAATTCCGTGACGATAAAACAAGGCATGTTGACATTGGGAATTTCATATGTTACTAAAATATTAGAATTTCTCATTAATCTGTATTATGGCATAATGTTTATAAAAGCTTGAACTCATTTCTTCTACCTGCTGCCAGCTGTGTGTAAACAGTAGAGCATGGTGGGCCCTTTTGCCTTGGTACTTTAACCAATTAAAGAGAAGGAAAACTCTGAATTCAAAGTGGCTCTACTCTGCATAGAAATAGACCTTAGGTTGCATCCTGCTAGTCTATCTATACATATATAAAGGGCAGTTGTATGTATGTGTATGTCCAGAGGAAATTTCAAAAACAACAATTAATGACAAAGTAAATATATATACACATTAAATATCACCAGAAATTGTTTTTTGAGCAAAAATAATGAAGGTTTGATTTATATTTGTGAAGATCATTAAAAAATAAGATTTAAATGATAACAGCATAGAATTTCTTTTGCATTTAATATTTTAAATAGTAGACATTGATTTTTCTTTTCAGAGTGGCTGAATCAACGCAAGGTCTTCTTTTTACATAGGGATTTTAATGGGGCATCCTGCGAGGAGCCAACTCGTGATTCAGTAATAATGGATCTGTGAGACTAACTTTTTTGCTACCCGCCTCTAACCAGGCGACACTGGGTAGCTGCTTCTGTTGCAAGATGGGTATATTCCTGACTTTTGTGAGCTAGAACTACTAATGGAAGGAGGAGGAAGAAATAATAAAGGTTTAAATCAGATGAACGATGGTTTGACCGTAGCGTGACCCCGAACGAAGAATTGAGTGGCAAGTGGAAGTCGGTGTTGACCGCAAGCGGAAGTCGGGTGTTGACCGGAAGTCACGTGGTGACGTGGAAGAAAAAAGAAGGGGTTCGTTCTCTTTTGCCGGCGGCGGTCGTAGGGTACGGACCTGACCTTGGGTCCCTCATGAGAGCCCAGTAATCTAGTAGTGTTCTCTCTCTCTTTCTCTCTGCCTTTCCTCCTCTCTGGTAGGAGCCCACTATACGAGCACGATAATAAAGGCTGGCAGTTGTGACAACATGTTTCTCGTGTTATAATTTTATCGACACCATTTCAGCATGGTGACTTTTGGAGTTTTAGTACAAGAAAGAAAAAAGGACTACGGTACATATATCATTTTAGTGCCGTGAATATTACCTTCTAGTAATAGATAATTCTTGATAGTCTTCCAATTAAAGCTGTTCAATGCTTGCAATATCCCATCACAAAAAGCGATATTAATGCACATATAGGGAATGCATGATCTGCTATAAATAGATTATCAGTTCTATGGAAATCCGATTTCACTGGCAAGTTAAAGAGACAATTCTTCCAAGTTGTATCAGTGCTGCTGTATGGTTGCACCACTTGGACTTTAACGAAGCGCCTAGAGAATAAGATACATGGGAGCTGCTCAAGAATGCTGCGATATTAAACAAACTGTTTACACACAGCTTGCAGTGGGTAGAAGAAATGAGTTCAATCCTTTATAACCATTATGCCATAATACAGATTAATGAGAAATTCTAATATTTTAGTAACATATGAAATTCCCAAACAACATCCTACAAGAAAAAAAATCTGTACGCACCTCACCCACCTTATCCCACAAACTAACTGAGTGAGACGAGCAAGGCATGCAATGCACTGCTGGAGAAGTGGGGACAGACTCATAAATAGCATTGTCCAGTGGAAACCAGCACATGGACATGTAAGTTTTATTAATGCTACTAGAACAAATTAAAAAATGCTGTAAAAACGATGTAAAAATAGATTTTTGAAACATATTGCCTGAGGGTGGGAGTAAAAAATTCAATGTCAGCGAGTTTGTACCCCAAGTAAGTAAAATCATCAAATTCATTAAAGGATTAAAAAATAAAACAATTTGAAATGTAAACTTTAAATATGTATTAAGATAAAACTAACTATATATAGATATATAATACCAGTCATGTATTTATTAAAACTTGTTTTAAAAAACAATGAGGACTGTCTAATGCTGCATGTTCAAATTTTGAGTGTATTTATTCTATGTTATGATGATTTTGGGTAATGTGACGTAAGCAGTGACGTAATTTTTGTTACAGACAAAAACTGGAAGCGAATCTCCATTATTAATAGATTTGCTCTTATTTAGACAGTATGTTGAACGAAGATCAAACAAAACTTTCCTTGGGTAGAATTTTATTAGGAATCCAGTAGTGGTATTTATATTTACCCTTGAAATTATTTGGGGTTACTAGTATAAGGATTGTATGTGTGTGGTTTTGGCTTTAGTGGCCAAAACTAGTTTCTTATGATATGCTAAGAGGATCAGAGAAACTTTCCAGCATAGGTAAATATATACATAATTAAATCCGAACAAAGAAGTACAATAAAGCAACAATACAGACTTTATTGTCTGAGCACATTGAACATGAAATATATAACAAAATACACACAGGATGAAAGTCTTTCGGAAGTAAGAAAGAGTTCATAATGAATATAAGAGTCACTTACTGATAGTTGGTGGGCAAAGCCTCCCACTTAATGGACAGAGACACCATGCATCTAGTCCATCGTTTGTGAATGCCAGACCCAAAGACACACACAGAGAGAGAGAGAGAGAGAGAGAGAGAGAGAGAGAGAGAGAGAGAGAGAGAGAGAGAGAGAGAGATTCCAAGGCTGAATTTAAATACCCAGCTAGTAGTGTCACCAAGTTGCAAAACTATCGCAGAAAGGGAAGATAACCCTTTTGGACTCTCGTACATCTCAGCAAGAGCAGACAATCGCTACATTAAAGACCAAATTACTGGGTGTGGTATGAGAAAATAGGAAAAAAAAATCCAATTGTGAGATTTTAAAAAGTGTATACTTAAATTTAGTTGAATAAACCAAGCAAGTTTCTATGAAATGAATAAATAAATTAAAGAGTGAAAGAAAATAACATTTCAGTTAACATGTTAAGAATTTAAAAAAGAAAAACTTCAAAGGTGAGTGCAGCAATAGTAACAGTAATAATAAGAAAATCTCAAAACAATTATTAAAAATCTAGAAAACTAAAAAAATAGTAATCTTCAAAGAAAGACATTCTTCAAGAATTATAATCTAAAAATTTAAATTATAATTAAAATTATTATATAATCATCATTTAAATCATAATTTTATCAGTATTTTTCATTAAATAGTATTTTTCAAATTAAATGTGAAATTTATATAATAAGTAATTTTCAGTATTTTTCCTTTAATAGTATAAAGAATTTGCATAAAATATCTACTACCTTTGTCCCTTAAATGTTGCAGCATTTTCATATGAATTTCATGCACTAAATGGAACAACTGTTATGGGACAGGAATGGGCACCTTACATGGTGTAATGGTTAACAAGCAAGATTAACAGACCATTGGTAGTAAGTTTATTTCTCACTGGTACCCCATACTTAAAAATCCTGTAATTTTTTCCTCGGGTTGAGAATGAGAAATATAGGCTTTCCCTATATATATATACAAGATGTGTCAAAAAAGTATTGAGATTTTTTGTACTTTTTGACACACCTTGTATTCTGAAAAGAATAATGTTCCATTCATTCTTCAATTCTATCTTGGTAAATACAGTTTTAAACTGGGTACTTTTTTGACACACCTTGTATTTTGACAAAAATTAATGTACCATTCATTCTTCATTTTTATCTTAGTAAATACAGCTTTAAACTGGGTACTTTTTTGACACACCTTGTATTCTGAAAAACCTTAAAGTTCTATTCATTCTTCATGTTTATCTTGGTAAATACAACTTCAATCTCAATACTTTTTTGACACACATTTTATATATATAGGAAATATACCTTTCCTAAGGGTATTAGCATTATGTGAAATCCAACCTGCCTTGTCCAGGATTTGAACTTGTGTCACCATGTCACATTTTGTACATCCCTGCACACAAGTAGAATGTGACACAAGGTCAATTTTTTTAGTGGAGTTTAATTGATTTGAATTCAGAGTTTCTTTCTCTTA
Source organism: Doryteuthis pealeii (assembly GCA_023376005.1). Lineage (NCBI taxonomy): Eukaryota > Metazoa > Mollusca > Cephalopoda > Myopsida > Loliginidae > Doryteuthis > Doryteuthis pealeii. The sequence continues at coordinate 43,173,690 of CM042151.1, forward strand.
GATTGGTTAGAGTCCAATCTGCCCTACTATTAACCCATAGCTGGAGGGAGAATAGTTATGGAAATATCTTTCTGAAGGTTACTAGTGTGATGTGAAATGCAAAAAGCTTCGGCCAGGATTTGAACTCGAGTCACCAAGTCCATTTCCTACAATGATAATTATTAGACCACAAAAGCTTCCAAACAACACCTATACTTATTTACTAAGCTTAGCTTAGATGTGGCACAAGGTCAAATTTTGGGGCACCCAGTGAGAATCGAACTCACTAACAATGGTCTGCAAATCTAGCTTGCTAACCATTACACTATGTCAGGTACCCTATTAGTTATTTACTATGTGTAACTTAGGTGCGGCACAAGGCCAGAAATATGGGACACCCACTGAGAATCGGACTCACTTACAATGGTCTATGAATCTAGCTCGCTAACCATTACACTACGTGAGGTTCCCTATTAGTTATTTATTCAGCATAGCTTAGGTGTGGCACAAGGCCAGAAATATGGGGCACCCACTAGGAATCAAACTCAATTACAATGGTCTATGAATCTAGCTCTCTAATCATTACACTATGTGAGGTGCCTTATTTGTTATTTACTAAGTGTAACTTAGGTGCGGCACAAGGCCAGAAATATGGGGCACCACCTGAGAGTAAAACTTACTAACAATGGTCTGTGAATCTAGCTTGCTAACAATTACACTACGGGAGGTGTCCTATTAGTTATTTACTAAGAGTAGCTTAGGTGCAGCACAAGGCCAGAAATATGGGACACCCCCTGAGAATTGAAGTCACTAACAATAGTCCGCGAATCTAGCTCGCTAACCATTACACTATGTGAGGTGCCCTATTAGTTATTTACTAAGCGTAGCTTAGGTGCAGCACAAGGCCTGAAATATGGGGCAGCCACTGAGAATTGAACTCTAACAATGGTCTACGAATCTAGCTCGCTAACCATTAAACCACATAAGGTACCTCCAAATGACACCTATAAAGGATTCTCTTCACCAGGAAATGATTTATTTTGTCTCTTTTGGAAATTCCTCATCTATTCAATTTCTGGAAAAGAAAATATAAAAAAAACAAAAAACAAAACAAGGTTGATCAAATATTAAATGCCCGGTATTTTGCTTTCCAGAATGAAGGCCCAAACTTTCTCAGAGGTCATCTCGGTGGTAAGTACCTTGCAGTATTTATTATATATTTATCTACTTATGCTGTGTGTCACATGATATGTATTGGCTGAACTGTTGACAAACTGCCATAGAAAATAACTTTGTGTACTTGCCAGGTGAACGGGTGGGGGTGGGTCTAATTATGTTAAAGCTAATTTGTTGATCTTACACTCTCTATTTTTGGCTTTGTGAAGTGATGGAAAAGAAAGTGGGCAGGGGATGCATTGCCAAATATTACTCAGGTGACCTATTCATATCACAGTATTGGCAATCTTACACGTTTTGGTAACATTTGTGTGATTGTGTATGTATAGTTCTCTTCCTGTTAAAGAATGGTCACACTTACTTTTTTTATTGTAACATTATTCCTCTTTGGGGATTGATTCTTTATTATGAATTGTATAAACGAGGATTCTGCAGAACAACATTAAAAAAAAAAATATATTTATAAATATAGCATATATTATAGCATATATATATAGCATATATATATATAGGCATATATATATATATATATATATATATATATATATATATATATATTATATAGCATATATATATATATATATATATATATATAGCATATATATATATATATTATATATATATATATAATATATATATATATATATATATATATATATATATATATATATATATAGCATATATATATATATATGATGGACTCTCCCGTCGATTTCGACGTATGAGTGTTCATACAATGAACATCCACATAGTGATTTGTTTATAGTGGTGAAGGCTTGTGTTGGACCATCCACACTTTTTGGCACAGTCGATAGGAAAGAATTGGTGCATCAAAGGTTGCCACAAACCTAATCAACGACCGACCTCAGGAATTTTGAATTCAGAGTTATCCCTCTCATAGACTGGTTACCTACCCAAGGCTGAAGGGCTCAGTCTGCCCTACTATTTAACCCATAGCTGGGGGGAGAATATATGGATTCATACCTTTCCCAAGGGTATTAACGCTATGTGAAATGCCAACAGCATATATATATATATATATATATATATAGCATATATATATATATATATATATATATATATATATAATATATATAATATATAATATATATATATATATATATATATATATATATATATATATATATATATATATATATATATATATATATATATATATATATATATAAAGTAAAGTAAAGTCGACGGGGCGGCCTAAAGTCAGTATCAGCCAGTCAGCGAGGGAGTCTATCCCCTTTTCAATAGCGCTAGACCAAGGAGATTGTTTTTAGCATCTGAGGTGGAGCGCCACACATAAGTCATCCACAGACACCGTGTTTCGACGTTTCACGTCTCATCAGTGTGGTTAAACACAACAACTTACTCTGTACTCTGACCAGAAGTGAACCCTGACTGACTTCACACCTATCCGATCTGTTAACCTCTAGGCCATTGCTAACTGCAGTTTAAGGAGCGGTGTTTTTAACTGTTTTAAAAACATACATCTGTTTATATTCTTTATGATCACCAGAGAGATCAAATCTGTAAACAGATGATAATTGTGATATGCTTTTTGGCTGTGAAAGTTTATTAAAGTTGCTCCTAAAGAGCTCTACCGGGTTATGGGAGCATATAATAAGTCATCCGCAGACACCGTGTTTCGATGTTTCACACACACACACACACACACACACACATATATATATGTATATATATATATATATATATATATATATATATATATATATATATATTAAAGGGACAGTTTAGCTCAGTCAGGAGACCACTTGCCTCGGAATCACAAGGTTTTTTTTCCCTCCCTCATCTTCAACAGCTCAAGCTGAGTCTTTGCTGCAGAGCTGGAAGTAGGCAGCAAGAGGCAATCGTATCGCAAGAGTTCATGCTTTTTAATCAAGGTGGTTTCTTCTCATTAAATGGCAAGCCTCTGAAATTAGTAGACCAGTTCATATACCTAAGAAGCAATATCTCATCTACTGAAAGCAATATCAACGCATTAGTAAAACATGGACTGTTATTGATAGGTTAATAATCATATGGAAATCTGATCTCTCTGATAAAATAAAATGAGAATTCTTTCAAACTGTAGCCATGTCAGTACTATTGTACCGCTGCACTACTCAGACTAATGACATTGATAGGTTATTGATCATATGGAAATCTGATCTGACTGATAAAATAAAATGGGAATTCTTTCAAGTTGTAGCCATATCAGTACTATTGTATGGTTGCACCACTTGGACTAATGACAGATTATTGATCATATGGAAATCTGAACTCTCTGATAAAATAAAATGGGAATTCTTCAAAGCTGTAGTCATGTCAGTACTATTGTATGGGTGCACCACTTGGACTAATGACAGATTATTGATCATATGGAAATCTGAACTCTCTGATAAAATAAAATGTGAATTCTTCAAAGCTGTAGCCATGTCAGTACTATTGTATGGGTGCACCACTTGGACTAATGACAGGTTATTGATCATATAGAAATCTGATCTCTCTGATAAAATAAAATTGGAATCCTTTCAAGCTGTAGCCATGTCAGTACTACTGTATAGTTGCACCACTTGGACTATGATGAACTGGTATGAGAAATAAATCTGACAATGTGTAGGAAAAAGAAAAAGAAAGCATTCCAAAAAGATAAATTTATTCTTGATGGTGAAGTTGACATTAAAACATTTCGTTTTTTTAATAAACCTTCATCAGGACATCAAGATGGAAAAAACCTACACATGGAGGTGCCCATAGTTTAATGGTTATCAGTGTTGGCAATGGACATGCTGGGCTCAAGTTCAAAACCTGGGCAGGGCTGGTTGAATTTCCCAAAGTGCTAATACTCTTGGAAAAGATATGAATCCAACAATTCTTCCTCTAGCTATCGGTAAATAGTAGGGCAGACTGGGCACTAACCTTGGTATGGCAACCGGTCTAGGACAAGGAAAACTCAGAATTCCAACCTTTTTTTAAAAAATTTGACCTTGTATCGCATCTGGAGAGGTTGTTAAATATATACACATGAACACACCAGAGTAGGTTGACCTGCAAAGACTTACATTGATTGGCTCTGTGCAGATACTGGATGATGTGTGAAGGACTTGCTGATAGGGTCTGATGGTGAGAGAGAGAGTCAGGGGAATCCGTGCTGTCAGCCCAACATGATAATGATGATTATTATTTGGACTTTTGACAATTTGATAAACTGTTTTATGTCTTCAGGCAAGTAAAATAATCTTTTCAACATATTCAATTTAAACTTTAACTGTTCAAAATTGATTACTCTTGCATTCCAGACAAATGTAACATTTTATTTTGTTTCTTAGTTATTATTACTTACTTCTTAGATTCCAAATTTATAATTATCTATTCTAATGTTTTGGTATTTTTGTCTGTATGATTTTCTCTCTCATGCAATAAATCATTTATACTACAAAGTGTTTTGATATTTTTTTTATTGCTATAAATATATTTATAAAAATCACAAGAGATTTCATAGTCTAAATGTAATTTATACATTTATAATGGGCAGTTGTGTATATGTATGTAAGTTTCTATGTCAGGAGGAAACTATGAAAATAAAGGGGAGATAATAAGTTGCTATAAATATATTCATAAAAATCACAAGAGATATATAAATTTCATACTCTAGGCTTGGCTTGGCTTGTTATGTTTTACGGCATATCAACCTCAGTGGGTCATTTAATGCCGATAAAGTTTTGAAACAAACTAATTCTTAATGGATACACAATTTTTTTTTATAAATACATTTTTCTATTTAACCCATAGATAGGACTCTAACAGGTACTACCACTCTGGGTCAGAGTGTACCAGAGAGCAATGGTGATGAAGGGGTGCTCCACATTCCCCAAACCTCCAAAACTGGAGCCTCACAATCAGATAGATTTTAACATCATTCCCAGTACATGTAGACCCTCAGCCACTGCCTTCTAGCACCCATATGATGAAAAGGGTTGGGGCTTGCCATAAAGCCAATAGGGTTGGGGCAATCATATAGGTGCTAGGGCTTGACGTGACCAGCTGATTGATCGGAGGGGGCCTCTCCAACTGCCTGTCTAGCCTAAGTAAGGATCTAAGTGGAGTGTTGCAGGTCATGGACTGCTCATCCACCAAGACTTTGTCCTTAAGCATCACGGGTCGCCACCCACTACTAAATGTAATCTATACATATATAATGGGCAGTTGTGTATATGTATGTATGTTTGTATGTCTGGAGGAAAATACGAAAATAAAGGGGAGATAATAAGTTGCTAAAAATATATTTATAAAAATCAGAATAGATATATCAATTTCATAGTCTAAATGTAAACATTCTTTGTAGTTTTTGTCATCTAAATAAACCATAACTTTTGTGGCTTGGTTAGGGGCCACAATAAAGACACAAGACAGAAAATGAGTTAAACAAATATATTAACAAAGAACAGTAGTACAAACATACACAAATGAAAGGTGACTCGCGAGGTTGTCTTATCAGCTATCTGCTGAAATATTAACTCTCACTTAAGTGCAGAACCTGCTGCTATTTATAGTTGATGGGTTCATGTGTGCGTGGTAAATTACCATAACAGTAATCTTGCAGTGGAAGTGAAACTATGTACATGCTAATATTAAACAATACTCCTGTTCATATACCTTGGTAGCCATATCTCATCTACTGAAAGTGATGTCAACATTGCATAGGTAAAGCATGAACTAGTATTGACAAGTAAATCTAATCTCTTTGGTCAAATAAAACAAGAATTCTTTCAAGCTGTAGCCATGTAAGTACTACTATATGGTTGCACATTAAACACTTGGAGAAAAGGCTAGATAGGAATTTTGTGTTTATGTTCTTATGGCTTTTGGGTCTTGATTTATGAAGGCATTCTTTGATTGGTGCAGGCACATTGGTGAGTTTGGTTTCTTTGTTTTAATGGCATATCAATCTTTGTGGGTTATTTAATGCCAAAGTCATCATTATAAAAGAACAATAGTCATATTATTTATCCTATTGCTGGGAGGATGAGGGCATTTTTCATAATCTATTTTTGTCTGTAAAATGAGTTCTAGAGCTTCCCTACTCTTAAAAATTGGTTTATAAAAGCGTTTTTCCCCAGGTAAATAGGTTACAAAAAGTCGCCATTTTCCGCGACCCCTCCTTCAAATTTGGAGAGCTAAAAATCAACATAACTCCACCAATTTTTGGAATTGGAAGTTCAAATTTTGGGGATTGGTTAACTTTATCATAATCCATGCTTGGACAAAATTTCAGAAAAATTGAAGCGGGTGGGTGACATGGCCTGGATGATTTGACATGGAATTACCCTGTAGTGTGAATTAAACTGTAATGCAGATAGAAAAATTTGTATGATAAGTTATATTTGTTGGAGGACTAAATCATAGTTACCTACTCATTAAACAAGATGAACAAATGGTCTACTATATATAGATCAAAGCATTCTTAAAGAAGTAAAAACAAGGGAAAAAATGTTAACCATGACATGGATAGACTACAGAAAGGCCTATGACATTGTCCCATAAACTTGATAATCGAGTGTTTAAAGATGTACAAAATATCAGACAAAATGATAAAATTCATCAATAAAACCATGGAAAATCGGAAAGTAGAATTAACAGCGGGAGGACAGACCTTAGCAAAGGTGAAAATACAAAGAGGTATCTTCCAAGGAGACTCCCTATCACCACTGCTATTTGTAATACTAATGATGCCACTCAACCATATACTTAAGAAATGAACAGTGGGATACAAATTTACAAAAATCACAGGAAAAAATAAATCATCTCATATACATGGACGGCATCAAGACTTTTGCCAAAAATGAACAAGATCTAAAAACCTTTATACAAACCATAAGAATATACAGTCAAGATATAGGGATTGAGTTTGGCATTGACAAATGTGCCATGCTTGGGATGAAGAAATGAAAAAATGAAACGGCAAAGGGAATAAAGTAAGTAAAGTCGTCGGGGTGGCCTAATGTCAGTATGAGCCATACAGCGAAGGAGTCTATCCCCTTTTCACTAGTTCTAGACCAAGGAGATTATTTTAGCATCTGAGGTGGAGCACCACACCTACCATCAGCTCCTTACTTTACCGCACAGATCCCTGTGCTACTCATATGCTGAGTTGGCGAGGGTCAGTATCGAACTAGGAACCTTGTGGTTTCTAGCCAAACGCTCTACCGACTTAGAACTAACCAAATCAAGAAGAAATTAGGACACTTGGAGAAAAAGAGAATTATAAATGTATTAAAGATATGACGCCATCAAACAGAAATAAAAGAAAAAGTAAGAAAGGAATACTTCAGAAGAACAAGAAAGCTCCTAGAAACCAAACTATGTAGCAGAAACCTTATCAAAGGAGAAGGAAACTCATGATCTTGCACAAGGCATTACACCCGAGAGATGACATATACAGACTATATGTCCCAAGGAAAGAAGAGGGATGGGGTCTCATCAACATTGAAGATAGTGTAGATATGACAATCCAAGCACTTGCCGAATATACTAATAAAAGTAAGGAAAGACTAGTTGCAGCAGCCAAGAAAAACAATTGCAACATATTGACAAGCAGAGATACATCTAAAACTAAATAACAGAAATGGAAAGAAAAACAACTAAAGGGGTACTTTAAGTGTCAAAATCAAGAGATATCACATAAGAAGACATGAACATGGCTAAGAGAGAAACCAAATCTCTAATAATTGCAGCACAAGACAATGCCATAAGAACAAACTATATAAAGGCAAAAATAGATAAGGTGCAGCAGAATAGCAAGTGGAACGGTCCCCAAGGGTCTGGAAAAGAGATTGGGTGAATTGGAGATTAGAAGAAGAATCAAGACCGTCCAAACTACAGCATTGTTAAAATCAGATAGAATACTCAGAAGAGTCCTGAAAAATTGAGGAGACTTGCTGTCACTAGCCTCCAGTGAACACCGGCTATGATTGGTGTGAAAAACTCTAAAGGAGGTAATTAATAATAATTGAATCACTGATAATTGCTGCACAAAATAATGCTAAAAGAACAAATTATATTAAAGCAAAAATTGATAAGACACAACAAAACAGTAAATGTAGACCATGTGGTTACAGAGATTAGCCCATAAACCATGTATTAACTAGCTCAATGGGAATACAAAGCTAGGCATGATGGTGTAAGGAAGGTGATCCACTGTGAATTATGCAAAAATTAAATTTTGACCATACAACAAAATGGTATATGCATAAACCAGAATCTGTTCGTGAGAATGAAATGCATAAAATTCTGTGGGACTCGAGTGAAATACCATCAGCTAACTCTGGTGTGAAAAACTCACATAATAATTATTGATTAACAAAAGAGAAAGAACTTGTCAACTGGTGGATTTTGCAGTTCCAGCAGATCACAGGGTGAAAATGAAGGAAAACGAAAAAAATGGACAAATACCAGGACTTTGCCAGAGATATGAAAAAACTATGGAATATGAAAGTCAAAGTGATACCAATTGTAGTTGGTGCACTTGGAACAGTCCCAAATAGTTTGGAAAAAAGACTGGGAAATCTGGAAATCAGAGGAAGAATTGAGACCATCCAGAATACTGAGAAGAGTCCTGGAGACCTGAGGAGACTTGTTGTCACTCTGACTCCAGTGAAATACCATCAGCTAACACTGATGTGAAAAACTCAAAAGGAGTGAATAATCAGTAGAGTTTAATGACATTTATGTGTTAGTCTCATCATGTTTACATTGAGTCTTGACTTCTGACCTGGTGTAGAGGGGGTACTTTAGCTAGTCTATTAAGATTAGCTCACTTTAACAGTAGGCAAACAGTGAAAATTGAACTCAGGATCATTATCTTGACAGACTAGCTTTCTAGACATTGCTATTTATATTAGCAATATTTGTGAATTTTTTCCAATGGTAACTTTGTAAGTCCCAATAAGAACTCATGTAAATAAAATCTCAATTTTAATTACCACTTAGATATTTACTACAGCTATTCCATCAAAATATAATTTTGATTTTTGATTATACACGAAATAGGGTCTTTGATACACAGGTCATTCACTATATTTAATATAATTATATTTCAATGTCTATAATTTTGGTAATTATATTTATTTATTTTACAAATGTAATTTTAAGGCATTTTATATATTTATATCTTATTTTTAGGAAATTATGACTTATTTTTCAAGTAGAGAAATATGCAAGTAAAAGTAATTAAATTTTGTTAATGAAATATAATCACCATCATTAGCAGTTGCAGTGGACACCCAGTAGCCAAATGTGAAAGGCAATTTTTACATTTCTCCCTGATATAAATTTAATTTAATTTTTTTTTCAATAAAAAAGAAATTCAAAAATCTTTTTTCAGATCTTCCTAATCTTTGAATATCCTGGCACTAAGTGATACTTATGGTAGAGTAAAAATTTAAAAATAACGGTAATTTGGAATTTATCTTTTTGATCTTCATTGACCTTAAGGCTGTCGTCTGGTTGGTCAATTCGATTCATGGAAGCATGAGGTGAACTTAGAATTTGGGGAGTTCTAACTTAGGTTTTGAAATGGTGGTAGATGTGTTGGCACGATGGCTATTTCTTCTGGACATGATGGTTAACATGATTGGGCTAAATAAAGACGCTGGAAAATATACAAATCTTTGTGTTCATACTAAAAAAAATGTTGGGAGACAAAATAGAATTGTTCTCCCTTTTTATATTAAAGGAGGAGCTTTCCCATGTCCCATGTCTGTTTTGGTCATGAGACATGGAAAACTCTAGAACTACCCTCTTTTACCAACATGGTGTTGGAAATGACAGATGTTGTCTTTTCGCATCCTCAGTAAGGGCATACATTGGTGCCTGTTTTTGTTCCCAGACCTCCTGAAAAATACTAAGTGGATTCCACCTCTTTTCATGTTTCTCAGAATATTTTGTGGTTTGGGATGGGAACTATATTCCCTCTTTGTATGTTATATAATTAAATCAAATTAATATTGTATCAATTGACTTGTTTTTTCCCCATCGGATATTCTGTGTTAGGTTACTTTTTTAGAATAACCTAATGCATTATAATATTACTATGTTCCCCCTTTGTATGTTGTATAATTAAATGTTATATTGTATTAATTAACTTGTCTTTTTCCCTACCAGATATTTCGTGTTAGGTTACTCTTTTTAGAATAACCTAATGCATTATAATATTACTATGTTCCCCTTTGTATGTTGTATAATTAAATGCTATATTATATTAATTAACTTGTATTTTTCCCTACCAGATATTCTGTGTTAGGTTACCCTCTTTTGGATAGCCTAATGCATTATAAGATTACAAGTGTTTGCTATGAACTAACACACCACTGATGAAGTCCCAAGAAGTCCTAAGGAAGCAGACCAGAAGAACAGAGAACCAGCTCAACATTATAAAAAAAGATAGCAGAGATGTATGGACTGCAGAGGAGAGACACAAGAAAATAGATAAGTACAATAATATCATAGGAAGAAGGAAAGGGTTATACAGCATAAGAACATGCTTGGTTTTGTCATCATCATGATCATCATCATCATGATCAACATCAGGTCATGCTGGCAGCATGGCTTTTCGTGACTCTTACTCGCCATCCACCCCTATTGATCATCGCTCTTGGTAGGTCCTCCACTCAGCATTAAGTGTCCATGTAGAGCTAATTAATGTAGCTTTTTGATAGCCAGCTCACACTACTGTGCCCATGAGCAGGTGCTCATAGGATAAAATCCCTTATGAGTTTGTTCTAGCTTCTCCAGCAGTTTCCAGCATGTCTTTTTCATCTAACCTGAATGTTTTGTGTAATCAAAGTGACTGTACAGTTGCTTTTGTGTTAAATTCTGCTTCCAGGATTTGTTCAACACTACATGAAAGTTCATTGTACAGTTCTCATCTATATATTTACTAACCCCTCCGCATGAGCAGGATGTGACACAAGGTCACTTTCTTTTTTTAACAGGTTTGAATTCAGCGTTTTCCTTCTCCTAGACAGGTTGCCTACCAAAGTTAAAAAGCCAAGTCTACCCTACTATTTATACATATCTGGAGGGAGTATAGTTGGATTCATACCTTTCCCAAAGGTATTAGGACTATATGAAATGCAAACAATCTTGTCCAGGATTTGATACATTATGCCATGTACCTCCATTTCATCTAGATTTTTCATTTTGTTATAGTCCAACTGGTGCAGCCATACAGTAGCACTAACAAATCCACGGCTTGGAAGAATTGTCACTTATTATATTCTTTAATTTAATATCACTGGTATATATATTGTATACATTATATATTAAATGTTTACAAATGAGTTTATTTTGTCATTCCTTCCATTGCATTCACTATTAGTATATCGTGGATATACTAATGCTAATATTGATTATTGGTGAATGAAGACTCAACTAAAATATCTTCACTTCGGTAATTTATGAAGAAGTGCATCCCGGTCTCCTGCCTCAAAAATTGCTACCGGTGACTATCAAAATAACAACCCCAGCTCGTTGTAATTATTGTTTATTTATCGTAATTTGTCGTAATTCTTGTTTAGATATGAAGATGGATATATAGTTTGGAGTAGACTGAGATAGATAGATAGATAAACAAACAAAATAATATAGATAGATATGAACAAATAGAGATAGATAGATATTTTCGACAAGTAAATGTATTTGGGGGGGGGGGTTGCATCTTTTTTTGTCGTAATTCTTGTTTATTTAAACTAAAAACAAGACATTAAATAAACATGAATGAAAAAAAAAATCTTAGTATTTAAAGTAATATAGATAAATATGAACAAATTGAGATAGATAGATAGATAGATAGATAAATATGAAGATGGATAGTTTTGAATAGACTGAGCTGGGTCGTTATTTTAATAGTCTCCGGGTAGCAATTTTTGAGGCAGGAGACCGGGACGCACTTCCTCATAAATTACCTTCACTTCCACAAAGCTTTCCTAACAATTATCATACAAGTATGGCTGCTTGTTGGAATGGAGGGATGACGTGTCAAAATGTTTGTTACTTTATGGCTTTTTCTTCTGATGGACTGTACTCACATGACCATTGTCGTTATGGTATTGTACGAGGACTCGCATTCTTAGGTGCGACGGGACATAAAATCTCAACATTGGCTCATCATCAGGCTGGGATAAATAGTACACAACATCGTCCATTATTATATATTTCTTCTGTTCTAACTTGGTGGCCCTGCCTTTTTTATTCTATTTTTAAGCTCTACAATATCCTTATCAGAATCCTGTTCCCTAATCATATCTATACCAGGCAATACTAGTTTTTCCAATTCTATAGGGTGGGGAGCCTCATTTTTGTACAATACAAAGTATCGGGGCTCAAAATGATTGGAATTAATGGCATTAACTTCATAGGCCCTATCATCAATCACAACTGTTTGTTCAACTTCCACTCCTGGGGTGCCCTTAGAATGAGACAGTAAGTCTGCACAAATGTTACACTTGCCCTGCAGATATTCTATTCTACAATTGTACCCCACTATACTCAAAGCCCACACCTGTATTTTTCAATTTTGGATGGGTGAGTTCAGTTAGTATTTTTGGCTTAAAACTCTCCGTGCTAATTTACATATCAGGTCACGATACCCTCATTAAGTAACAGTTTTGAGAGATCTGCAAACACATGTTTTATTCAGTGGGCTGGTAAGGCACTGAAAGAGAAGAATTCCTTCTTTTGGTAATGGAAATATAGGATATTTCTATTCTATTTTATTTTTGTATTTTATTATTTATTTTATTTGTTTTATTTTCATGTTTTATCATTTGTTCCCACTGCGGCGTTTACTTAGGCTAGACAAGCGGTCAGAGAGACCCCCATTTGATCATTCAGCTGGTCATGTCAACCCCTAGCATGATAAAACTTTTTCAATGTAATGAATTTATTTTCTCCTGTACATTCATATAGTAAACCCACACTAATGCCTTTCAATATTAAAACTTTTGCCAATGCATTTCTCTAGTAAAACTCTCTTCAATGCATTTATATAATAAAAGCCTCTCCAATGTATTTCTATAATAAAACCCAATTCATTTCTATAGTAAACCTACTCCAATGCATTTCTATAATAAAGCCACTCCACTACATTTCTATATTAAACCTCTCTCCAATGCATTTCTATGATAAAACCAACTCCAATGTATTTCTATAGTAAAACCCTATCCAATGCATTTCTATAATATAAACTATGTATAAGTTGTAGCAAACAATAGTAATAATAATAATAAAATTAAAGTTTAAGAAGTTTGAATGCAGAGTTTTCCTTCTCCTAAATCAGTTGCCATATGAAGGTTAAAGAGCCCAGTTTGCCCCATATAGGTGGAGGGTATTAGCACTACTTATACGCTGAGTTGGTGAAAGCCAGTATCGAACCAGAAACCTTTTGGTTCCCAGGTGAACACTCTACCAACTGAGCTAAACTGGCATTGTAGTAAATAATAATTATTAAATGTGAAATGCAAACAGCCTTGTCCAGACATTTCACTCCTCATACGTAGTTGTATGCATATCATTCCTTAATATTCTATAATTTTCATATGTATAAGTTGTCAGGGAGGCCTAAAGGTTGTATCAGGCAGACAGCAAGGGAGTCTATCCCCTTTTCACTTGGACTAGACCAAGGAGATTGTTTTTCAGCATCTGAGGTGGAGCGCCACACCTACCATCAGCTCCTCACTTTACCACACAGATTCTTGCGCTACTCATACGCTGAGTTGGCGAGGACCGGTCAATATTGAACCAGAAACCTTTTGGTTCCCAGGCAAACGCTCTACTAACTGGGCTAAACCGGCCTTGTACTAAATAATAATAATAAAACAGATAATAATTTTAATAATACTAATAATTTTGACCATGCAACAAAATGATATATGCATAAACCAGAATCTGTTCTTGAGAATGAAACGCATAAAATTCTCTGGGACTTTGAGATAAAAGAAGACCAGATCTAGTGTTGATTAACAAAAAATAAAGAACTTGTCAACTGGTGGATTTTGTAGTTCCAGCAGATCACAGGGTGAAGATGAAGGAAAACGAAAAGATGGACAAATACCTGGACCTTGCCAGAGAACTGAAAAGGCTATGGAATATGAAAGTGAAAGTGATACCAATTGTAGTTGGTGCACTTGGAACGGTGCCAAAAAGCTTGGAAAAGAAGATTGGAAAATCTGGAAATCAGAAGAAGAATTGAGACCATCCAGAATACTGCATTGTTGCAATCGGCTAGAATACTTAGAAGAGTCCTGAAGACCTGAGGAAACTTGTTGTCACTCAGACTTCAGTGAAATACTATCAGCTAACACTGATGTGAAAAACCTAAGAGGAGTGATAATGATAATACTAGTAATGATAATTATAATGAATGCTTCTTCAAGTCAGGAATCTGATTCTCATGAGGTCAGTGATGTGCTGTGTACACGCAATGCAAAGGGTTGCATGTTCAATCTGAATAAACACATCTGACAATGTCGGAAACCTTCCCATCCAAAAATTACCATAAATTAATCCATACAACAGACGGCAAGTCTTTAAAATCTGATTGCTCTATTTCTGTTTTTTTAAACTCTACCGACGAGGGAGGGCTTTATCTGCATCCGATGTTGGACAAGGTTTTCACGGGTTGTGCATATGTTAATCAATGTAACCTCAGTTTGCCAATGTTCAATGAAATATTTAAGAACTATGAATAATTGGCTTACAGAAAAGTCTGGGAAAGGCTGACAAGACTTTAAGCAGGTACACAAAATGTAATAATATTACACACTTATATCTATGAACATAAAAACCTCCCAACTTATCTTAGTATATTTGGTTGAAAGAACGTATTGCAAAAATATTCTGTTTTCTAACTCTTATACATTGAAAAGTGTAGGTGTGTGGTGTAATGGTTAGAGTCATAGGAAATGGAAGCATTGTAAGTTTTAAGATCAAATTATTAATAATGATATCTTATTATAATGGAGATTGTGTGTTTTTTTGTCTGTAACCGAAACTAAATTACTACTCAAGTCACAATTCCTTAGTAATTGACATCACATTCACCATGAATTTATTTATTTAACCTCAATTAATAAAAATTGTTTTACATTATTTATACAGTTAACCTATCTACATACACAAATAACATGCAATTGTATTTATATATACAACAAAATACGGTTTACAGAGTGAAACGGGAAAGCTAATTTGCATATTGATATTAAAAATGTAATTTTAATAAATATGCTTGTATTATTGTTTCTAATGTTTGGTTTTATTTAAATGAATATAAGCAAAAATCTCTTCAATAATCTAAAGAAATCCATTAACAAGAAAAGATTACTGTATTTTATTCTTTACTTCCTCTTTTAACTAAATATTTAAATTAGAAAAATAACAATGAAAATGAGAGTGATGAAGAGTAAGTTTCAGTTGTTCTATTTTTCGATTATACCCTCCTCTGTTTCAAATCTTTTTATCTGCATTATTATTTAGTTTCAGTAGCGTTTCTAATGTAATACGATATTTCATTACATTAAAACTTAAATACTTGCACCCGGAGGGTGCATATATTTGCTAGTATTAATAATAACTAGCAGGACCTGTGGATATACCACAGTATGATAATCTAATTATTATAACGTTTGATATGTTTACTCAAGAGCTATTGAAAAATAGTTTAATATATAAAAAGTATAACAATCTTGAATTAACTCTCTTTCACTCTTTCTTAAAAGGGGGGTTGTAAAATATTTACATTGATTTGCTGATAAAAATCTGTGGGGAGGCATTTAAAATTCATACATTAATTTGCTGACAAAAAAGTGACAAAAACACGACTTGGAAAATATCTAAGTTGGGTCTGAAATTCCCCTGATGCTGGCATGCTAAAACATAGCATAAATTAAGGCAGGAGGATGGGACGGCATGAGATCAAAATTACCAAAATATATTCCGTAATTCAGAATTTCAATATTACAAATAAAACAAACATGTAACTCCTTTTTTTTCAATCCCTTTTAATTTTACATTGGGCATTTAAGTGACGCAAGACCATTTGGAATGTTTCCTACTTAAGATTGCGTGAAATAAGATAGGACAAATAAGAAATCTGCAATTAAGCAACACCAGATAATCTGCATTTACATTTTTGCATTGCATCTTGAACAATCTGGATAGTTTCATTTTTAACCAGAGTGTATTGCAGGATAATAACAGACGGAAGATTTAAGACAGGCGTATTAATAAATAGATAATTAATAATAATAAATTAATGATTAGGATTGACAATGCTTTATCTAAAATTAGAAATAAATAAAAAGGAAATATACAAATTATTTATTAAGTATGTTTACTCTGGCATATAGTACCTACTATTATTCTTCCATGGTTACCCATCTAAGAACTGAGCAGCTTCATTGCTGCTAACTTCAGTGATCTTATAAGAAATAGTGCTTTCAGAATTATTTTACTGTAAGTCTATGCTAATTTATTTCAAATGTAACCTTGAAAAGACAGCTAGATAGAAAAGAACTGTTTTCGTGTTGGGTTTCTTTTTTATCCACTAGTAACAAAACTGGCATCTATAGCGTAATTATTATGGTCTATAGAGAATTTGAGGATTGAAAGGAGAAAGAGAGGAAGAAGAAATAAGAACAAACAAAGGTTAAAATTTGGAAGATTGATCACACAACGGGGTAACAGCAATGACCATAGAATGACCCCGGAAATAGAATAAAAATAAAAAACGGAAGTTCCAGGTTTTGACCCGAAACGGATGAGACGCCGGAATGAGAAACGGGATAGGAGAAAAATCTGCCCTTTTCGCCTTGGCTCTAGTGGGAGTCAGACGTGGCTCCTGGTTTCCTGGATGGGTTTGACATAGTAGTACTGGACATGATTTAGGATAGCGTAATCTGACCATACCCTCTCTCTCTTTCTCAATATCTTTCCTTCTCTCTGAAAAAGAACCCACGAGTGTCAAAGAAATAAACAGCCCCCTATGACTATACAACCTGTGTGTGTTGTTTCTGAACTAACAATGACTACTATTATAACTTGAGTTGGCCTATACAACATATATCATTCTGGTACACATCACGATGGATGCAGACACTACCCACTACTATTCTTCCATGGTCACCCATCCAAGAACTGAGCAGGTTCATTGCTGCTTAACTTCAGTGCTCTGACAGGAACTAGTGCTTTCAGCATTATTTTACTATAAGTCTATGCAAGTTTGTTTTCGAATGTAACCTTAAAAGAGAACTAAATAGAAAACAACTGTTTTCATGTTGGGTTTCTTTTTTATCCACTAGTAACAAAACTGGCATCACGATGGATGCAGACTGGTGGCGTTTGACATTCCAATAACCATCAGGAATGTTGTATGAAGTAATGAAGGATTATCTGTCACAGACAACTTCGTATTGGCACCGTAATAGTCGTTTTCAGATTGGTAATTAGCATCATCAATCAATGGCAAAGAATTTAGAATGAGATCAATAAAACGACATTACATAGATTCCAATATTTTCAGACTCTTCCTCCTACTCCTCCTCCTCCTCCTCCTCCTCCCCCTCTTCCTTTCTTTCAATATTTTCAGACTTCCTCCTATTCCTCCAACTCCCCCTTCCTTTCAGACACCTCCTCCCCCCCTCCTCTTCCTTTCTTTCAATATTTTCAGACTCTTCCTCTTCCTCCTCTTCCTCCCCTTCTTCCTTTCAGACTTTTCCTCCTACTCCTCCCCATTCCCCTCTCCATTTCTTTCATTGTCATTGTTCTTAAGCATTGGATGTCCTCAGGTAAGTATTGATCTTTTTTTTTTTTTCGTAATTGTGCCTTCTTGTCCCTAAAGAAAATGTTATTCTCGATTTAAAACAGGATATAATTATGAAATGATTAATTTTTAGAAATATTGTTCAGAAAAATTAAAGTAAGCAAACCTGAATCAACAGCCAAAATTTCTTTACCAACTGAAAAAGTACAGATGCTTCACTTTAATCGACAGGTATTTTCAATATAAACTCCATTCTTTGTTTGTTTGTTTTGTTTTATGGCATATCAACCTCAGTGGGTCATTCAATGCCAACTAAGTTTTGAAATAAATTCATACCTAATGGATACTCAATTTTTCTTTTTTAAACACATTTTTCTATTTAACCCATAGATGGGACCCTAACAAGTACTACCACTCCAGGTCAGAGTGGACTAGAGAGCAATGATGATGAAGGGGTACTTCACATTCCCCAGACCTCCAGAACTGGAATCTCGCCATCAAATAGAGTTTAAAGTCATTCCCAGAACATGAAGACCCTCAGTCACTGCCCTCTAGCACATATACGATAAAAAGGGTTGGGGCTTGCCATAAGGTAATTGAGTTGGGACAATCATATAGGTGCTAGGACTTGATGTGACCATCTGACTGCCTGACTGCCTGTCTAGCCCAAGTGAAGTGTTTCAGCCACCAGGATCTCATCCTCAGGCATCATGGGTCACCACCCATGGCCAACAGGTGGCCCCATTGGGGGGTCTTACCCCTCTACAGAGTGCAGTTGGTGTATTTTACAACCTTAGCCGACAGGGCTGCTCCGTTCTTTAAAACATATTTTCCCTATTATGCCAATATAGTGTCAAATATAAAAATAAAAAATAAATAAATAAAAGAATATTTGAAGAAAAAAGTGAGGTAAAAAAAAATAAGGTAAATTTTGCAAGAAAACAACTCACATTCAACCCCAGAAAAAAAAAATTGCTTTATTTTTCAATCCTTTAAAACACATTTTCCTCATTGAAAAAAAAGCTTAAAATATATTTACAATGTTTCATCCAAAAAATAAAAACAAATAAAATATGCCCTAACTCTACTAGTGTGTAGAAAAAAATAATAATGGGAAGTCACTGTGACTTAGTGACTAACATACTGGACTGTGTCATTATAGTAAGATAGTGTGAATAGTATTATCTGCATTATTTGGACTATTGTCCTCATCTTCATTGTTATCTGTACAAAAAGAAGGTTCCCAAATCCGAGATGGTTCCTGAGTCCGAGAAGGTTCCCGAGTCTGTCAAGAAATACCCGAAGAAGGCCAGAGTGTACATTGGCCAAAATGTTGTACAGATAACAATCAAGATGAGGACAATAGTCTGAATAATGCGTCATCTAAAAAATTCAGAGAAATAGTATTGAATAGTTTAAAATTAACAGTGGAAAATCACTTGTATATTTTAAATGACAATAGCCTTGAACCCAAGGTCACATGGAATGGGGCCTCTCATTGGCTTAAAGGATCATCTGACTCACCAATGCCAGGAAAGTAGAATTATAATCTAAAAAGAGTTGAAGCCAGCAAGCCATCAGTGCCAGATGTGTCTTTCCCTCTTTGCTGCTTCTTCCACACATGTGCGGGTTAAGAATGTATCAAGGAATAAAAAGTGTGTACATATGAAAATGTCTCTGTGTCATTTCCTGATTAAAGAACACAAAAGGGAACCCAGAGCGAGACACCCCTCAGCTGAAGAAAGCAGATACCTGGCCTGATACAAGAAGAAACCCTGATACAAGTAAAAAGAACAAGATAACCGATACCAGTGGTCATGGGAATTTTATTTTATTCATGACTGAAGTGTTAAATGGTAGTATCTGTTAGGGTGCCATCTATGAGTTAAATAGAAAAATGTGTTCAATCAAATTGAGTACAATCAAGAATGAATAAAACAAAAACGTCTTTGGGATAAAATGACCTAATGGGTTGACATGCTGTGAAATCCAACCAACCAACCAACCAACCAAGCAATTGGTCATCACATGGCTATTACATGAAATAGCACCTAGGGGCCAAAGTTACAATCTATATATATATACATATATATATATATATATGAAATATGTCATAACCTTATTTAACATTTACTCGTAGACAATTCACGTTCGACATGCGACGGTTTCTGATCCTCAATTTTCGCTTTCACATGCAATGATCGCATTATTGGCTTTCATATAAAAACGCCAAGTAAATAACGGATAAAAACCTTTTATCACACATTTAACATACACTGAACATCTTTCATCTTTTACTCATACAAATATTCAACGTCCTGAAGAAGGTTTTAAATAAAAAAAAAACCAAATACTTAATTATCGACATAAAGAGTTTCCATTGTTCATGACATCCTGTGTTTATTTTCTTTTAAAAAATTTTCTCCATATATATAGTCATAATCTCTCTATTTTCTCTCTATATATAGTCATAATCTTGCCCTGATAAGCTACTAAACGAAACTATTAGTTGGTATATCTGAATTTTTTATCTAAATTTTATTTTTGACACATGTACAAATGGTCAAATATGCCAATCTCGACCCTCTTTTAGGTCACGTGAGGCCAGTTATAAATTCTCTGAATGTTTTCTCTTTATGTCCCTTAGCCATTGGTTAACTGGGTTTCTTTTGCTTCTAGGCCACCAGCCAACAATGGTATGATGGTGAGATCAAAGCATTGTTTTTCTCTACCACCAAAATTGCTGAGAACCGACAACCTACACCTTTTACAATTCAATTCGAACCATGCATGTGAATGAGTTACCAGGAATTCTACAACAGCAAAGTTCAGCAGGCATATAATCTGTATCCCAAGCATTAGAAGCATGTAGTGAAATGGTTAAAGTCATGGGAAATGGACTTGTTGCCCTGAATTCAAATCCTGGATGTGGTAATTTGCATTTCACTTAGCGCTAATAACCTTGGGAAAGGTATGAATCCTACTCTTCCTCCAGCTATAGACAAATAGTAGGGCAGACTGGGATCTTTAATCTTGGTTAGGCAACCGGTCTAGGAGAAAGAAATCTCTGAATTCAAACCTGTTGAACTCCACTTAAGAAATTGATGTTGTATCACATCCTGCTCGTGTGGAGGGGTTGGTAAATATATATATAATCTGCATCCCAACTTAAACTTAATTCTTTGCCTACCAAATTTCCCCCATGGCCATACCAAATTTTCTTAGCATTCATTTACCTGTATGATGGGATATTTCAAAGTTCACTATCTATTCACCTCAGAACTCATTCTATTCAAATAATATCCAATTATTATTGCATTCTGAGTCCTTCTACTCAGGTATATTGAACTAACCATCAGGTTTTGTACTTTGCTTGGGTGTGGTATAAGAACTGCTTAAAGTAAGCAAAGAGTTTAACCTAACCTAACCAAACCTAAACAATCACCATTGCTTATTTCATACATTGTACAATTCTTTGGATATTTGTACAGTAAATTCTTCATTGTAGCAAAGGTTGTTGTTCCTTTCTTTAAAAGCTTCACCCGGTTTTCTTTGCACATTTATTCTGCTACAAACTTTAGCTATGAAAGTAGGTTTTTTCTTTTTGTAATGATATAAAGTTAGAATTGTTTCTTTCTAGAAAATAGAAGTAAGAAAAAAATTGAGAAAGATATTTTTATAATCTTAATTTATGCTTTAAAAATCTATATATTAATGCTCGTGTTCCCTATTTGTGTGACCGTTATCATTTTGTAACACTTTCTGGTTAAAAATGAGATCGTCCAATTTGTCAAAGATGAATTGCAAAAATACAAATCCTGATTATCTGGTGTTTTTTATTCATTGAATTCTTATTTCGTATGAGTGTTGTCACCGCAGTTAAATAATGGACTATTCCGCTTTTATTATAAAGAAAGAAGGAAAGAAAGAGGGTAGGGAAAGATAGAGAGAGAGGTTTAGCACAGCGGAAGTATTAATGCTAATCTTAGTCGAATTTAATGAAAAGATGAAAAGAAGGAAAGAAAGAAAGAAAAAGTGACAGAGACTTGAATCAAAATTATACTTCTTACTTATTAAAATGGTGCTTTTATTAAGGGTTTTGGTTTTTTTTGGTTTGTTTTGTTTTACGGCATATCAACCTCAGTGGGTCATTTAATGCCGATAAAGTTTTGAAATAAATCAATTCTTAATGGATAATACAATTTTTTTATAAATACATTTTTCTATTTAACCCATAGATGGGACCCTAACAGGTACTACCACTCCGGGTCAGAGTGGACCAGGGAGCAATGGTGATGAAGGGGTGCTCCACATTCCCCAAACCTCCAAAACTGGAACCTCACCATCAGATAGAGTTTAACGTCATTCTCAGGACATGTAGATCTGCAGCCACCGCCTTCTAGCACCCATATGAAAAAAAGGGGTTGGGGCTTGCCATAAGGGCAATAGGGTTGGGAAAATCATATAGGTGCTAGTTGCTTGACGTGACCAGCCGATTGATCGGAGGGGGCCTCTCCGACCGCCCGTCTAGCCCAAGATAGGGCCAAAGTGGAGTATTGCATGTCATGAATTGCTCATCCACCTGAGCTCTATCTTTAAGCATCACGGGTCGCCACCCACGGCCAACAGGTGGCCCCATTGGGGGAGTCTTACCCCTCTGCAGAGGTGCAGTCGGTGCATTCTAACACCACAGCCGACAGGGCGGTTTTATTAAGGGATAAAATTCCCCACAATTTGCAGTTAATTGCTACAAACCTTGCAGTTATTAGCTTCAGAAGAGGACTATATAAAGGTATTAAAAAATAAACTTTTTGTTTTTAAGATAACAGGCTCTGATTAACCTTTTTCTTCTTTTGCTATTATTATTAATTTTGACAAATAATGTCTTTCATCTTTTGATTTTAGTTGTTTTTTTCTTTTTTAATCACAACTCGGACTGGGACAAGTGCTCAGTGAGACTCAACCTCATATCTGCTTTGGCTAAAGTAAATCTGGTTACCACATTGACTGTTTTAGCAACTAAGCAATGAGAGAAATTGGGATTACAGAAGCTTGAATTACACCTATAACTCATCCAATACTTTGTCTTCTTCGCCAATCACTAGCCATACTGCGTGGCTGATACACTACTTAAACACTGATATTGGACATAGTTCTACTAGCACTCATTGAGGAGGGACTTACAATACTTAAGATTCTTTACCAGAGGATTACCAAGGATTAGGATTCTTTACCAGAGGATTACCAAGGATCCAATTCCACTGGACAATCACTCTTGCTTAAAGCCTACAGGATGGCCCATAAGATTGTAACATAATGGCATATCATGAATTATTTTATGCCAAAGTCATCCTTTCAGAAGAACGGTAATGGTAGTATCTAATCCATAGTTGGGGTGATGAAGTGGTTCATACCTTTCCCAAGGATATTACTCCGAAAGTGAATGTAATAGCATGACTGGTGTTTGAACACACTCACTACAATGTTGCAGGCTAGCATGTTAGCCACTATGTCACAAGGACTTCCCCCTTGTTATTTTTTACACACTAGTAGAGTTAGTGCATATTTTTATTGATTTTTATTTATTTTTAGATGAAACATTGTAAATATATCTTAAGATTATTTTTCAATGGGAAAAAATGTGTTTTAGAGAATGGAGATTATATTGAAATATAAAGCAATTTTTTTTCTTGAGTGGAATGTGAGTTGTTTTATTACAAAATATACCTCTATTTATAGAAGGACACACACACACACACACACACACACACACACACATATATATATATATATATATATATATATATATATATATATATACCCTTCTGATTTCCTCCTCTTCCTCTCCAATGATTCCTGCTTGACCATTCAAAACTTTTCCTCACTAATGCTTACCCACCCACT
Source organism: Doryteuthis pealeii (assembly GCA_023376005.1). Lineage (NCBI taxonomy): Eukaryota > Metazoa > Mollusca > Cephalopoda > Myopsida > Loliginidae > Doryteuthis > Doryteuthis pealeii. The sequence goes on from CM042151.1 coordinate 43,197,580, forward strand.
TGACCTCCTCTCCTATTCACCTCCTCCTGCCACACTACCCCTTCTATAAAACACTTGTATGATAACCTGGTAATTCATTAAAATAACTGATGAAGCCGAGCTCAAAACTCTAGCGAAATATATCCTACACACTTTTGTCTGAGTTTTGTTCTTTTGTTCCTCACATCTCCACCACACACATTTATATATATATATATATGGGCAATTCTGTGCCAAATCATCCAGAAAAAAGTAAAATTGTCACCCACCCCCTTCAATTTTTCTGAAATTTTCTACAGGTGTGGACAGTAATAAAGTTAGACATTCCCCAAAATCTGAGCTTCCAATTCCAAAAATTGGTGGAGTTATGTGGATGACACAGCCTTGATGATTTGACATGGAATTAGCCATATATATATATATATATATATATATATATATATAAGAGTTTTATAATTTGCTAGAAGCATTGTGTTTATATTGGTTTGGTCGTTGGTTTTGAAGGCTACCACAATGCAAGTGTAAAGAAAAATAAGGTAACTATGTTGTTTGCCTACCTTTGATTTATTTTCTTAATATTTCGGGATAAAGATCCCTTCCTCAGATTTCTGAAAGCTAAATTCTGGAGCTACCTTGTGGCTCGGATATATTCATTCTTTTGTATGCCTGGTGAAATCTTCTTCCAAATTCTTTGTGCATGTGCGTGTGTGTGTGTGTGTGTGTGTCTGTGCATTTATGTGTGTGTGTCTGTCCAACAATGTTTTAGTATCATTCCAGATTTGGCCTATCTTTCTTTTCTTTTTTTTCTTTTTTATTTCTTGGGTAAGATATATATATATATATATATAGTTTTTGTAGAGACTTCCTGTGCTTCTACCTCCAACTCACTGTTTTCTTCCAATAAGTAAGTAAAGTCATCGGGGCGGCCTAAAGTCAGTATCAGCCAGTCAGCGAGGGAGTCTATCCCCTTTTCAATAGCGCTAGACCAAGGAGATTGTTTTTGGCGTCTGAGGTGGAGCACCACACCTACCATCAGCTCCTTACTTTACTGCACAGATCCCTGTGCTACTCATAATGCTGAGTTGGCGAGGGCCGGTATCGAACTAGGAACCTTGCGGTTTCTAGCCGAACGCTCTACCGACTGAGCTAACCCGCTTGAGGTATTTATTTATTTTTCATTATTTCATATTTGACAAATATGAAATTCATCCTTGCTTCACTATATTTGCATAAAACTGACAAAATGAAGTTTTAAATAGAATTTTAATCAAGAGATTCTGATATGGTGATTGTGGGGTAGAAAGGTTATCCTTTAAATCAAGTCTTTTGAGGAAGGAATTTAAGTAATAATAATCGGCTAAGTGTGATGAGTTTAGATCGATAATATCCAAAGGCTGCATGTTCAAATCATATTGTATCTCACCAAGTATAGCAATAGCATAATCCAAAAAGATCATTGCTGTCCCTCACAATCCTATAACTCCACCACCAGAACCTTTCCTCTCATGAGCCCTCAAATGACTCATCAAACCCACTGTAGATCCACAAAGTTTGATGCAAATATGACATAGGAAAGACATCCTTTCCATTGTATCAGATGATAAAATTTGATGCCTATGCACCATCATAGGTCTCTTAAGACCAGAAGCTGACTTACATAGCAGCAATAGCATAATCTTTACAGATCATTGCCGTTCCTCACAATCCTATAACTCCACCACCAGAACCTTTCCTCTCATGAGCCCTTAAATGACTCATCAAACCCGCTTCAGATCCACAAAGTTTGATGCAAATATGACATAGGAAAGACGTCCTTTCCATTGTATCAGATGATAAAATTTGATGCCTATGCACCACCATATGTCTCTTAAGACCAGAAGCTGACTTACAGACTTCTCACCAAGTAGATGCATATATATACAGCCATATGGATTTGTATAAACTCATACACACTCATATATACACACACATATATATGCATGTGTATATGTATTAGTTGGAGTGAGGTCATATCTATCTATCTATCTATCTATCTATCTATAGAATTGACTTCAGTGAAAATTGCTTCTTATTTTGCTTACTTGTTTAAATAATGATCAGATGTATATATTGGGCACTAGTTTTCACGGCGCACATATTAACTCATTTTATTTCACACAATTTATTTTCCATTTCACTTGTCCCTATTTTTATTTTTTTCTATTTTTTGAGATGTCGAATTAACAAAGAACTGAAAGATAATCCCTGGTTGTGGGTTAATGGTTAGCCAGCAAGTAATAGTGATGACCGATAGTGACTGATGGCAAGAGAAAGAGAATCAAAGGAATCCATGCTGTTGGCATACCTTCATCATCATATCACTCTGGCAGCTTGGATTCTCATGATTCTCTCTTGCAACCTGTCCCTGTTGGTCATCTGGTAGGTCTTCTACATGGCATTCAGAATCTACATAGAGATGATTGATGTAGGTTTTTGTTGGTTGGCTCATACTGGTGTGTCCATGTGTAGGTATCCACAGGAGAATGTAATTTTTAATTTCATCCTTGCTTCTCCAGCACTGTCCAACATGTCTTGTTTGTATTACTTGGTGTTGTAAATCAGGTATCAGAGTTAACAGAGAAATAATAGGAAAAAACACAATGAGAATTAAAGATTGGGGGAAAAGGTTTACTAAGCACAGATACAAAGTAAATAGAGTAAATTAGCAATTGCTAGATTGAATTAACAAATCTTGTGAGATCTCCTTTGTTACTCTCTTTTGAGGTTTTGTCAGACATTATTTATAGGAAAAAGTGATAATTTCATTCTCATTATTTAGGTATCAAATGGTTTGTGTGATTGAATTCTTGCTCTATCTTATCATATATATATATATATATATATATATATATATATATATATATGTGTGTGTGTGTGTGTGTGTATGTGAGTATAAAAGAAAGAAGCTGGTACTGATATAGTTGGTCACATCATTGAAGTTTGAGTCTGCTGTCTACAGTGTAAACATGGCTGCTCCACTAGCACTATGCACCAAGGAAGAACAAAGAGCAGTGACTATTTCTCTGGTCAGAAGTAGTGTCAGGAGCTGAAATTCATTTGAGGCTTTTTTTGCACAATATTGAGACAGTGTATCACAGCGTAGAATTATATATGAGCGGATAGAGAAATCTAATAGTGATGCATGAATGAAGATGTGAAAGAAGCATGCATAATGGTTGCACAACCAATCAAAAGAGACTATATAGAAAAATAATGTACTTGTGTATCCCCTGTTTTTGTGTAAATACTTTAAAAAAAACAAGAGTGCAGATATTTTTTGACCTTCCCTCATATATTTCATGAGTTTAGCATATATTTTGTGAATTTAGCATATATATTATGAGTTTAGCATATATATTTTATGAGCTTAGCGAATATTTTATGAGTTTAGCATATATTTTATGAGTTTATCATATATCTTATGAGTAGCATATATTTTATGAGGTTAGTGTATATTTTATGAGTTTAGCATATATTTTATGAGTTTAGCGTATATTTTATGAGTTTAGAATATATTTTATGAGTAGCATATATTTTATGAGTTTAGTGTATATTTTATGAGTCTAGAATATATTTTATGAGTTTAGCATTTATTTTATGAATTTAGCATATATCTTATGAGTTTAAGTGACCATGAAAAGAGAGAAAAAAAAACCAGAGTTGATATTTTTTGTAAGGGAGTTGCAATATACATTATGACACAAAGCTAAATCATATCATCCCAGTGCGAAATTCAACTTTATCAATTGTTCCTCCCACCCAACTAGCTTTTTTTTTATTATGAGGGTGCACATTGGTGATGTCCTAAATGGTGTACAATCTGAAATCTGTAAATAAAACCCCAATATTATTTCATTTGCTTCAGTAATGTTCTTCAATTGATTTATTCAAAGTTTGAGCATTTAAAAAAAAAGGAGGTGGTGGGTGGGTGCTGTTTGTCAAATGTTGTTTTCATGAGATGAAAGTCTCTTTGATAAATATTTTTAGTTACCAGTTTGTATTGTTTTTTTTTCGTTTTTTTTTCTCCTTTTCTTGTTTTTGCCATTTTTTTTACATTTCTATGCATGTCAGAGATTCAAAGGTTCAAAAGTTGTGTGGTTCAGATTTTGTTTTGTTTTTTTAAAAATGTTTATTCAGGAACCGCCAACCCACCCCCCCTTCCAAAAATGTATCTTTATAAGAAAAATACCAAACATCTTGTGTACTTAATTCATTTTGAATTGTTGTCTGGTGTCGGTCATTTGAAAAAGTTTGAATGGAAAGTTATTCTTCATCTTATGCTCACTTTGATAGAAGCAGTAAATATAGTTAGAATAAACATGATATATATATATATATATATAAGTAAAAGTAAAGTTGTTGGGGTGGCCTAAAGTCAGTATCAGCCGGACAGCAAGGGAGTCTATCCCCTTTTCATTAGCGCTAGACCAAGGAGATTGTTTGGGCATCTGAGGCGGAGCGCCACTCCTACCAACAGCTCCTCACTTTACTGCACATATTCATGTGCTACTCATACACTGAGTTGGAGAGGCTTGGAATCAAACCACTAATCTTGAGGTTTCCAGTTGGACACTCTACCGACTGAGCTTATATATATATATATATATATATATATATATATATATATATATATAAGTAAGTAAAGTTGGCGGAGTGGCCTATTGTCGGTACCAGCCAGCAGCGAGGGAGTCTTTTTGCTAATGCTAGACCATGGAGATTTTTTTTTTCTGAGGTGGAGTGCTAAACCTACCTTCAGCATTCCACTTTAATGCACAGATCAGATTACCCAATCTCATATGCTGAGTTAGTGGGGACTAGTATCAACCTCGGAACCTTGTGATTCCTAGTCAGGTGCTCTACCAACTGAGCTAAACTGGTCCCTATATATATATATATATATATATATATATATATATATAATGGAGAATGAATTTGAAAAGTGTTAGCATATAAAGGTACTCAATGCTAAAATAGCAGAGCAGTTTAAAAATCACAAATAAAATATTTTCAGTTACTATTGTTTCATGCATATCATGCAATCCTCAGATGGTTAACTATTGAAAAAGTAGCTTGTTCAGCATTTATATAATATTATTACGTAAAACTTATATTTAAAAACATAGACATGCTTAGGTCTTAATGCATGCAGTGTCCAGATGTTTATATATATATATATATGTATATATATATATATATATTTAAAAAAATATAACGCTGAACAAATACAGTTACAAAATTTTTATCAATATTTTTTTAACTCCTGTCATCTACAAAACATCCATCAATTTCTTCACCCCATAATCTATCCTGATGAAGGTTTAAATAAACCAAAATGTTTAAGCGTCGCTAAATAAATTTATCTTATATTTGGAACACTTCGTTTTTCAAATTTCTTAATATTGTTGGATTTATTTCTATATTTACTCCGATATATATGTATATATATATTGTCAGACATCTTTTAGCGGCTATTGTTGGTGGTTGTACCAGAGTTTGATCACCTCTGATAGGGTCAGCAGGGCGAGGGAAGTCTGATGTTGGAAGACCCGAAACTTCCCAATGAACCCTGCGGATTACATCACTGACGACAATCACCAGCGCCCCAAATGTAGGAGTGTATATTTAAAGTATATATATATATATATATATTTGTGTGTGTCTATCATCAGGTTGTGTGGACAGAATGGATACCCATGACTCTCTCACCAACTGCCCCTATTGGTCATCACCCCTGGCAGTATATTTTATAAACAGCAGAGTAAAAAAAAAATCTCCAAATGAGGAACAGCAAATTTTTTTGCTTAAAACCTTCCCCAGAGTCCTGTAAGTATGTGTACTGAATTTGATACCTCCAAATAAAACTGTTTGGTTGTGTATAGAAAACTGACAGACTCTTCCAAATTCTTAATATACATTTTTCTTAATTTTATATACCACCCAAAAGAGCAATTCCTCAATTCTCAGAAAAAGCCTTTGAATTTTTCTATTGAGTGAAGCAGGTATTTTTAGCTTGTTGAAGTAATAATTCTTATAAAGAAGAAGAAGAAGAAGAAGAAGAAGGGGAAGATAAGAAAAAAAAAACCAACATCAAAATATAAATCAGCTCGCATCTGCAATCAGGTGTCTTGGCATTTCACAAACTAACAAACAACAAAATGAAACATTTGACCTTTGCCTTTATAAATGATGCTAATTTGGCCTTTATACATTGAGAACTCCACAACAGAATAAAATTCCAGTTAAAAGAATTGCTTTATTCTGCAAAAAGATCCCTGCTGTTGCTGGTTGGCCGACATTTGCTTTGGAGCAAAATGGTGAGAAAGGTTGTCTACGAACCGATGGTGAAATCTCTCTCTCTCTCTCTGTAAAGAATGTGCTGCACACATTGCGCATATTCATCTGTGTTTATCTTCATCTTTAACAGTCTCTTGGCTTAACTAACACTTTAACTTGCCAGCCAGAAGTTGAGTAAACATGTTGTAAACAGTTGCAGGGTTTAAAGAAGAAAAGAAAAAAAAAAAAGTGGCAACCATCTTGTTGTTGTTGTGCATTTAAACTATTTTAAATCTAAAAAGTATTTTCTAAAGCTTCAAATTACAAAAAGATGCTCATTACACGTCCATTTTAACTTTACAAAGAACGTCAAAAGTGGTTTTCTTTAATCTGGATGGAAGTTGATAGCCATTTCATTACATTTCAAGACACCTTTCAAAAAGCTTATCTGTGTATCATATGTATATATATATATATAATATATATATATATATATATATATATTATATATATATTGGTGTACCATATATATATATATCTATATATATGTTATGTGCATATGTATACATGTATGTATGCGTGTATATATATATATATATATGGTATGTGCATGTGTATATATGTATGTATGCATGTATATATATATATATATATATATATATATATATGGTATGTGCATATGTATATAGTGATGCCTGTATATATATATATGGTATGTACATATGTGTATATATATATATATATATAAATATGGTATGTGCATATGTATATATGTAAATATGCATGTAAATATTAATATATATATATATGGTATGGGCATATGTATATATGTATGTATGTGTATATGTATATATATATATATATATATATATATATATGCATATGTATATATTGATGCCTGTATATATATAAATATATATATATATATATATATATATATACGGTATGTGCATATGTGCATATATATATATATATATATATGGTATCTGCGTATGTATATATGTATGCATATATATATATAAAGTAAAGTCGTCGGGGCGGCCTAATGTCGGTATCAGCCATGCAGCGAGGGAGTCTATCCCCTTTTCACTAGTGCTAGACAAGGAGATTATTTTAGCGTCTGAGGTGGAGCGCCACACCTACCATCAGGTCCTTACTTTACCGCACAGATCCCTGTGCTACTGACACGCTGAGTTGGCGAGGGCGGGTATCGAACTAGGAACCTTGTGGTTTCTAGCTGAACGCTCTACCGACTGAGCTAACCCGGCCCTTGTATATATGTATATATATATTGGTGTACCATATATATATATATATACATATATATATATATATATATATATATGGTATATGCATATGTATATATGTATGTACATATATATATATATATATATATATTATGTATATATGTATACATATATTGGTGTACCATGTATATATATATATATATATATATATATATATATATATATATATGGTATGTGCATATGTATATATGTATGTATGCGTGTATATATATATATATATATATATATATTATATATATATGATTGGAATGAAAGTCCTCTCTGATAAAAAGTTAGATTTATTCATTTTTACGGTATTACCACATCCACGTAATCGCCAGAGCTTTTCCCATCAGACTATTACTTTATATATTTATATATTCATCATAATTTTCTCCTATGAAAAACTCACTTCATGGGAAAATGTATCAGTCCACTGAAGAAGTTAACAGTGATTTTGAAAACTGCTTCGCTTCAAAACCTGTAGAATTCTAGGCAAACGGCATATAACAACTCCAAGACATTGGCAAAGATGTGTAGACCATAAGTGGACTATTTTCAACATTCTAGAGGCACTGACGAGTGATGTTTTGTTTATATTTTTCAATTTACATATTGTCTTTATTGGTTAAATAAATACTGTTATAGAAGATTATCAGTAGAGCACTTAAGGAGTAACTTTATAAAGCTTTCACTGCCAACATAACGCAATGATCACTGTTTACAGATTTGATCTCTCTGGTGATCGTAAAGTATATAAACAGATGTATGTATTTAAAACAGTTAAAAACACTGCTCCTTAAACAGCAGCTGGCAATGGCCCAGCGGTTAACAGATTGGACATGTAAAGTCAGTCGGGGTTTGCTTCTGGTCTGAGTTAGTTGTTCTGTCTAGTCACACTGAAGAGGCGTGAAACGCTGAAACACGTGTCTGTGGATGACTTATTATATGCTCCCGTAACCCGGTAGAGCTCTTTAGGAGCGACTTTAATAAATTTTCACTGTCATCATAACACAATGATCATCTGTTTACAGATTTGATCTCTCTGGTGATCGTAAAATATATACACAGATGTATGTATTTAAAACAGTTAAAAACACCGCTCCTTAAACAGCAGCTGGCAATGGCCCAGAAGTTAACAGATCGGACAAGCATAAAGTCAGTCGGGGTTTGCTTCTGGTCGGAGTTAGTTGTTGTGTCTAGCCACACTGAAGAGGTGTGAAATGCCAAAACACATGTCGGCGTATACACTGCTGATGAGACCAAATTAGGTCAAAACAGCTGTACAGTGTTCCTCATGTCGCACATGGTATTCGCCGAATTTGCTCGTCATGATTTTTCAACTTATATAAATGTATATATATATATATATATATATATATATATATATATATATGTAATATACCAAGCGTGTTGGTAGATCCTTGCGGAGAGAAAAAACCCGGCAGAAAGTTTGTAAAAATATACTACCAAACATCAACCAGGAAGAAAAAAATTTTTGAAAAAAAGAAAAGACCAAGATATTCGTACCAACAAAAAATAATCTATTGGTATAGTATTTGGCCAAAAGAAAAAACAATTTATATGTATATATATGTATATAAGATATATATATATTCATATAACCGCTAGGAGAAGCTAATTTGTAAAAAGTGCTCGATACCTAAGTAGAGCCAAGTAATAAGGATAATCTACTGAGTCAGACGAACCTACTATTAGTTTCGCATAAAGCTCTTCAGGGCTAAAATCTGACTAAAGTCAGATTTTAGCCCTGAAGAGCTTTATGCGAAACTAATAGTAGGTTCGTCTGACTCAGTAGATTATCCTTATATATATATGTATGTAGACTTGTTCATCTTCTTGAACAGTTTGTGGGTCAGGAGGTAAGTGGCCGTTCAACTTCTGTTTTGAATTATGTATAAAATATAAGTATTCAGAATACTTACTTAAAGCTAGAATTCTTTGTAAATGATTGAAATCATTAGTTACTTGAAATGATATAAAAAAAAGTAGATGGAGTGGCCTATTGTTAGTGTTGTTGGTATCAGCCAGACAATGAGGGAGTCTATACATTTTTCATGAGAACAAGACCAGAGAGATTATATTTGTTGCTGTTTTGAATTGTGTTTAAAGTATTAGTATTCAGAATAGTCACTTGAAGCTAGAATTCTTTATAAATCATTCCAATAGATAAAAGGATATGAAAACACGCAATGCCGTTAAAATGAAAATATGATATCAAATATTTTCATTTTAACAGCATTGTGTGTTTTCATATCCTTTTATCTATCTATACACACACACACACACACACACACGCATATATATATATATATATATATATATATATATATACATAGAGAGAAGGAGAGAGAGCGATAGAGATAGAGATAGATAGATATAGAAATATATATTTAGATAGAGAGATAGATATAGAAAGATTGAGTGAGAGAGAGAGAGAAAGAGAGAAAGATAGATAGAGAGAGAGAGAGAGAGAGAGAGAGAGAGAGAGAGAGAGAGAGAGAGAGAGAGAGAGAGAAAGATTGAGTGATTATTATTATAATTTTTAAACAGATCCATCTGAACCCTAGATGGAACCCAAGCAAGTACTACTGGGTTAAATTGAACCTGGAATTAATGGCAGCAAAAGGATATATTCACATTCTTCAGAGCTCTAGAAGAGGAGCCTAACCACCGCATAAAATTTAAAATCACACCCAACAACCCCCTTAAGGAGAGGGGGCTTAATTCTTAGCAGAGCATACAGTCAGTATATTTTAGACTCTGCCACCCAAGCAAGTGTTAAAGATGTTGGAGATGTTATCTGTGCTGTGCGTACATTTGTGTGTGTGTTTGTGTGTGATTTGAACTCGGGTCAATGAGTCCAGTTCCTATGACTCTAACCATTACACCATGCACCCCCGACATAATAATAATAATAATAATAATAATAACTTATGGTTATATGACATCTAGTATTCCTATCTAATATTAATAATTTTTAAACATCTATTTAAACCTAAGTCTAGTACTACCGCTTCAGGATAGCGTGGATCTGGAAAAAATAGCAGCAAAAGGATGTATTCGCACTCCTCAGAGATCGGGAACTGGAGCCTCACCACCTAGTACCTCCTTTTTAAGGGGAGGGGGCTTAACCTTCTGCTGGGCATACAGTCAGGATATTCTAGTCTGTGCCACCAAAGCTGAAGATGTTGGAGACATCTGTTTTATAAGTTGTATAATGGACTCATGTTCCCAGCTAATCTCACCAAGAGATTATGGATTATCTTTTATTTCCAGTCCGCACTGTTTTCTGATTGTTGCAGATTAATGGTCTGAGTAAGTTGCGATACAAAATTGACCATCCAAATTAGCTAATTTTATTTGGACAATTTATTTATTTATTTTTTTGTTACAATGTGTCTGGTTTGAACAAATTGGGTTTTCCTCCAAAGTCCAACTCTAACGCAACCAAAGAAAATGGGTTATTTTCTATAACTCCAACCTAAAAAAGGGGAACCACTCTGATTGACTGATTGACTGATTATTTATTTATTTATTTATTGATCTCTAGGAAAAAAGAAAATGGGTTAGGGTTAGGGGTAGGGTTCAGGGTTACGGTTAGGGTTTAGGTTTAGTTTAATGGGTAGATTAATTAACAGATAAAATTCATTCAGAGTGGTTCCCCTTTGTTTAGGTTGGAGTTATAGGAAATAACCAGAAAATGCCTATGTTCTAAATTTATTTTCATTTTTATAAATCATTATTTATGTATTTACCACTACCTCTGCACAAACATTTTAGCAATAAAAATAAAAAATAGAAATTGAATGAAACAATTGAATTTATCAAACAGTGTCATATTAGAATTACTTGTATTTTTATATCTTGAAAATAGGTGTCCTGGGTATGACATTAAACTACATCTAGTGGTGAAGTCCCATTTGTGGAGCACCTGGTTTGGTTTGGTTTGTTTTATGGCATATCAACTGCAGTGAGTCATTTAATGCCGACAAAATTAATTCTAAATGGATACTCAATCTTTTTTTGATAAATACATTTTTCTATTTAACCCATAGATGGGACCCTAACTTCGGGTCAGAGTGAACCATGGAGCAATGGTGATAAAGGGGTGCTCCACATTCCCCAAACCTCCAAAACTGGAACCTCACCATCAGATAGAGTTTAACATCATTCCCAGTACATGTAGACCCGCAGCCACCGCCTTCTAGCACCCATATGATAAAATTTTTCTATTTAACCCATAGATGGGACCCTAACAGGTACTACCACTCTGGTGATGAAGGGGTGCTCCACATTCCCCAAACCTCCAAAACTGGAACCTCAACATCAGATAGAGTTTAACGTCATTCCCAGGACATGTAGACCAGCAACCACTATCAAAAAGGGTTGGAACTTGCCATAAGGACAATATGGTTGGGGCAATGATATAGGTGCTAAGGCTTGACATGACCAGCCGATTGTTCGGAGGGGGCCGCTCCGACCACCCGTCTAGCCCAAGAAAGGGCCAAATTGGAGTATTGCAAGTCATGGACTGCTCATCAACAGCCAACAGGTGGCTCAATTGGGGGAGTCTTACCCCTCTGCAGAGGTGCAGTTGGTGCATTCTAATGCCCCAGTTGACAGAGTGGTGGAGCTCCTGGGGAGTGTAGAGTATTCCTTCATTGCCATTTCTTCCAAGTCTACTCTGATTGACCAGCCCCTCAGTACCAGTAGGATGTGGCACATGGTCAATATTTAAATGAAGTTTGACAGGTTTAAATTGACCTTTCCTTCTCTCAGACCAGTTGCCATACCAAGTTTAAATAGCCCAGTCTGTCCTACTATCTACACATAAATGGAGGGGGAATAGTTGGATTCATACCTTTCCCAAAAGTATTGACACTATGTAAAATGAATCCAGACTCATCCAGTATTTGAAATCAGATCGTTGAGTCCATGTGCATGTACATATATGTGTGTGTGTATGTGTGTGAATTTTTGATACAACAAAATTATACAATGATTTTTGAAATAGGAATCATATTTAATATGAGATACACTTATATTTAGAATAAACATTTATAGAATAAATGTGTATATGTATATATATATATATATATATATACATATATATATATGAAGGTAGGATGGATGGGTTTAGGATCCGACGATATGAGTAGATAGAAGGAAAGTGGTCAAGAAATTAACAACTCAAAACAAGTCACAGGATGAAACACTTTTGTCATCCACATACTTTCCTCTTTCGCCATTTCACAGCTCAACAGTGTTGCTAGACAAGGTAGGCTGCTTCAGGTTGGTATTGAAACTTGACCGATTTGTCATCAGTCAGAGTTCTTAACCCATGCCATCTAAACACCGACTTTTAAGAAAGGGAATTTACAGATATAAACATATTAAGCTGCTAGGTGAACTCTGTCCATTAAAGAAAGCTATGCAATTTTTTATGTAATTAGTGGCCACTCACAAACCATATGAGTAAGACGGACTAGACATGCAGGACACTGCTGGAGAAGCAAGGATGAGATCGTAAGAGATGTACTACTGTGGAAGCCAGCACATGGGCACGCCAATGTGGACCACCTAGCCAGGACCTACATTGACCAACTATGTAGGGATGTGGGCTGCTGCGTGGAGGAGCTCCCAGAGTCGATGAATGATAGGGAAGGTTGGTGAGAGATCGTTATGGATATCCGTGCAAATTGCATGACATGATGATGATGAAGATATATATATATATATATATATATATATATATACATATATATATATATACCTGTGATGTAACCATGTCCCATATCGGGTGTGGATGCAACTATAAGACACAAGGCTATGTAGTTGTGCATTTATAATTGACAAGTTGATTTGGCGAGTTTCGTATGTTGCATTGGCCAGTGGCCTAGGGATAGAGTCTCTGGCTCTGCGTTCTCTGGTTGCTGGTTCGATCTCTGTCGGGAGGAGATCATGGTATACACTGCTGATGAAACCTAATATATGTTGAAACAGCTGTCCAGTGTTCTGTATGTCGCACACTGTATTCACCGAATTTGTTTGTAATGATTATTTCATTATAATGAGTTCTTCGCAATGTTTATCTATCTATATATATCTATATATCTACCTATCTATCTATATATCTACATATATCTATCACACATAAAAGGACATCCTCTATGCAAAGCTTTTGTCTGGTAAGAGACATATTGGTCACTCCCAGCTGGGTTTCAAGGATGTCTGCAAGAATGACCTCAGGTGCTTTGGTATTGCCCCTTCCAGCTGAGAAAATTTGGCTCGAGACTGCCCTTGGAGGTGGAAGGCTCTCCGTAGAGGACTGTTCATGTCTGAAATCACCCTGACACAATACCATGAAACTAAGAGGTCCAGAAGAAAGCAGTGGCAAAAAGCACTGGCACATCAACATCTTCAGGGACAGCCTTAACATGCGACATCTGAGAATGTTTTTCAAATATTGGACTTCACAATCACAGGAGGCGCTGTAACTTCAGGGGCACAAAAACTATATTGTAGTCTTCCAAGACTGAAATGCCAATTCAATTAGATCTATTTATCTATCTATCTATATCTATCTACACACAAACACACACACACACACACACACACACACACACATATATATATATATGTGTGTGTGTGTGTGTATTTAGATCCTATATTAATACACTGTATATCCTCCTTGGGTGTTAACACAGGCCTCTACCATCGGATACATAAGATAATGCAGATGGTGAATACCATCCTATGATACATTCTTCCACAGAACTTTGAACTTTGCCAATTTACCAGGTGATTAATTGTTTTGTACATGACTGCAGCCTCGTTTGATTGGCCAGAGTAAACAAGAAAGCATTCTACAAATTATCTATATTTTTATCTGACATTCCCACAAATGTGTCAAAAAACCCAACAAAGTCTGGTTGTATTGTAAGATACAGCTGGGACAAAGTGCTCTTGGTTTGCCTCTGCTCTCAAATACATAAGATAATGCAGATGTTGACTACCATACTATGATACATTCTTCCACAGAACTTTCAACTGAACCCATTATTTTTATCCATAAATGATTTTATTCTAAACAAATGTATTGCCAATGATTTTATAACAAAAATGAAGTGGTCAATAAAAATGCATTGGATATGATTTTATATAAAAAAAGATTAACAGAAACCTTTTCTTTATTGTAGAAATGTATTTTACTCTGAATTGTGTTGACAGTGATCTTTGTTATAAAAATGTATTTACCATTTTTTTAAACTTGATTAACGAGTCTTACTTAACAAATGAAATTTAAATGATTTCTATCATGAAAATTTTATACAAATATTTTCATTCATTCTTGTACAGTCAATGTTCAATTAAATTCATGGAACGTCACTTGAGGAATAAAAATTCTTGGCTGGAGTTACTAAATTGTGGAAAATATTGGATGTAGATAATTTCACTAATGCAAAGTTTGGTGCTGAAAGTACATTTGCCAATTTGTCGAGGATGTACTTTGTGATAACTGATAATGACAAAGTCTATACCATTTTTTTAGTCCGTGGTGATGATACTGTGAGTGTACTTAATTTGTTATTATTTGGTATAGGTAATCACAAAGTAATCACAATGCTTCATGATGCACCTGTACCAGGTGAGTTATTATTTTGTAGATGGTTGCAGCCTCAAGTTTGAGTGGCCAGAGTAAACAATAAAGCATTCTACAAATAATCTATTTCTTTATCTGGCATTCCCACAATGTGACAGAAAACCCAATAAAGTCTGGTTGTATTGTAAGATACAGCTGGGATGGAGCACTCTTGGTTTGTACAAGCAATTATGTATAATTATGGCAGGAGGGTGATAGAGACATAAAAAGAAAGAATGACCCAGTCAACCAAAAATCTTCAGTTTGGGTCAGTGAATAAATAGATAAATAGATCCCACACACTGACGGGGAAAAAGATTAAAATTCCAAACTGTGTGGTGGTTATCCTTAAAGGAATTCCTTTTGAAGTTGATGGAAACAGTTGGATTAAATCAAATCTAAGGATATTTGGGTCAGAAGTTTAAATTAAGAAACTATCAGGTTTGCAAACAAACCAAACATATACTACCCCTCTGGATCAGAGTTGCCATGCTGTAATAGTCATCATAGAAGAAAAGAGACCTGAGTTCAAATCCTGGAAGAGGCTGGTTGCATTTTACAGTGCTAATACTCCTGGAAAAGGTATAAATCCAACTATTCTCCTTCCAGCCTTGAGTAAATATTAGGTAGATCGGGCTCCTTAATTCTATGTAGGCAACCAGTTTAGGAGAAGGAAAGCTCTAAATTCAAACCTGTTAATATCCACTTAAAAAATTGACCTTGTGTCACATCCTACTCGTGCGGAGGGCTTGGTAAATACTTACTACTCTGGATCAGAGTAGACCTGGGAGCAATGGCAATTGTTAACTTGTGACTTGTCAGGAATTGAACCAGAGACCTTCTCAATAAATTCTAGGTTGGTTTAATTCAAATAAGACTGTTTCAACCAATCAGAGGCAAGCTTGGGATTGTGACAGGCTCTACTTATGATACACACAGATTTGGTCAGGGGAGAAAAGTCATTTGCCTGGAGAGGTGTCCTGAGGCTCCCCTTTGAGGGGGAATGCCGATGGGATCGACACAATTTTTGTGCACCCACGTTAAAAAGAGACCTTGTGCCCAACCCATAGAAGTGGGGTATGAGGTAAATATCTTTGCCTGGGGAGGTGCTAGCAGTCTAAGGGATATTCTACACTTCCCAGGAGTTTCAGAAATGGGACTTCACCACTAGATGTAGTTTAGTGTCATACCCAGGACACCTATTTTCAAGATATAAAAATACAAGTAATTCTAATATGACACTGTTTGGTAAATTCTATTGTTTCATTCAATTTTTATTTTTTATTTTTATTGCTAAAAAAAATCTTTCGTAGAGTTACCAAAAAGATTAAGCCCACTAAATTTGGAAGCCAAATACTCATTAAAAATTAATGCACTTGAATTTTAATTTTACAACAAATTATCCTGGTCAATTGTATGAGTCCACAAACCTTCAAGCTAAATGTTACAGATAAAACAATTTCTACTCAGCTGTGAGTCTGATAATGAAGGCTGAGAAAAATAAGTTTGTTTATACATCTTATTATAATGGAGATTGTTTGTTTGTCTGTGGGTAACTGAAACTATATCACTACTCAAGTCACAATTCCCTTAATTATTTATATCACATTCTCCGTGATTTTATTTTTATTTAAACCTTAATTATAAATAAAATTGTTTTACATTATTAATACTGTTGGCCTTATCTACATGGTATTTACCTCGTACCCCATGCGTACGGGTTAGGCACAAGGCCCTATTAATGTGAGACCACCCACAAACCCAAGCTCATGGGTGGCGGGTGAACAATTTTGTTGATCCCGTTGGCATTCCCCCTCACAGGGGCACCTCAGGCACTTGGCAATAAACCCGGCTTTGCCCCTTTAAATCAAGGGGGAAGGTGTTGTTCATAGATCATCATCATCATCAAGTCATGCTGACATCATAGATTCCCATAACTCTCTCTCTCCATCTGTTCCTATCAATTAAGCACTCAACAAAAGCAGAGAAGCTGTGGGTCTTGATGAGATACTCACCCATGGAGAACAAGGAAATTTGATGATATATCATGTAATTACAAAAATTATACAATGCAGTATATAAAGAAAGCACAATAGAGAAATGGATGAAAGACTGTATCCTTCCCACCCATAAGTAAGTCAACCTAGGAACCACTAAGAACTTACTGGCATAGCTGCTAAGGTTTATAATACCCTGCTCCTCAATTGCATCCAACTTGAAGTCGAGAAAATTTACATTTTTTGTGCAATTATTTCTTAAGAGGATATTTTATTGCATGTGGTCCTATCGAATACAAATACTTTGATGAAACACTAAGCATGGCATAGTCACTACCAAGACCATGTGGTTACTCAGGCAAAAATAAAAAAAAGAAAGAGGACACAAAGTTGAAGGCAAACAGATGTAGAAAAACAACACACAAACACAGTAGTAGTTTTGGGCTTGGCAATTTTGGGCGTCAGTTTTATTAACTGTTCACACCAGCATGGGTGGTCCAGTAAGAGAGAGAAAGACTGACTAATTTTTTTCTATTCATATGGCCACCTAATTCTAACATCCCCGGCTCTACATGGGACTTGATTTAGACCCAAACTTATCTCCTTGCAGGTTGCTCCTATTCTGTTTACTTCAAAACCCCAGCGTCACTCTTTTACTTCTGCCTCTGGTGTTGGGGGGTGGGGTGGAACATATTCGTTTCTGGTTTTGAATTCTTTGGAAACTTCTCCCTTTGCCTATGAAATTTGAAGCTGCTGGTTTTATCTATTTATTTTGGCTTAATTACAAGGAATCATTCACCTGACCAAGAGGTGAGTGCTCTGACCTGACACACTCAAGGGTCAAATTTCAAAAGGTCACTTGTACTCTCTGTCTCCTGAAACATTCTTTTTCTTTCTCTTTTTTTCTCTTTCTCCAAAAATTAGATTCCCATTTTTTCAATTCAATTTACATTTACTGTAAGCCATTCATTACGTTACACAGGTACTACCACTCTGAGTCAGAGGACCTGGAAGTAATAGCAATGAAGGGCTACTCTACACTCCCCAGATCTTCAATACTGGAGCCTCACAATCAGATGCAGTTTAGTGTAATACCCAGGACACCCCTTTTGGGGAAGGCCTTACCCTTCTTCAGGGGATACAATCAGCATATTCCCTGCCAAGTAGACTATTAAAAAGATGAATTGGAGAAAAATTATATACATTTTTTTCTTATATTATACAGAAACTGAATTATTGGGTTTTGAATCTTGCCAACATTTGTTATAAAAATCAATTGAGACATTTTCTGTACCAAATGCATTTTAAAAATCTATTAAAATAGATAGATATGAACATGTATATATATATATATATATATATATATATATATATATATATATATATATATATGTGTGTGTGTGTGTGTGTGCTATTATGCTAAAGCTGAATGAATCAATGTTTGTTGCCCAGAGGCTTTTTACTGTTTAGTTTAATGACACAAAAGTTATGCTAAATTATTCTTTAATTTTAGGATTGAGTTATGTTTGAAAAAATTCCATTTTAATGGGTTCTAATTAGTCATAACTTGCAATTAATTAAAAACTGACCTGTCTCTTACCTCACATTCTGTCTGTCACTTTCACCCTCTCTATGTATATCTTGATTACCTCCTCATTATATATATTAGTTTCTCAGTGAGTGGAGAGAGAGAGAGAGAGAGAGAGAGAGAGAGAGAGAGAGAGAGAGAGAGAAAGAGAGAGAGATTGGAGAGTTTGAAATGCGTTTGTATGTTAAGTTTCATAAGCAGCCAACCCGGCCAACATCTTGGCTCTTAATAAATTTGAATTAGGTCAAACATTCCCTTTCTTAGAAATCTCACAAAATTATTATTATTTTTTTTTTTTTTTAATTCTCAGCTCGTATCTACTTAAAAAAAAAATTAATTTGCATTGCAATCTCACTTTTCACTAATCCCAATTATCTACCCAGAGCTTAATGGGTGACCCAACAAATCACGTTTTGTCTAGTATATATATGTATATACAGAGAGAGAGAGAGAGAGAGAGAGAGAGAGAGAGAGAGAGAGAGAGAGAGAGAGAGAGAGAGATACATAGAAAAGAAAAAGAGAAAAAAATTGAAATATTAAGAAGCATGCTGAAAGAAAGAAAGAAAGACAAAATTAATATGAAGGATGTTGATTGGAAGAAAGAAAGAAAGAAAGAAAGGAAGGAAGGAAGGAAGGAAGGAAGGATGAAAAAAAGTAAAGAAAGACAAAATTATTACAAAATTATGGGAGAAAAGATGAATGAAAGAAAGAAAGAAAGAAAGAAACACAAAAACAAATAAGCAATGAAAGAAAGAAATCTATTAAAATTCAACTAAAATTTTTAAACATCTGTGGAGAGTCCTGGTGGTGTAGTGGCTACCGTGCTGGACTACGACATTATAATAAACAAGTTCAAACTCTAGTAATGCTATAATGTTTACTTCCACACTAATACCCTTTGGAAAGGTATAGAGACCCCCCCCACACACACACCAAGCTATGGGTTAAATAGTACCATAGGTTGACTGGTGTTCTGCTCCCTCTTCATACGTCATGCTTGTCTGGCTACTTTTAAACTTCTCTAGCCCCTGATACATCTTTTATGCGGTAGTGCACTGTCCCTGTATTGTGCTAAAAGCCTGATGAATTTTAGCCTCTGACATTCCTTCTGACCAGAGAAATTGAGTCACTTCCTTGCATACTGCTCATGTAGAAGCCAAGTTTAAACTGTAATGTCAGCAAACAAAATGGCACAATCAGGCTCAAAGTAAAACCCTGCTACCACAACTGTGCCAACTATAAGCACGCATGTGCAGAATGCAGTGTGACAATAATAAAGATATGTTAAGATGAAAGTGCGGATAATTTTTGACTCTCCCTCGTATATCATAAGTGTATGACTTTGCCTCCAACAACATTAAGACAAGATCCAGCTATTATTTATCTGTATTTTTGAGATGAGGTTTGATGTGAATAATTTTGATTTTTCAGACCATTGTCTTCATCTTTATTGTGGCAGTTATTAGCATAACATCTTGGCTGCTGTATCACCCGGCCTTCCTCAAGTGTTTCCAGTGTATTCGAGTATAGTGATGATACAACCTGGGAAGGCCAGAGGATACAGCAGCCAAAACATTGTGTTAATAACTACTACAATAAAGATGAGGAAAATAGTCTGAAAAATCAAAAGATCCAGCAAGTTATTATTATTATTATCTTTATTTTTTTTTTAGTTTTTCACATCAGCATTAGCTGATGGTATTTCACTGGAGTCTGAGTGACAACAAGTCTCCTCAGGTCTCCAGGACTCTTCTGACTATTCTGGCAGATTGCAACAGTGCAGTATTCTGGATGGTCTCAATTCTTCCTCTGATTTCCAGATTTTCCAGTTTTTTTCCCAAGCTTTTTGGGACCGTTCCAAGTGCACCAACTACATCTCAACTACCAACTGTTATCACTTTGACTTTCATATTCCATATCTTTTTCAGTTCTCTGGCAAGTTCCAGGTATTTGTTCATCTTTTCGTTTTCCTTCAGCTTCATCCTGTAAAATCCACCAGTTGACAAGTTCTTTCTTTTTTGTTAACCAACACTAGGTCTAGTCTCCTTGCTGGGATAAGGTGATCTGTTTTTATCTCCAAGTCCCAGAGAATTTTATGCATTTCAATCTCAAGAACAGATTCTGGTTTATGCATATACCATTTTGTTGTATGGTCAAAATTTAATTTTTTGCATAATTCCCAGTGGATCACCTTCCAAACCCATTCGTGCCTAGTTTTGTATTCCTGTTGTGTTAGTTTGCTACATTTGCTTAGTACATGGTTTACAGTCTCATCTCTGTCACCGTATAATCTACATTTACTATTTTGTTGGGTCTTATCAATTTTTACTTTGATATAGTTTGTCCTTATGGTATTATTTTGTGCAGCAATTATTAGTGATTCAGTTTCTTTTTTGAGGTTTCTTTTTCTTAACCATGCCCAAGTCTTTTCATGTTCAACCTCTCTGATTTATTGTTTGAAGTGTCTATATAATTATTATTCTTCCCATATGAGTTTTTCACACCAGTTTCAATTTGTGTCTTTTGCTGGAGTCTAAGTAACAGCAAGTCTACTCGGATCTCCAGGACTCAGCTGAGTATTCTAAACGATCTTAACAATGCTGTTGTCTGGATGGTCTTGATCCTACAGCTGATTTACAATTCTTCAGGCCTTTTTTCCACACCCTTTAGGGACCGTTCCAAGTGCACCAGTCATAATTGGTATCACTGTTACCCTCATGTTCCACAGCCTTTTATTTTTTCAGTTCTCTGGTAAGGTCCAAGAAGTGTTTGTCTCTTTTTTCACTTTCTGTCATTTTCACTCTGCGGTCGACCGTAACATTTAGGGAATTATAGTAAGATGAAAATTGTTTTTACTTTTTCTGGTGAGCATTTCAAAATCAAAACTTGCATAGTGTTGTTCCTTTTCTCATCTGTTTCTATTGTACTGTTTGTTCTGTCACTAGAGGTCATCTTGGCGCACTGTGCCAGCAAAACAGCTTCCAAACAGAGTATCGATTATTCTGAAGGACACTTCTAGCCACAAACGCCTTCTAATTCCCTCGGCTCGACTTAAATCGCACATTTATAAATTAACAAGCAAATTGTCATCAGCATAAAAGTAAAAGACAAAAAGAAAAAAAAAAAAAAAGAAAAGAAAAAAAGAAAGGGGAAAAGAAAAGAAAAAAAACACCAGACACAAATAATAACAACTGGATTAGTTCTTCAGGTGGTCAAAAAAAAAAAAAAAAAAAAATAAACAAAATATATAAAAAATAAAATAATATATAAAAAAAAAAAATCAACGAAATAAAAAGAAAAAGAAAAGAAGAAAAAATACAAAATATTTCAACATTTTTTTTCTTTTCTTTTCTTTTCTTTTCACTTTTTTATTTTGATCTGAGCTCTGAGTAAAATTCTTATTTTGTGTGCTAATCAGTGTTTGAGAATGGCCATTATGCATGCTATACACTTGGTAGGATGATGATGGCCTTTAGAACCCACAGTTGTCATTTTATTTATTTGTTTATTATTTCTTATTTTTTTAAATATTTTTTATTTTCTCTTCTTTGTCACGATTTGTTTTTTTTTTTTTTTTTTTTTCTTTGATTGGGGAGAAAAGTAGTCACAGCAACTACCATAGCTACTGTTTCTTATCAACATCAATCGAAACTCCACTGCCACCCAGAACCCCTGAAACAGGGGACTGCCACAGGGAAAGATTAGTTAGAATTCACACATACATGCACACAAACACACACAAACACGCGTGCACACACTCATGTGCATGCTTACATACACACACACATGTGCACACATACTCACACACACACTATTCTTATTGTCTTTCTTGCAGTGCCACACAACCTGGTTGAATGGGCATTATATTCTCCAGAGAAATCATTCTAAGTCTTCTCTGCTCCCCTCCATTACTGTTCTCTTGTCCTGTCTCTTCAGTTAATTTTCCTTTGGCTCTTCCAGGTTGAGCTTTGAACTCCAGGGAGCAGAAACCTACATTCTTTCTCAAAGACTTCAAAAAGACAGAAAGAACAAAAAAAAAAAAAAATTGACAGCAAAAAAAAAAAAAAAATAAAATAAAAATAAAAATAAATAATAATAATTAGAAAAAGCCAGTGTCATTTAAAAATAAAACAGCTTGAAATTTTCTGAGAAAGGCAATCATTATTCATAATCTATACATATATGAAAGGGCAGTTGTGTGTATCTGTATGTCCGGAGGAAACTTTGAAAATAAAACAATTAATGACAAAGTAAATATATATACACATTAAATATCACCAGGGCTTGGTTTTTGAGCAAAAATAATGAGGGTTTAATTTATATTTGTGAAGATAAATAAAAAATAAAATTTAAATGATAGCAGCATAGAATTTCTTTTGCAATTAATATTTTAAATAGTAGACATTAATTTTTCTTTTCGGAGTTGCTGGATCAACGCAAGGTCTTCTTTTTACATAAGGTATTTTAATGGGGCATACTGCGAGGATCTAATTTGTGATTCAGTAATAATGGATTTGTGAGACTAAATTTTTTGCTACCCCCTACCCAGGCGATGCGGGGTAGCCACTTCTAGTCATAAATAAGGTTGGTTGTTTAGTTTAATGGCATATCAACCTTTGTAGGATAATTAATGCCCAATCTTTTTTTCTTTTATATATATGATTAGTTGTTTTGTTTTACAGCATATCAACCCTTTTTGGTCATTTAATGCCTAATCAAGATATTTTGATAGATAAAGGACTCAGGTTACTTATAGTACCTTCTTTTGCTTAAGTGGTATTCCAATTAAGCATTGAATAAGCTCATTGCTACTTATGTTTGTTAATCTAGCAGGAACCATTGCTTTTTGTGTGACTTGATCATACTTTTTTTAATGCATGATTTGTTTATAGAAATAAGATTTATTAACTTCATGTGTACTAATAGCCTTTGAAATTGATTGACAAGTCCATATACCTCAGTAGCAATATCTCATCTACTGAAAGTGATATCAATATATACATAGTTAAGGCATACATTACTATAGATAGTTTATCAACCATATAGAAATTTGATCTCTCTGATAATATGGAATGGGAATTCTTCCAAGTTGTAGTCATGTCAGTACTATTGTATAGTCACACCACCTGGACTTTAATGAAATGCTCGCCCTGTCGGCTGGGGCATTAGAATGCACTGACTGCACCTCTGCAGAGGGGTAAACTCCCCCAATGGGGCCACCTGTTGGCTGTGGGTGGCGACCCATGATGCTTAAGGATAGAACCCAGGTGGCTGAATAGTCCATGACTTGCAATATTCCACTTTAGGCTTTTCTAGGGCTAGATGGGCGGTCGGAGAGGCCCCCTCCGGTCAATCGGCTTGCCACGTCAAACCCTAGCACCTATATGATTGCCCCAACTCTATTGCCCTTATGGCAACCCCCAATCCTTCTTATCATATGGGTGCTAGAAGGCAGTGACTGAGGGTCTACTCTATCTACTCTAAACTCTATCTGATAGTGAGGTTCCAGTTCTGGAGGTTTGGGGAATGGGGAGCACCCCTTCATCACCATTGCTCCCTGGTCCACTCTGACCCATAGTGGTAGTACCTGTTAGGGTCCCATCTATGGGTTGAATAGAAAAACATGAGTTTATAAACAAAATTGTATTATGCATTAAGAATTTATTTATTTCACAACTTTGTCGGCATTAAATGACCCACCGAGGTTGATATGCCATAAAACAAACCAAACCAATTAATGAAATGCTTGGACCCCCCCCCCCCAGATGGGAGCTACACAAGGATGCTGCGTGCTTTCTGAACAAATCATAGAAGCAACACCCTAGAAAACAACAGTTGTATGGACACTTACCTCCCATCCAAGTAAGACATGTCTTGTTCACATGTTGGGCTCAACTGGAGAAGCAGGGACAAACTTATAACTGACTGCCCAGTTGGTTAAGGCTGCAGAGGGGTAAAATCCCCCCAATTGGGCCACCTGTTGGCCGTGGTGGTGACCCATGATGCTTAAAAATGGAATCCTGGTGGATGAGCAGTCCATGAGCAACACTCCACTTTGCCCCTTAAGCTAGAAGGGCAATCAATCAGCTGGTCACGTCAAGCCCTAGCACCTATATCATTGTCCCAACCTTAGAACAACCCTCGAATCTTTTTTATCATATATGTGCTAGAAGGCGGTGGCTGAGGGTCTTAGTGTCCTGTGTATGATGTTAAACTGCATCTAGTGCTGAAATTCAAATTCTGAAACTCTGGAGAATATGGAGTACCCCTTCCTTGCCATTACTCCCAGGTACACCCAGGCCCAGAGTGGTAGTACCTGTTAGGGTCTCATCTATGGGTTAATTAGATAAAAAATTGAGTATTAAAAAAATGTGTTTAAAAAAATGGAATTTGAAAAAAAAATTGAATACCCAACAAGAATGTATAAAACAAAATGTCTTCAGTATAAAATAACCCAAACAGGGTTGACATGCCATAAAATCCAACCAACCAATCAAACAACTCATAAGGATTTTAGTTCTGTGTTAATCTTACCAAGAAGGGTCCTAATGTTTGAGAATAATCCTCAAAGAACAAATGTAATTAAATAAATAAGGGAAATGTGGACCATATGACCTTAAGGCACCCCTTTTTGATCTCGATTAAGAAAGGACATGTTTTTCCTTTACACCGTCAATATCTGGTTAGTCTTAGGGGTTAGTTTTATAATTTGAAAAAAATAATCTAAAAATCATCTGTTAAAACAACTGGATATTGACGGTGTAAATGAAACACATGTCCTTTCTTAATCGAGATCAAAAAGGGGTGCCTAAAGGTCATATGGTCCAGAAACGTTTTAAAACAAGCAAAATAATTTTGTTTTTCAGAATTCTTTTCCCTAAATGTAAAAACTCAGCATGTTTTGGAAGTGGTTTATTGCAAAGAGAATATTTCAATCTTACAAAAGATCTTTGTTTTGAGGTTAATCATAATGGTGAAAAATCAAACAAACTTGTTCAGGCTTTATCAGAAGCAAATTATCGAATCTTTGGTCGATTGGAAATGGAAAATATGTACAAAAATTTAAGAAAATGCATGATGTGTACGGAGAGACATGATGTAATAAAAAAAATCTCAACAAATGAGTCGAAATGGCTGTCAGTCTTCTGCGATAGAAAAGGACCCATCTTAATTTAATTGATTTCATTGGAAAAGGTACAACCCTAAAGAGGTATTCCTATTGCGAACTCCTTATATTATATTAATATATATTATATTTATATATATTAATAGTGATGATATAGTGTGGTACATTTATAAATAAAAAGGGCTCAATATCGTTATTAGAGCATGTATATCTAACTTAAGGGTGGACATAAAGTCAACGGCACTTGGTTGCTAACAGTTTCTTGCCTATGCGATTTTCAAACCAAGTGCATTGGTTTGAAAATTTCATAGGCAAGAAACTATCAGTAACCAAGTGGCATTGAATTCATGTCTACCCTAAAATATATATATATATATATATATATATATATATATATATATATATATATATATATATATATCAAACTTGTTGGTAAACCCTTGAGGTAAGAAAAAACCCGGCAAATAGCTTGATTGTAAAAATATACTACCAAACATCACCTGGGGAAAAAAAAAATTACAAAAAAGAAAAGACCAAGATAGTTGTACCAACTTAAAATAATCTGTTGATACTATAATACTTGGCCAAAAGAAAAAACAATTTACATTTATATATATAGATAAAAACTATATTACTATTCAAGTCAGCCGGACTGTTAGCGGTTTACAAAAAGGCTAAATATTGATCTTAAAAAAATTGATTTTAATAAATATATGCTCTAAGTAAGAAATATTAACATAAAGAGCAAACTAAATAGTTAAATTAGTTTACCTTAAAAGTTGTTCTAGAGTCATTAGACATGGCAAGGGTTATCTTTTTCTAAGGCTACTTAGAGCAAATAATAAAGGAGTCAGATATAGAGTTTCTTCAGAAGACTCAACTTAGAGTCGAATCTTAGCCCCGAAGAGCACCAAGTGAAACTGTTAGGTGGTATATCAGACTGATTAGGTTTAACTTTATATATATATATATATATATATATATATATATATATATAATCCAAAGATCTGGAGAAGAAATCTTCCTTACGACATAGGAGTTTTTAAAAAAACATGTCGCAGTTTGCAGAGCTCAATGTGTACTCTTATTGTTAGAGTCACAGAGCAAATTTATAAGTAAAAATATAACAAAAGACTTAGAATCTTTGCATTATAGTCTATTTCAGGAAGCTTAGACAAGGTGTCTAACTCTCCCAAATCATCAGATATATATATATATATATATATTTGTTTATATAATTTTTGGGAGAATATAATTGGCAATACCTACTAAACATTTTTGAGGTTGGTAAAGAATGAAATAGATTTGCTGTTCCAAGCTAATTAAGATAGTTATTGTATGGTCAACTTCTTTCTTCGAGTATAAACTTATTGTTGTAACTACCCATGTTAAGTCTTTGCCTTTCCTATATATATGGACATTTAGTGTTTATCAATCTCTCTCTCTCTCTCTCTCTCTCTCTCTTCTCTCTCTCAGATTTCTCTCTCTTTCTCTCTCTCTCATATATATACAATATATATATATATATATTGCTGAATGATTGCCGAATCCCAAAACAACTATTTTCCGGGGAAATTTCAACTGGCAAATGTTGTCAGTGCAAACTCAAATTGAGGTTTAAGGACTGCCTCAAAGACAATCTGAAGAACACTGCTATTGCTGTGGAGGACTGGGAGAAGTTAGTTTGTAATAGACGTGGCTGGAGAGCCACCATCTACCTGTCTGTGGAAAATTTGAGTCCAACTGAATTAAACACCAAAAACTGAAGTGGGCTATTAGAAAGGGTAATTTTAAGCCCAGCAACATTCAAAGTGGAGAAGTTCCAACATATAGTTTATGTGGAAGAGTATGTCTCTCCAGGGCTGGCCTGGTGAGTCATCTGAGAAAACACAAGGATAGAGTGTCAAATGCTACTGGCACCTAACTATGATGATAAAAAAAAACAAAAAAAAACAAAAAAAACAGGAAATGGTCTTACTTGAACACGAGTTGACAGCCATTATATATATATATATATATATATATATATATATATTATATTACTTATTTGTTGAAAGATCCTCATATATATGAGAGATTTTAGTATAATAAACCATTTCTGTATAAAATGAAGAGACTAACCAAGAAATAAACAGAAAATGAAGACAAAAGGAGAGCTGAGGAGAGCTACTAAATTAGTGAATGATTTAAAAACCCTTTCGTATGAAGAAAGACATAGGAACATTGACTTACCAAGTTTGGTTTATCAACGTATAAGAGAGGATATGATTGAAGCCTACAAATATACACATGGTTTTTATTCAACAAACTCTGACCTACTAAACATTGCTCAAAATATCAATACCAGGGATCATAAATTAAAACTCCTAAAACAAATTTGTAAAGCAAATGCAAGACAAAATTATTTTAGGAACAGAGTGGTGAATACATGGAATAAACTACCATCATCAATAATGAATGCCCCATCACTAAACTCCTTTAAGTCAATGTTAGATAATCTGTGGAAAGAGTATAAATATTCTGTGGAATTAAAATGAATGTTTATAAGGAACAGCTGACAGGTCTCAGACCTAATATACCAGCTGAAAAGATATTATTATTATTATTACTAGTACAAAATAAAAAATGCACTCAAGGCGATGTAAAAATAGATTTTTGAAGCATATTGCCAGAGGGGTGGGAGTAAAAAATTCAATGTCAGCGAATTTGTACCCTAAGTAAGTAAAATCATCAAATTCATTAAAGGATTAAAAAAAACAATTTGAAATGTAAACTTTAAATATGTATTAAAATAAAACAAACTATATATAGATATACAATACCAGTCATGTATTTATTAAAACTTGTTTTAAAAAACAATGAGGAATGTCTAATGCTGCATTTTCAAATTTTGAGTGTATTTATTCTATGTTATGATGATTTTGGGTAATGTGACGTAAGCAGTGACATAATTTTTGTTACAGACAAAAACCGGAAGCGAATCTCCATTATTAATAGATTATATAAAAATATATTTCATCAAAAAGTTGGCTCTAAAACTGGAAGATTTCAATTTTTACACATTTTGAGAAGAAACATCCATGTATTACAATTTATGAAATTTCTCTTCAATTATCTCTCTCTCTCACTCTCTCACTCTCTCTCTCAAATAACCAGCATAACAATGCTTTTTGTTTGTATTTTGTTTTTTCTTGGGTCAATCACCATAAATAAAGTATTACCTGAATAGAATGATGAGTAATCTGTTATGGCTGTCCCATTTCAAAATGAATAATAACTTGTCTCTTTAAGCTGAAAGTACATGCAATCAATGGTGCCGTATTCACTGGAGCATATCAAGCTACTCTATTATAGAACATTGTACACGTTTCTTAGTGAAGGGTCAATAGAGAATAACTCATTTGGAATTTATATTTACTACTTTTTAAAAATCTTTTTGTCTATAAAGATAAGTTCAGAGCAAAAATTAAGAAAGGTATTCAATGATTGATCATCTTATTTCCTGCAGAATCTTTTTATAAATAAGCAGACTTATTTGTCTTTTATAAATAAAAAAAATTATTTATCTTTTATGAATAAACAAACTAATTTGTGTTTTACAATTAAATAGACAACTATTTTGTATTTCTAAATAGACTTATTTGTCTTTTATAAATATACATCTATTCTGTATATATAAAGTAAGTAAAGTCATTGTGGTGGCCTAATGTTGGTATCAGGCTGACAGCGAGGGAGTCTATCTGCTTTTCACTAGCACTAGACCAAAGAGATGGAGCACCACACCTACCATCAGCTCCTCATTTTACCACAGAGATCTCTGTGCTACTCATAGGCTGAGTTGTATTGAACCAAGAACCTTGTGATTCCTAGCCAAACACTCTACTGACTGAAATAGACTTATTTGTATTTTATACATAAACAGATATATATGTTTTTATAAATAAGTAGACTTATTTGTATTTTATAAATAAATGAGCCTATTTGACTATTATAGATAAATAAACTTATTTGTCTGTTATAAATGAATAGACTTATTCATCTATCTATATACTAATATGTGTGTTCCTAAATCTTATGTCGGTTATCATCCTGCAACACCCCTGGATAAAAATGAGACTGTCAAAATTGTTAAAGATGCAGTGCAAAAATGTAAATCTAGATTATCGAATGTCGCTTAAATGCAGATTCTTATTTGTCCCATTTTCTTTCACACAATTTAAAAAAATGAAACATTCCAAATGGTCTTATGTTGCTTAAATATCCAACATAAAATTAAAAGGAATTGAAAAAAAGAAGTTACATGTTTGTTTTATTTGTAATATTGAAATTCTGAATTACGGAATATGTTTTGGTAATTTTGATCTTATGTCATCCCAGTCTTCTACCTTAATTTATGCTATGTTTTAGTGAACCAGTGCCAGACGAATTTCCAGCCCAACTTAGATATTTTCCGAGTTGTGTTTATGTCACTTTTTCATTGGCAAATTAATGTAGATATTTTAAATGCCTCCCCACAGATTTTTTATTGGCAAATCAATGTAGCATATATGAATACATCAACTAGTTAAGATATACATTTTTACAAGTCTTAATGGTAAGTGAATGAAGCAAAGATTTTTTATCAAAATTCACAAATAGTAATACTTGTGTACAGTGGTGAAAATGTATTATTTTAGTATTTAAAGTGACTATTTAAATTTATTTTCTTTTGTTGGCTCATGATATATCTTAAGATAAAAAACATGTTTGATTTAATAAATCTTTTAAATATCACATATTTGAATATAAGAATATTTCTCTTGAATTCTCCACAGAAAAATATTAACTTCAGTCAATAATATAAAAAATATAATTGGTAAATCCCCTTTTATATAGCAACAATTGCCATAATTATATTCAATCCAAATTTTTACTGCTTACCTGGCATAGATGAATACTTCAACTAGTTAAGATATACATTTTTACAAGTCTTTATGGTAAATAAATGAAGCAAAGACTTTTTATCAAAATTCACAAATGGTAATATTAGTATACAGTGGTGAAAATGTATTATTTTAGTATTCTTTGTTTTCTTTGCTCATGATATATTTTTTAAGATAAAAAAAACATGATTGAATTAATAAATCTTTTAAATATCACTTATTTAGATATAAAACTATTTCTCTATACTTCTCCATAGAACAATATTAACTTCAGTTGATAATATAAAAATATAATTGGTAAAACCTTTTTCTCTAATGTAGATTCTTCTTTTATAGCAACAATTACCATTTGTTGCCATAATCAGATTTTTACTGCTTACCAAGCATAGATGAATACTTCAACTAGTTAAGATATATATTTTTATAAGTCTTAATGGTAAATGAATGAAGCAAAGATTTTTTTATTGAAATTCACAAATTTCACAAAATTTTCATAGAAAATTACTTTTTTGATAATATCATTGGAAAATGTTTTTGTCTTTTATTGCAATTACTAGAAGCAGCCACCCAGCATCACCAGGGTAGAGGGAGTATTTTTTAAAAGTTAGTCCAGCGGATCCATTATTACTTAATCATGAGTTGGATCCTCGTCGGATCCTCCATTAAAATCCCCATGTAAAAAAAGAAAGACCTGGCATTGATCCAGTCACTCTGAAAACAAACTTTAATGTCTACTATTCAAAATATTAAGTGCAAAAGAACATTCCATTCTGCTATCATTTAAATTTTACTTTTTGATTCTTTTCACAAATAAAAATCAAATCTTTATTGTTTTTGCTCAAAAACCAAGCCCTGGTGATATTTAATGTGTATATATATTTACTTTGTTGTTAATTGTTTTATTTTCGAGGTTTCTTCTGGATATACACATACACACAACTGCCCTTTATATATGTACTAGCAGCGGCTACCTGGCATCACCTGGGTAGAGGGGGATTTTTTAAAAGTTGGGATATCCCATTTAAATCACTATGTAAAAAAAAATAGACCTTGCATTGATCCAGCTACTCTGAAAAGAAATGTTAATGTCTACTATCTAGAATATTAAATGAAAAAAAAAATCCATGCTGTTATTATTTAAATTTTATTTTTTAATTATCTTCACGAATATAAATCAAATCTTTATTATTATTGCTCAAAAACCAACTGCCCTTTATATATGTATAGATTACCATTTTTCAGAATATTTCTTTCTTTCTTTCTTCTATTTGTTTGTTCCTTTTATCATTCTTACATTTTTATCTTTCTTTCCTTTCTGTCAAATGGGCCACCTTTTCTTTCCTTTTTCAGCTGGAGATCACAGTCATGAAGGAAGCTGCATTTATAAATACAATAAAAGAAAAACAATAACAGATACATTCTCTTTGAAATGATCCCCCTGAAATCCAACACAACTAATCCGGTAAATTTTCCATTGTCCGGAGAACCTTCAAAAATCGTGTGTGAATCCATGCTATTGTATCAATTGAGCTTGGTTCACTGAGAATGAAAACTGCTGCACTTCCAATGTTTTGGAAAAAAAAAAAGAAAAAAGAAAATCACGATCAAAAAGTATCGAGACTGTTTTTCAGTGTAAATCTTTAATTGATCAAACTGTAATCGAAGTCTTGACATTTTGCCCAGATGGGTACTTCAGCTAGTTAGTTCCTGTTTACAACATAAAGAGGTAGACATTTTAACCATAGGAATACAATGTGTTACTAAATTGAAGGCAGTAAGTCTAGGTTTATTTGTTATGAGAGGGGAGTGCCAAGGAGGTTCACCATTGTTAAGCTGCGCTTATAACATCAATTGGCTTTAATCTGGTCGTATTAGTGGCTAACACAGTTGATATAGATAATCAAGCTGCTCCAAGCCAAAAGAGAATATGAGTTCAAGTCTTGCTGTTCCTTACTTTCTCACTGTCAGAAATCTATATAGATCTAAATATAATATACATTACCGTATTTGACGGTATATAAGACGCATGGGCATATAAGACGCACCCCTATTTCAGCAGGTCAGATTCAGGAAAAAAGTTTTTAGTGTATTTAAGCATATATTGTTGAAAACAGTCTAGCCGTGAATTACACAAGCAGAAACATAGCTGTATAAAAGCAATTTGGCAGAACAGGCAATCAATAAACATACACAAGACATCTCAATAGCAGAAAATAATAACATTATAACTATTTTTTGAGCAAAAATTTTTGAAAAAAAGTGCATCCTATATGCCATCAAATACAGTATATTTTATATAAATCTAAATAGATCTGATTGTATTGTATTAAAAAAAAGTGTGGAAGAGTCAAGACCATTCAGACATTTTTTTATAAATATTTTTCTTTAGAGTAATCATCATCATCATCATCATCATCATCATCATGTCGCGCAATTAGTACGGATATCCATGACAATCTCTTGCCAACCTTCTCTATCATTCATTGTCCCTATCCAGTATCCGCACAGAACTGGTCCATGTACGTCATTGCTGGTCGGACGACACTGGCGTGCCCATGTGCTGACTTCCACAAGAGGATGTCACTTATGATTTTGTCCTTGTCCGTCTTACTTGGATGGTTTGGGTGATATGGGGCAGGTGGCCGTACAGCTGTTTTCTCGTGGGGTGTTGTTTCCACGATTTGTTCAAGACTGCACACAGCATTCTTGTGCAGCTCCCATCTAGTTTATTCTCTAGACTCTTTGTTAGGGTCCAAGTTGTGCAGCCGTACAGCAGCACTGACACAATGATAGCTTGGAAGAATTATCTCTTTAACTTGTCTGTGAGTTTCAGTCATATGGAAAAATAAAAAATAAAATAATTAAAAACTATAAAATTATACAATATAAATTTAAATAGATCTGAGTGTGTTGTATTAAAAAAAGTGAAGAAGAATCAAGACCATTCAGACACAATTTAGAAGAATTTTTGGACCATATGACCTTTAGGTACCCCTTTTTGATCTCAATTAAGAAAGGACATGTTTTTCATTTACACCGTCAATATCAAGTTGTTTTAACAGACGATTTTTAGATTTAAAAAAATTATAAAACTATCCCCTAACCCTAACCCCTAACCCTAACCCCTAATCCTAACTCCTAACAAACAACTGGATTTTGACGGTGTAAATGAAAAACATGTCCTTATGAACCGAGATTGCAAAAGGGGTGCCTAAAGGTCATATGGTCCATTTTTTTATAAGCAATATTTTTCTTTAGTGTAATAAATTTGGAAACTTAAAAGTTTTTGGTGAACTCATTAACATTAGCATATCTGAAGGTCAGTTGTACCTCAAATTTTAGCTCTCAATACAACACAGTTGATATAGATAATCAGGCTGCTCCAAAGCAAAAAAGAATATGAGTTCAAGTCTTGCTGTTACTTACTTTCTTACTGTCATAGAAATAATGATCTGAGTGTGTTAAACAAATGTGAGGAAGAATCAAGACCTTTCAGACATTCTTTTTATGAATATTTTTTGGACCATATGACCTTTAGGCACCCCTTCCATGATCTCGACTCACAAGGACACTTTTCTCATTTACACCGTCAAAATCCGGTTGTTTGTTAGGGGTTAGGGGTTAGAGAGAGAGAGAGAGAGAGAGAGAGAGAGAGAGAGAGAGAGAGAGAGAGAGAGAGTAATGAATGAACAGAAGAAGAGAGAGGGGAAGACAGTAATAAATGGACCAAGAGTAATAACTGGAGAGAGAGAGAGAGAGAGAGAGAGAGAGAGAGAGAGAGAGAGAGAGAGAATACAATTGATAGACCAAGAGAGAGAGAGAGAGAGAGAGAGAGAGAGAGAGAGAGAGGGAGAGAATACAATTGATAGACCAGAGAGAGAGAGAGAGAGAGAGAGAGAGAGAGAGAGAGAGAGAGAGAGAGTCAGTCATAAAAAAATTTTTGTTTGGTTTGGTTTGGTTTCTTTGTTTAATGACATATCAACCTTTGTGGGTTATTTAATGTCAAAGCCATCCTTGTTGAACAACAGTAGTGGCACTATTTATAAAAACCTATAGCTGGGCAAGATGAGGATGTTCATACTTTACCCAAGGGTATAAGTCTAAAAGTGGACATAATCACGTGACTAGAGTTCAAACTCGTTTACTACAATGTCACAGTCCAGCCAGTATCGCCCTCCTCCATGCTCATTTGTGATTCCAGGAAGGTTCTCAAATTTGAACATAGAATAAAACATTCAGAATCCAGGCAACAGAAACCCTTTAAAAGTTGAAGCAGGCCTAAGGCAATGAAGCAATGAACCAAGCGAGGTGTTTTGAGTGACACTTGTGTTTCAAGTGTCGAAGAACATTGCTTAAGGATGCTGATGAAGTCAGGGCAACCTTTGGAAAGCACAACCCGTCTTATTCATAGAATTGTGTGCCATGAATTTGTCTTACCGTAACAATGGAATTTCTCATTATTTCGGTGAAGACTCATGGGAGTTTGTTATTTTTTATTTTTTTATTTTATTTTATTTTAATCCCCACATGTATTTTGAAGGAAGTGGAGATTCAAATGTTTTATAGCTTATCATATAGCTTATATATATAGTTTTATAGCTTATCATATGCCCATTTTGACATCCGTATCTATATTATGAGGGATTCCCGTGGTTATATTTCCCATACTAAATCTTCTTCGTCTCTACTTCTGAGTAGCATTTTAGTTGATGGCTGAATTTGTCTATCAGTCTATCTATGTTTTTTAGCTGTTTCTCTGGTTGTCTTTTTCTTATTGGTTTCTTATTCATCTTAAGATGTTGGTTGAGATGTCTTGCACTGTCAGTTTGTTTTTAGTGATCAACTCAAGACATATATTTGATGAATTCACATATTCATTTAATTATATGTGATATAAACGGATTTTACCATTTTGTTAGGGCACAAATTAAATAGTTAACCATGTATTCGAGTGTGTTGATTGGCTGGCTTTGATCCATGAGTCAATACAGAGTCTATAAGTTTAAGTGAAAATTTGTTCAAAACACTATACATGATTCAGGCCTGTATGGAATATTCCTGAGTGCCAAAAATACCAGCTGCATTGGGAAGTTGTATTTAGTTGTTGTTCAAACCAACAGTATACTAACTTACTTCAACAAGCTCAATAATATATATATTTACCAACCCATCTGCACGAGCAGGATGTGACACAAGGTCAATTTTTTAAGTGTCAAATTTATCCCGAACACCCTGTGTATATATATATATATATATATATAATCCAAAAGTCCAGAGAAGAAGTCTTCCCTACGACATAGGAGTTTTCTGTCGTAGTTTGAGAGCTCAATGTGTGCTCTTATTGTTAGAGTCACAGAGAAAATTTATAAGTAAAGAAATAACAAAAGACTTAGAGATTTTGCTTTATAGCCTATCTAAGCTCCCCAAAATAGGCTATAATGCAAAATCTCTAAGTCTTTTGTTATTTCTTTACTTATATATATATATATATATATATATATATATACAATTAATCTAATAGCAAAAAATCCAATTGGTTTATATACTTGACAACATCAACAAAAACAAAAACTATAACAATCTTAGTACAGAACATATACACTGTTAATATCTATATATTAATACTTGAGTTCCTTAATTGTACAACTGATATCATCTTGCAACACCCGCTGGTTAAAATGAGACTATCCAAATCATTCAAGATGAATAAGATAAAAATCCTGATTATCAGGTTTTGCTTATCCACTGAATTCTTATTTCCTATGAGTGTTGTCACCTCAAATAAATAATGAACCTTTCCATTTTTGTTATAACGAAAGGCAAAAATAAGGACATGCAACACAGAAAAATTATGATAAGAAAGAGTAGAAGAAATATAGAGGGGGGTGAGCATGAAAAAATATGATAACGTTAATCTGTTTCACTTGAACATAATGAAAAGATGAAAAGAAACAAAAAAAACCCCAAAAAACAGTGAGGTAGTTTAATCAAGGTTATTATACTTTTTACATATTGAGCAATATTCAATAGCTCTTAAGTAAACATCAAATGTTGTAATAAGTAAATTATCATACTGTTGTATATCCACAGGGCCTGCTAGTAATATCTATTTACAGATCAAATTCTGCTTGATTTAGTTTAGATAAAAACAACATTCTGTAACATTATGGACAATACTATATATATATATATATATATATATATATATATATTTTATAAAAAAAGGTCTGCAAAATGTATTTTGTTCTCAGAAAAATTTAAAAAAATTCTTTTTGTTTTACATATGCAACACGTGTTTCAGATCTTCTGGTATCTTCTTCAGGCTTTGATTGATAAGAAGAAGATACCAGAAAACCTGAAACACATGTTGCATATGTAAAACAAAAAGAATTAAAAAATTTTTTTCTGAGAACAAAATACATTTTGCGGACCTTCTTCTTTTTTTTTATAAAATATTGAATTTTCTCCCGTTGGAACCAGAACAACATTTTATTTATATATATATTTATTTATTTATTTATTTATTTACCCCCCACCCCCCATCCCGCACAAGCAGGATGTGACACAAGGTGAATTTATTAAGCAAAGTTTAACAGGTTTGAATTCAGAGTTTTCCTTCTCCTAAACCAGTTGCCTAACCAAAGTTAAAGAGTCCAGTCTGCCCTACTATTTACTCATAGCTTGAGTGAGAGTAGGATTTATAGCTTTCCCAAAGGTATTAGCACTAAGTGAAAATGCAATTTCCACATCTAGGATTTGAACTTGGGGTAACAAGGTCTTTCCCATAACTCTAACCATTACACCACACGCTTCCATGGACAATACTGTATAGCAGTGGTTCCCAAATCTATTTCGTTGTGGACCCTTATATGATTGTATCTAAACTATAAA
This sequence comes from Doryteuthis pealeii, assembly GCA_023376005.1. Taxonomy (NCBI): domain Eukaryota; kingdom Metazoa; phylum Mollusca; class Cephalopoda; order Myopsida; family Loliginidae; genus Doryteuthis; species Doryteuthis pealeii. The sequence continues at coordinate 43,235,347 of CM042151.1, forward strand.
ACCCAAGACTCTATTTTATGGGCAACACTTCAGCTCAACTAGTCCAATGCTACATTAAGTTATATCTTAAAACCCCTCTTCTTACTCAATTCTTTCCAATAAAATCCATTCTAGCATCTGAATAAGTCTGTTGCCGAGCAACAACTTTTACGAAATTAATTCTAAGTAGGGATCTCCAAGGATGCATACAATAACCCCCACCCCAGACACATTCTCAGAGACAATTAATTTTTTTTAGATGAGACTTGATAATTTGTATTTTTTGAACTGTTGTTCTCACCTTTATTGTTGTATACACAATGGTCATGGTTAACGGAATGAAAACCATCTACCCCAATGGATTAAATAAAGGGTTAAGTTCAAATTTCTGTGAAGGCTCTCAATTACGACATGAAGGCTCCATGGTTTGACACTATGGATCCCGAGATTGACAAAAGACACCTGAAGTATGGACAACAGTCCAAAAAATCTAAATCGTAGAAAAGATATAGTAGAATAGTGATTGCTAAGTGTTGTAACTCGTGTGTCAGAGTTAACAGGGAAATAATAGGAAGAAACACAAGAATTAAGGATAAGGGAAATAGGTTTACTAAGCAAAGATACAAGGTGAACACAGTAATTAGCAATTGCTAGGTTGAATTAACAAGTCATGTGAGATCTTTTTTTTTTATTGTGAGGTTTCATCAGTCATTATTTATTGGAAAAAAACAAAACAGACTATTCTATTCTTATTATTACCATATGACACTAAGTTAATACAATCAATTGATTTTAATGGCATGTCAGCCTGTCTAGGGTTATTCTAAGTATG
>CM042151.1:43246157-43273657 GCA_023376005.1 Doryteuthis pealeii
ATTTATGCTTGAAAAATCTTGGAAAAGCCTTGTAAATAATTTGCATTATTTATATATATGAAAAAAAAATTCATCTTCTTTAACTTGGATATGTAATCTTTTTATTAGAAAAAAAAAAAAAGGGCAAATCTTTGAGGTCAGCTATGTTGCCATGGTTTAAAATAGAAACTACATGTCAGAATCGGGAGAAGAAAAAAAAAAAAAAATTGAAAAAAAGAAATTGGAAAAGAAAATGATAGTACAGATTTCTGACTTTAGCTGCATGTGTGGGTGAGCAAATTGGGGATTTGTGTGCTGGCTCACCTTGAGGTAACTGGAGATAAAATCGTTTGAAACATTAAGAACTGAAAAGGCAAAAGATGTGCATTAATGATTGCTCCCCGGTCAAAAACAAGACCGAAAGAAGACTTAGAAGTATGAAATCTGATGCTTTTGCCAAAATCAGGAGAATTACGAAGCTTTTAAGATGAAACGGTCAAAAAGAAAGGATTGAAACAAAACAAAAAGAAGTGAAGATCAAAGGTTTACGAAAAAATGTCTTTTTTAAAAAATCTCAAATGCAATTAGCTCAAATGAGACTCTGCTTGTTTAAATAAAATTCAGGAAATTATTCATTTAGAAAGTAAAGCAAAAAATAATAATAATAATAATAATAATAATAATAATAATAATAATAATGATAATAATAATAGCAAGAAGACCAGACCTAGTGTTGATAAACAAAAAATAAAGAACTTGTCAACTGGTGGATTTTGCAGTGCCAGCAGATCACAGGGTGAAGTTAAAGGAAAATGAAAAAATGGACAAATATCTAGACCTTGCTAGGGAACTGAAAAAGTTATGGAATATGAAGGTGAAAGTGATACCAATTGTAGTTGGTGCACTTGGAACAGTCCCAAAAGGATTAAAAAAGGGCTTGGAAAGTTTGGATATCAGAGGAAGGATTGAAACCATTCAGAACACTGCACTGCTACAATCTGCCAGAATACTCAGAAGAGTCCTGGAGACCTGAGAAGACTTGCTGTCACTCAGAATCCAGTGAAAGACCATCAGCTAACACTGATGTGAAAACTCAAAAGGAGTAAATAATAATAATAATAAGGTATTTTCCAAGGAGACTCACTATCACCACTACTATTCATTATAGCAATGATGCCATTCAATCATATACTCAGAAAATGCACAGGGGGATACAAATTCACTCTCAGGAAAAAATAAACCACCTTATATACATGGATGACATAAAAATGTTTGCAAAAAATGAAAAAGAACTAGAAACCATGGTACAAACTATCAGATTATATAGCCAAGATATAGGGAAAAATGTGCTATGCTAGTAATAAAAAAGGGAGAAAGAAAATTAATGAACGGAATACAACTACCAAATCAGGACACTATAAAATCACTAGAAGAAAAAGAAACTTACAAATACTTAGGAATTTTAGAAGCAGACAATATCAAGCAAACAAAGATGAAAGAAAGAGTTAAAAAAGAACACCTCAGAAGAACAAGAAAGCTGCTAGAAACCAAGCTCAACAGCAGAAATCTAATCAAAGGAATAAATACCTGGGCCATCCCCGTTATAAGGTACTCTGGGCCATTCTTAAAATGGTCAAAAGAAGAACTCAGACAGATATACCAAAGGACTAGGAAATTAATGACGACGCACAAGGCACTACACCCTAGAAATGATAAAGATAGGCTATATGTACCAAGAAAAGAAGGCGGAAGAGGTCTTGCTAACTAGAGGACTGTGTAGAGGCCACAATCCAAGGACTCGAAGAATATGCAAAAAGAGCAAAAAAGATTACTTATGGCAGCCAACAACAGCAGATGTAATGTATGGACAAACAGAAAAACAACAAAAACTAGAAAACAAAGATGGGAAGAAAAACAATTATATGGGCACTTCAAATGACAAATAGGAGAGGTTACACATAAAAAGACCTGGACATGATTAAGAAGAGGAAACCTAAAGAGAGAAACTGAATCACTAATAATTGCCGCACAAAATAATGCCATAAGAACAAATTATATCAAAGCAAAAATTGATGAGATGCAATAAATGTAGACACAATGGAAATTAAACACATATTGACAAAGGGTACAAAAAATATTGTTGCAAATTTTGATGGCATTTGCTACAGGACTTATCTGAGACGTGAAATTACAGTTTGTAGGTGAAGTGGCACTAGAAAGGGAATTCTGGTCGCCGTTATTTGGAGTGCTGTTGAGACGTCTCTTTTAGAAGTTCTTAGGAAGTCAAGTGTTGGGAGTGCTGTGCGACGTGTCCGTCCAGGCCGGTTCTCGTGCGATAAGTAAAAGTGTAAGGAGTGCTTTTTTGAAGCTACTCGCCTGGTGAAACTGCCCTTGTTCAGGTGACTCCTCAGGTTGATTGTCTTCAGATAAGTGCCGGGGCTTGATTCTCCCGCCAACCTCGTGTTGGCGATTCTCCCCCTTGCGGCAGGGGAAGATAATTTAACTATCGGATTTCCAACAGCATTAAATAGATCACAAGGATTGATATGTTATTAAATAACCAACCAACCAACCAACCAACCAATGATTATTACTGGTGTGAAAAATATGCAAATAATAAAACAATAATCTATCTATCTATCAATCTATCTATCTCAGTCTATTTGTGTGGGGGGTGCGTGTGTGTGATAACTCAAAAGAGCATCTCCTGAGACTTAATTATACAGCTAAAAAATAGGCTCGGTGTCTTTTGTTAACCAATCAAATTAAGTCATCTGATTCGAATAAAGGCTAGAGGTACATCATGAAATCATGCTGAAAAAAAAAAAAGGTATACCTTGTATAACAATCTTGTATAACAACCAATGATTATTACTGGTATGAAAAATATGCCAATAGTAAAATAATAAAATTTTGCAATTTACAGATAGAGATCTATTTTTTTTTTCTTTCTTTCCTTTGAAATTTAAACAATTAAATCAAAGTAAGGGTAGAAGCCGGTTTAATAAAATCTTTAAGATTGCAAATGACAAATTAAAATTAAATGTCATGGACAGGTTGAATTCTTGAAACACTTCAAAAGATCTGTTGCTTTAACAACTTCATTTTCTAAATTCCCCAAGCGAACACAAAATGTTTAATCCTTAATAAGCGAGTGCAGCAAACTTAACTTGTACAAAGAAAGTGTTATATACCCCTTTACTCAGGTGTATATAATTGGTGAGAGAGAGAGACAGACAGATAGAGTAGATAGAGTAGAGATGGGATGATATGAGGATTCTTTCTTTCTTTCTTTCTTTCTTTCTTTCTTTCTTTCTTTCTTTTTTTCCCCCATTGTCTTTCTTTTGTTATTTCTTTCTGTCTTTACCTTTGCATTTTTTTCTTTCTTTCTTTGTTTCTTTCTTCTTTCTTTCTTTCTTTACTCTTTGTTTTCTTTCTTTCTTTGCTCTTTGTTTTCTATCTTTCTTTTTTCTTTTTTCTTTCTTTGCTCTTTGTTTTCTTTCTTTCTTTTTTTAACCCTTTGTTTTTTTCTTTCTATTCTGCTATTGTCTTTCTTTCTTTCTTTTTTCTTTCTTTCTAATACCGTCTATGATAGGTTGTATAGTTGCTTTATTACATAATTAATCTAATTTTTCATTTCTTTCTTTCTTCTTTCTTTCTTTCTTTCTTTCTTTCTTTCTTTACCCCATTGTCTTTCTTTTCTTCTTTCTTTCTGTCTTTACTTTTGCTTTTTTTTCTTCCTTTTTTTTTCTTTCTTTACACTTTGTTTTCTTTCTTTCTTTCTTTCTTTCTTTAACCCTTTGTATTTTCTTTCTTTTCTGCCATTGTCTTTCTTTCTTTCTTTACCTCTTTATTTCTTTGCATTTATCATTGTCTTTCTTTCTTTCTTTATAATAATGTCTATGACAGGTTGTATAGTGATAATCTAATTTTTCATTTCGTTCTTTCATTCTTTATCCCATTATCTTTCTTTTGATCTTTCTTTCTGTCTTTACCTTTGCTTTTCTTTCTTTCTTTCTTCTTCTTTCTTTCTTTACTCTTTGTTTTCTTTCTTTCTTTCTTTTTTTAACCCTTTGTTTTTTTCTTTCTTTTCTCCCTTGTTTTCATTTCTTTCTTTCTTTCTTTACCTCTTTATTTCTTTGTATTCTTTCATCCTTTCATTTACCTTTTGATTCCTTTCTTTCTTTTTTCTTCTGTTATATAACCCTTTACTCAGGTGTATATTATTGGTGAGAGAGATACAGACAGACAGATAATATGATGAGATGAGAGATGAGGACTCTTAATTGTTACTCTTATTCTATTGCTTCTAACTGGTCCATCTACCATGTTCTTCCGTCTTATTTCTCAGGCTGATCAATTAGGTTGCTTTTTACTTCATGATAGATCTTTCTTCTTTCTTGTTGGACTGGTCATTTCTTGTTTAATAACTCAACAAGACTTGGTTGTTTTTATCATAAAGCTTTATGAAACAACCCATCTTCACTGCCGTGAGAGAAGCGACTCTCCAAGCCGACAATAGCGTTAGCACTCAAAGATCTAGCCGAATCTGAAACTAATTCTCATGCATCTAATCATGCGTTTTTCAAGGGGTCAAGTAAAAAGGTTATTACCCATCAATAAGTGTCAAGCTAACTTTCCACTGGACCCCATTATTCTAAATCTAATGGACCCTTTCTCTGAATTTTTGAGATGAGGCTTGATGATTAGTATTATTTGCATTATTTGGACTATTGTCCTCATCTTCATTGTTATCTGTACAATGTTTCGGACGATGTGGCCTCCGGCCTTCTTCAGGTATTTCTTGTCGGACTCGGGAACCTTCCCAAATCTGAGATGGTTCCTGAGTCCGAGAAGGTTCCCAAGTCCGAACAATGATGGATATAATGCATATAATACTAATGGACCCTGATTCAAATATTCTTACTACAGGTATGTACATAATTCGGACCATATGACCTTTAGGCACCCCTTTTGCTTTGCTGAATCATAAGTACATTTTTTCATTTACACTGTCAACATCTAGTTGGTTGTTAAAAGACGATTTTTAGAGTTTTTTTTTTAATTATAAAACTAACCCCTAACCCTAACCCCTAACAAACAACCGGATGTTGACGGTGTAAATGAAAAAAATGTACTTGTGAATCAGCAAAGCAAAAGGGGTGCCTAAAGGTCATATGGTCCCATAATTCTAAGCTGCCTATGAATTATGTTACAGAAGTACAACATAAAGCATGACTGTGTTAGAAAACTGATCCACTGGGAATTGTACTAGAGACTAGAATATGACCAAACTGTCAAATGGTATATGCCCAAACCATAATTCTTCCTAGAAAATGAGATGCATACAATCTTCTACAATAAATAGACGGATCACTCAAACCTTTTGTATTAACAACTTCATTTTCTCAATTCTCTAAGTGAGCACAAAATGGTTAATCATATAATAAGCAAGTGCAACAAAGGAAGTACAAGACAAGGCATGACTGGGTGAGAAAAGTAATCCACTGGGAATCGTGCAAGAAACTAGAATTTGACTATACTGAAAAATGGCATATGCCCAAACCAGAATTTGACCTAGAAAATGAGACAGATACAATTTTCTGTTACTTTTAGGTACAAATGAATTAGATGAACCTGGCTGCTTATGGTCAAGTCATGTTGAAAGCACCAGTTCTTGCTAGAACATCAAAGTTAAGCAGCAATAAACATGTTCAGTATTTAAATGGATAACTATTTAAGCAACAGTAGGTACTATAACCAACCTGATATCAAAATGGCTTGATTTGGCTTTAAATTATTCAAAAAGGGTTGATATGTTATAAAACAAAACAGCAAAGAACTAATCAAAACCTGCCAAAGCTTAGACCTATTATTAATTAACAAGAAAAAAAAAGAACTTGTCATAAATATATTGAAATGAACAGATAGATAATAATAACATAGATAAATAGATATTAACAGACCAGGATTGATACATAAACCTGAAAATTCCAGTACTGATCGAGAGCGTTCTATGCCTCGTGATTAATGATATATTTATTATGTTTTTCCGTTTACAATGTTGCTTTGATAAAGACAACTTCATAATGTCGAAACAGATTTCTATCAGCAAAACTTTTAACATCTTGTTGTTTTTTTCTACTAAACTTTCTACACATAAATAGATAGATATTAACAGACCGAGATAAATAGATAGATAGATAGATAGATAGATATAAACAGACCTATATTTAGATAGAGAGAGAGATAGATAGATTTATAGATATTAACAGACCACGATTGATACATAAATAGATAGATATTAACAGACCGAGATAAATATATAGATAGATAGATAGATAGATATAAACAGACCTATATTTAGATAGAGAGATAGATAGATAGATAGATTAATAGATATTAATAGACCACGATTGATACATAGATAAACAGATATTAACAGACCGAGATAAATATAAATATATATATATATATATATATAAACAGACCTATATTTAGATAGAGAGATAGATAGATTAATAGATAAACAGACCATGATTGATACATAGATAGACAGATATTAACAGACCGATTATAATACATATTATATATATATATATATTATATATATATATATATATATATATATATATATATTATATATATAAACAGACCTATATTTAGATAGAGAGATAGATTGATAGATTAATAGATATTAACAGACCACGATTGATACATAAATAGATAGATATTAACAGACCGAGATAGATAGATAGATAGATAGATAGATATAAACAGACCTATATTTAGATAAAAAGAGAGAGATAGATAGATTAATAGAAATTAACAGATCAAGATAGATAGATAGATCAACAGACATAGATGAATAGATAGATAAATAGATGAATATGCAGGAAATAAAATACACTGCTTTCTGAATTAGGAGATTTTGCCTTTCGAGCTTGCCACAGTGTGAAAATGAAAGAAAGCAAAAAAATAGAAAAATACTTGGATCTTGCTGGAGAGCTGAAAAGGCTGTGGAACATGAAGTGACGGTGATACCTAATTTAGTTGGCACACTTCGAATGATTCCCAAAAGCTTGGTAGAGATTTGTAAAATTATCACAATGTTTTTTGCAACAAGATTATCAATATATTCATACTATTTTTTAGAAAAAAAACTATGTAGTAACCTTTTTGGCTACAATATTTCAGGGTTTTTTTTTCAATGTACCACCAAATTAAACATATTATGAGTCAACCAACCATGAAGATTGAAATAATACCAGTAGTCATTAGAGCACCAGGACTCATGCAAAAGTGAATGAAAATGTTTACAGTATTCAGAACAGCCTCCACATGGTGGAAAATACTGTCAATCAGGTGACATTAGGACTATAATTTCAATCTGAAGTATGAAGGAAACAACAACAGCATCAGTAGCATCAGAAACATCAACAACCAGAACAATAATAATAATAATAATAATAATAATAGTCATCCTCTTCCTCCTCCTCCTCCTCCTCCTTACTCCTCCTCCTCCTCCTCCTCCTCTATCATCATCATCATCATCATCATCATCATCATCCTTCTCTTTCTTTCCATGATCATGATCATTATCTTCCTGCTTATCATTTTTTCTTCTTCTTCTTCTTCTTCTTCTTCTTCTTCTTCTTCTTCTTCCCATCATCATCGTTGTCATCCTCATCAGCATCCTCTTACTTCTTCTTTCCCTCCTCTTCCCATCATCATCATCATCCCTCTTCTTCTCTTCCTCCCCCATCTCTCCACCACCACCACCACCACCACCACCATCATCAAAATTTCCATGATCATTCTTCTTTTTCTTCTTCTTAGTCTTCCATCATCATCATCATTATCATCCCCCTTCTTTCTTTCTTTCCTTCTTTCTTTCCATCATCATCATCCCCCCTCTTTCTTCTTCTTCTTCTTCTTCTTCTTCTTCTTCTTCTAACAATGTCTTTCTTCTACTCCTTCTAAGGTATATATTCTCATCAATTTTCTCCTTTATCATCATTGTCCTCCTGCTTTCTTTCTGATCATCATCATCATCATCATCATCATCATCTCCTCCTCCTCCAAATGTGAAAATTTATTTCAAGGAGACCAAGGAGTATAACATTATTATGATTAGTATGATTAATTGTACCCTTAGTCATTTGAGTATTAAGGACTGACATGAAATCTCTTTTGAGAAAATTGGAATGAATAAAAATTCTAATGAGAAACTAAACAGACCACTGTAATGTTACTAATCCAAGAACACTGCACTATCAGTTGGCTTTCCAATTAACAAACAATAATGATAATAATATAAAAATGATGAAAGTCCATGTAATATAATGATAATGATAAAAGGTTTGATTGATTGGTTGGATTTTACGGCATGTCGACTCTTGTTGGGTTATTTCATGCTGAAGACGTTTTGTTTTATTCATTCTTGTTAGGTATTCAATTTTTTTTTCAAATTCAATTTTTTAAACACATTTTTTAAAATTCATCTGTTGATCTATTTAACCCATTGATGGGACCAAAACAAGTACTACCAGTTCGGGTCAGAGTGGACCAGGGAGTAATGGTTATAAATGCATACTCCACATTCCCTAGAGCTCCAGAATTGGAACTTTACCACAAGATCCAGTTTAACGTCATACCCAGGTAACTAAGACCCTCAGTCACTGCCTTCTAGCATATATATGATAAAAAGGGTTGGGGGTTTGCTATAAGAGCAATATAGTCAGGACTATCATATAGGTGCAAGGGCTTGACATGACCAGTCGATTGCTTCTCCAACTTCCTGTCTAACCTAAGTAAGGGCCAAAGTGGAGTGTTGCATATCATGGACTACTCAGCTACCAGGGTTCTATCATTAAGTGTCATGGGTCACCACCTACAGCCAACAGGTAGCCCTATTAGGGCGGGGTGTCATGCTCTTCTGCAGAGGTGCAGTCGGTATATTCTACAGCTCCAGCCAAAAGTGCAGGATGATGAAAATAATCCTAAAGTATAATATTCATACCCAGGTAACTAAGACCCTTAGTCACTGCCTTCTAGCATATATATGATAAAAAGGGTTGGGGATTTGCTATAAGAGCAATATGGTCAGGACTATCATATAGGTGCAAGGGCTTGACATGACCAGTCGATTGCTTCTCCAACTTCCTGTCTAACCTAAGTAAGGGCCAAAGTGGAGTGTTGCATATCATGGACTACTCAGCTACCAGGGTTCTATCATTAAGTGTCATGGGTCACCACCTACAGCCAACAGGTAGCCCTATTAGGGCGGGGTGTCATGCTCTTCTGCAGAGGTGCAGTCGGTATATTCTACAGCTCCAGCCAAAAGTGCAGGATGATGAAAATAATCCTAAAGTATAATATAATCATTTTGTATTTATGTTACCAGAACACCATATAAATGTTACATTATAGTGAGATTTTTGTGAGGGCAATACTGTTAAAATATTTTAATTTATCATACTATTTCTCTGAATTTTTGGGATGAGGCTTGATAATTAGTATTATCTGTATTATTCGGACTATTGTCTTCATCTTCATTGTTATCTGTACAACATTTCGGCTGATTGGACTGATTTAGCCAAGAGGATAAAGGAGTTAGGTTAAGACAGTTCTAAGTTATGGTTATATCTAGACTGCAGGTTCAATCCTGGTCAGGGCAGCAGTAACATAGAATAATAATTAACACAACAACACCTGTACCCCAGCTATGGTTAGTAGAATGTGAACAGGATACTTCCGTGGACTGAATAAAGAGTTAGGGTCAAAGTTCCATTATGGCTCCCAATTGCAACGAGAAGGTTCCCGAGTCCAACAAGAAATACCTGAAGAAGGCCAGAGAGCACATTGGCTGAAACATTGTACTGATAGCAATAAAGGTGAGGACAATAGTCCAAATAATACAAATAATACTTCTAATTTATCCTCATCAAGAATTCTTGCTTTATCTTATCAGACATCAGATTTCCATATGATTGATAATCGGTCTATTGCAATTCATGCTTTTTATATGCATATATTGACATCACTTTCTATAGATGAGACTTTGGTATGTGAGCTGTTCTACTAATTTCAGAGGTTTACCTTCTGGTGGGAAAATACGTCCATCATGTTTAAAACACATAAACTCCATTATATCTGAGTTCACTTAAATGCCAATGCCTCTTGTTCCCTTCTCTAGGCTATGGAGCAGTGATTTAACTTGTGCTGGTGTTTTTTGAGAAGTGCTAGATTATCAGCCTAGTTTGCATCTGTAATAGTTTTTATGGGATAAACTATAATATAATGAGTGTTATACTGGGAAAATATGTGTGTGTGTGTGTGTGTGTATGTGTATGTGTGTGCGTGTGTGTGTGGTCAGATATAATTTTGAAAAATCAAATAGATATGTTTCACCAAAGGTCTGATATCAACATAAAAAACAAAGGATTTTATTTAAAAAACAAATCTACATTAAAGGGGAACTGAGTGTCATTTACATCAATCATCTAAACCCTTAATTAAGTGATAAGATATTTTTTTCCTAATATTTAGAGATCTGACATTGAACTGGAATAAGTGGGTTTATGCTTTTCAGGTGTGTATTGGTATGAACAAATTAGCAAGTTCAGTGGAAATTCAAATTCATATAATGCTTTCGACACCCACGACACCACACAGCTTGATCTTAAAACTCAGTATTTGTATAACAACTAAAATATTATAGTTTAATAGAATGAATAAAACAAATAACTAACAATATAAAGTCCTTCCTGTGTATAGAGTCAAGTTTGAGAGACTTACTGGTGTAATGAAGAGGATATCTGGTATCTTCTGACTATTTAAGTGGTGTTTTTTTCAACCATTGTTAGGAATATATACATAATTATTAAAGTCTTCAGGGTGGCCTAAAGTCGGTATCAGCCAGATATTGAGGGAGTCCAAGGTGGAACACCACACTTACCATTAGCTCCTTACTTTACCGCACAGATCCTTGTGCTACTCATACACTGAATTAGCAAGGGCCAGTATTGAACCCGGAACCTTGTGGTTCCTAGGTGGACACTCTACCGACTGAGCTAAACCGGTATAACGTAATTCACAACTTAATAGATCATGGCCAAGTCATTGTGAAAGCACCAGTTCCTGCTAGATCACCTAAGTTAAGAAGCAATAAGCTTGTTCAATACTTAGATGGGTGACCATTTAAGCACTAGCAGGTACAGTAGGCAACCTGATATCAAAATAATTTTATTCACATTAAGTAAAAAATAAAGTCGTTGGGGTGGCCTAAAGTCGGTATCGGCCTATCAGCGAGGGAGTCTATCCCCTTTTCCCAAGTGCTAGACCAAGGAGATTGTTTTAGCGCTACACCTACTATCAGCTCCTTACTTTACCAGACAGATCCCTGTGCTGCTCATACGCTGAGTTGGCGAGGGCCGGTATCAAACTAGGAACCTTGTGGTTTCTAGCCGAATGCTCTACTGACTGAGCTAACCCGGCCCTTTGATTGAGCATTAAATGACCTGAAAAGGGTTGATATGCTGTAAAACAAAACAAACAAACAAATAACTTAATAGTCTGTGTGTCTGTGAAGGGGGGTCTTTGTTTATTCTCATCCTTATCATTATAATTCCTCAAGGGAATTCAAATACTAATTATAGGTTTCACAAAAAGGTGCTTTAATCTCTCATTTCTGTTACTGCGTAGCAGTGTTCTTAAAATGATCTGTAATTTATTTGTGTGTAAACATGTAACTGTAAACCAGGAAAAAAACAGCACATTGTTGCAAGACTTTTGATAGCCCTATATATTTGGATTAGCTCAGTTGGAAGAGTGTTCGGCTTGGAATCACAAGGTTCTTGGTTCGATACCGGCCCCCGCCAACTCAGCGTATGAGTAGCACAGGGATCTGTGCAGTAAAGTGAGGAGCTGATGGTAGGTGTGGCGTTCCACCTTAGATGCTAAAATAATCTCCTTGGTCTAGCGCTAGTGAATAGGGGATAGACTTCCTTGCTGTCTGTCTGATACTGACATTAGGCCGCCCCGACGACTTTACTTACTTATGGGTAAATCATAGAGCAGACTGGGCTCTTTAACCATGGCTAGGTGACCAGTCTAGAAGAAGGAAAACTCTGATTTCAAAACTGTTAAACTCTGCTTAAGAAATTGACCATGTGTCACATCCTGCTCATGTGAAGGCATTGGTAAATATATAGTTAAAATACACCAAGCAATTTCTGTTTCAGTTTAACCTATTACCCTTATCACCAACCCTCTTTATCATATATATATTTACTAATATTTACTAACCAAGGTTAAAGAACCCAGTCTGCCCTACTATTTACCCATAAGCTCAAGGGAGAATAATTGGATACATACCTTTCCCAAGGGTATTAATACTCTGTGAAATGCAAACAGCCTTGTTCAGGATTTAAACTCATCTCATTGTGTCTATTTCCTATGATGGTAACAATTGCACTACATACCTCTATGTATAAATGTATGTGGTTATTGAATTCTTGTCTGTATGTCTTTAAAAGGTGTGCACATACTTACAGGTTCATTTACATTTTTTGCATGTATAATTCTGCCTGTTTTTTAGTGGGATTTTGTCATGACTTGGTAACATGAAAACATTTTCATTCTAACACAGTGTTGTTGTGTAACGTTGCTGGGACCCATTTAAGGAGGTATATATTTAAGGAGATATATATTCATTTGTATACTTATCAACTTTTTCTTGTTGTTCTACTTATCTTCTAAGCTGGATGGGAATGTGGAGTACCTCTTCATCATCATTACTTCCAGGTCCACTCTGACCCATAGTGGTCTTACCTCTTAGTGATCCATCTATGGTTTAAATCGATAGAAATGAGTATAAATTTTTTTTTGAGCTCTGAAAAAGATTGAATATTCCAGAAGAATTAATAAAACAAAAATATTTTTGGCATAAAATAACACAAGAGTTGACATGGCATAGATCCAACCAACCAACCAACCAACCAGCCAACAAACAAACAAACAAACAAACAAACAAACAATCCAAATCAGGATAGTTTTATAGAAAGAACAAATGAATTGCCTTTATGTATAATTAGTAATATGCAAGGAACATCAGCTTCTATTGAATTGCTGAAGATCTGCAAGTAGATTTTAAATTGCATAGCATAACAATAAGTTTTGCTTTGTTTGGTTACTTTATTCAATGGCACATCAACATTCATGAGATATTGAATGCCAAAGAAAGAAAGAAAGAGAAAGAAAGAAAGAAAGAAAGAGAAAGAAAGAAAGAAAGAAAGAAGGAAGAAAAATGTGACAGTATTTAGGAAGTTAAAAGTTAATAGGAAATAGGATAGAAAAACACTAGTTGACATGCCATAAAATCCAACCAAACCAAACCAAACCAAGCCAACATGTAGGTAAACTTCAAAATCTAGTGAATGAATCAATGAAACAAATATCTAAAATAACACCACCCCAAAGCCCCTAAAATTAAGGTGTGGTAAACAAGAACAAGTCAAATATACAAGACGTTGTCCTGAATTAAAAAAAAAATTATCCAACACACACATACACACATGTAAATGTATATGAACAAGGCACACTCACAAACTAAATGCACACACCCATCAAACACACACACACACATGGGCAAGGCACACACACATACAAATAACACACACACACACACACACACACACAAGACAATGGGACTTAAGAACACACACACACACACACACACACACACACTAATAAACACACAAACATTCAGAGGCAAAAGCCACCACAGATCAACAGGTGAATTTGATAGGCATGGAAATTACACACACGCACCCATAAATAAACAAACAGACCACCAATAACAAAAAAAGGGTAGGCCAAACCTGGAATGATAATCAGACACACACACATAAAAAAAAAGAATCAGATGGTCCTGTAAATAAACAAAAAGGTTAATGCATAGAGGGTGAGCCAAACCTGGAATGATAATCAGACACTGTTGAAGAGGCACACAAACACACAAACACACATATAAACAAACAGCCCACCACACACGCAGAGAATTTGGAAGACATGAGACAAAACCAAATAGACAGTCACTAGCAATAATTTTAATTTTTGGAGTTTTTCTGTAGAAGAGATTTTTATCTCGAAATATTAAGAATTAAAAAATTATAGGTTAATAAGTTACCTTATTTTTCTTTACATTTGCATTGTGATAGCCTTCAAAACCAACAACCAAACCTAAAAAAAAAATTTGAAAATTAAAAACATGTGGCTAATTTTTATATAGCCAATAACTAAGCCGTATGAATAATTAAGAATTTTATTTTACAAATTCTTCAAAATAAGAATAAAAATTTTTTCAAAGAATCGTTTTACAAAAAGAAACATCTTAAGAAAAAAAAAAGTAACAGCAACAACATTATTTCTGATTTCTGATATATTCATAAAAATGTAAAGATCTGGACAATTTATGGTGGCTAAAAAGAGGCTTGATATTCGGCAGATTGTACTTTTATCTAGGCCACCCTCCTATTGGTTTCCATAGCTAAAAAATCTGGTTTCCATGGCAGCAAGTGGTTCACACTCTAGTGGCAAACTAATGCACCAAGGGCAGATAATCGAATATTTTCTCCACAACAAGCATTTTACTATTCTTTCTCATTCTCTCTTCCTTAAGCCATAACAGTACCATTAATTGTTCCATGTATCTTCATTTTATCCATTGTTTGCGCAAGAACATTAATCAATAAATGATGATAAGTGTCTGCGTAAGTGGGGAGTTTCCCACGGAAAATCATCTGGGAGGCCTCCCAAGGCAATTGCCAATTGAGAAATGCTTCTCCAAGCGCTGGAATTCCCTCGTCACTGCAGCTGTTTTTATTTCATTTAATATTGGCACAGGTCAAAAATGATTAAGATAGAATATATTTCTCGCTATGGATTCACAGATGCAGAAAGGGATTCTGGGAATAAAACTTATTGATTGCTTAATTCCTAGTTTCATTTCCTTGTAATGAATATTATGACAACTTATACAATTAATTTCTTACTATATATATATATATATACATATATATATACATTTTTGCAATGCTACATTTTAAAGAATTACATCAGGTACAAGAAGTTGACACATGGAAAGCAAAGAATATAAATGAAATCGGATTCACATTAAAAAGGTCCAAAAAGAAGTCTGTCTCTCTCTTTCTTCCCTCTCTCTCTGTCTCTCTCTCTCTCCCTATCTATCTATCTATCTATCTATCTATCTATATATATATATATACATACTTTGTTGGGGTACCAAGTTTCTTGGTACAAGGTGATTCTAGGCTGGTCCTATTCTCTAACAGTAGTTTGTTGTAGAGTTCAGTTTCCGTATGAGAGCTGAATGCCTAATTTTTATAAACAGAGCAAATTTATTTGTGAATAAAAAAGCCTTAAATACCATGGGTATTGTGATTATGAACCATTTCCACTCGTGGGTATCTGGGGCCCACCGAACTTCGTCAGACCAAGTTTTTAGCCATTTGCCAGTCCGAAATAAAATAAAAACTGTGGTCTGACGAAGGTCAGTGGGCCCCAGATACCCACGAGTGGAAATGGTCCATAATCACAATACTCATGGTATTTAGGGCTTTTTTATTCACAAATATATATATACATAATTTTTAAGCACTATTAAAATACCACACACTCACAGAACAACGTATTAATATGTGTGACCAGTCACTACGTATTATGTGTGTGACCAGTCACTACGCGTACGCAACCTTTATACTGCCCATAAACACTCTCATACATTCAATTCACCTTCACATACATACACACATCATTTTATCCAATCACACACATCCCATGTCTATTGAATTTTTTGAAATTTTTTGACATTTTTTCGATTTTCCTCACATTTGAAACATCTTCACCTGATGAATGCATCGCATGAAACCAATATGGTTGTGAATGTTCCTTTGTCACCCAATAAATAGATATGTAAAACCTATATATTTATCTTATTATATTATATATACATATATATATTTAACTGAAATATTGAAATGCCTCAATATTAACCTGAGTGCTTGGGAAAATCTAGCATCAAATTGGAAAAAATGGCGTAAGACATGTTTTGTTAGATTAAAGAGCTTTGAAGAAAATAGACTGAAACATCGAGATCAGTTCTGCCTAACTTTAGAACAAAAACATCTGACTCCCGCCTTAGAACATTTCATTTGTCAGTGTAGCTTCATAGCTCGCAGCAAGGCTGGGCTGCTATCACACTCGAAGAAACACAAAATGTCTTCTTGATAGCATGCACAACATGGGAGGAAACAAGTCCCTCACTGCTGACCCTCATCTATTGTTCATGATAAGAGAGTCCACCACATATATAAAGTTAGTGTAGCAAAGACCTGAAGTCAATGGCGCTTAGTCAAGCACTGTCTTTGACACTCTCAGATATGTATGCTCTATCAATGATATTGAGTACCCTTCACAATAATAAGCACTCCGCTATGTGCAGGGTGGAACACAAGGTAAGATTTTAAATGGAGTACAGCTGGTTTGAATTCAGAGTTTTCCTTCTCCTAGACTGGCGCTTAGTCAAGCACTGTATTCGACACCCTCAGATATGTATGCTGTATCAATGATATTAAGTACTCCTCAAAATAATAAGCACTCCGCTATATGCAGGGTGTACAACTGGTTTGAATTCAGAGTTTTCCTTCTCCTAGACTGGTGGCTTTATCAATCCTAAATAACCCAGTCTGCACTACTCTTTACTCATAGGGGAAGAAGAGATGATTTCAAGCCTTTCCCAAGGGCATTAGCATGAAGTGAAACGCTCACAGTTTCGTTCAGGAATAATTTTCAGGTCGATGATTCTACTTTCCATGATAATAACTGTTACATTAAGCATGCTAAAAAAAAATGTTCTTTTAATTTCTTGGAACATAAATAGCAAAAACTACACTGAATGATTCTGAATGAAAATGTGCACATTGCTTATTTAGTTTGAAGAGAGTTTAACATGAGATATATTATTTTTATGTTTTTTAATTTTTTATCTTAGCCAAAATAAAATCAGGAATCTATTTCCATCATATACAAAAACAATCGTAAATGATATCTACTTTTTTTTATTTAGCAGTAAATAAGCTAATAACAGATAAGGCAGAAAACAATGCGTAGGAGGTATTCAAAAGTAATTGAACTTTACATCTTCCTTTACAAAAAAATGTGAGTTACACTTGGAGTTTTTTGTTTTGTTTGATTATCCTATGAACGTCCAGAGAATATTTTAGTTTATTACTCTGCAGAATTTCTTTTACATTGATGGTATTTTTCTCTCACAATATTTTTTTTCCTTTTTTAAGGTGAGTGAAAAAAAATTAAATAAATGGGATTCTGTAGCATTTACTAACCATTTCCATTTCCAATCATGATAACCATCACATGAAGAGTGCATATGCTGGCTGGATTTTATGGCATGTCAACCCTTGTTGGATTATTTTATGCCGAAGACATTTTGTTTCATTCATTCTTGAAGGAGATTCAATTTAAAAAAAAATAACTCATTTTTTTCTATTTAATCATAGATGGAACCCAAACAGGTACTACCACTCTGAGTGAGAGTGGACCTGGGATTAATGGCAATGAATGGTTACTCCAAACTCTCCAGAGATCCAGAGCTGCAACTTTACGACAAAAATAACATCATAACCAAGACATTAAGACCCTCAGCTACTGCCTTCTAACACATACATGATAAAAAAAAGGTTGGGGGTTTGCCATATGGGCAAAGGGTTGGGACAATCATATAAGTGCTCGGACTTGACATGACCAGCCAATTGATCAGAGTGAGCCTCTCCAACCATTAGCCTAAGTAAGGGCCAAAGTGGAGTGTTGTATGTCAGGGACTGCTGAGCCACCAGGATTCCATTCTTAAGTATCACAGGTTACTATCCATGGTCAACAGGTGGCTCTGTAGGGGGTATTTTTCCCCTCTGCAGTTGATACATTCTACTGCCCCAGCTGACAGGACATGATCTCATATATATATATATATATATATATATATATATATATATATATATATTAAGAAATTTGTGTTCCAAAAATAAGATGAATTTATTTATCGACGTTTAAACGTTTCGGTTTATTTAAATCTTTATCAAGATAGATTATGGGGTGAAGAAATTATCTATCCTGATGAAGGTTTAAATAAACCGAAACATTAAGTATCAATAAATAAATTCATCTTATTTTTGGAACACTTCGTTTTTCAAATTTCTTAATATTACATATTGGGTGTTTAAGAAAAATTCATATCATTTAAGATGCACAGAGTGTTTTAGAAAAATTGATATAATTTCATAATCTAATAACTTGACCGATTCTCATTCAAATGATCTAAATTTTAACAGCATGTGTAGAAACAACTCAAAATTCTGTTCAATGCATAAACACACTTTTATTTACCAGTGAATGGCATTCCTATACCTGAGAAGAAAATATAAACTAGAATACATATATGTATATATACTTTGTCATTAATTTTTTTTATTTTCATAGTTTGATCCGGACATGCATACATACACACCAACTGCCCTTTATATATATTATAGATGACTATTAATAGATGGCATCAACTGGGTAGAGGGGATTGGTAGAAAAAACCCTGGTATATTGATTTGTTTACATTTGATATATACAAACACTGGACATTGGAAAGTAGAACTTCAATGCTATTTCTATGTATATTTCAATTCTTAAATATCTTCAAATATAAATCAAATCTTCATAATTTTCAACACAAAAAGGAAGATCTCTCTGGTGATATTGAATGTATATATATATATTTACTTGGTGATTGTTTTATTTTTGTAGTTTCATCTGGACATACATATTTTGTAGTTTCATCTGGACATACATATTTTGTAGTTTCATCTGGACATACATAATTTTCAACACAAAAAGGAAGATCTGGTGATATTGAATGTATATATATATATTTACTTGGTGATTGTTTTATTTTTGTAGTTCATCTGGACATACATATTTTGTAGTTTCATCTGGACATACATAATTTTCAAACCAAAAAGGAAGATCTGGTGATATTGAATGTTATATATATATTTACTTGGTGATTGTTTTATTTTGTAGTTTCATCTGGACATACATATTTTGTAGTTTCATCTGGACATACATAATTTTCAAACCAAAAAGGAAGATCTGGTGATATTGAATGTGTATATATATATTTAATTGGTGATTGTTTTATTTTTGTAGTTTCATCTGGACATACATATTTTATAGTTTCATCTGGACATACATAATTTTCAAACCAAAAAGGAAGATCTGGTGATATTGAATGTATATATATATATTTACTTGGTGATTATTTTATTTTTTTATTTTCCTCTGGACATACATACATCCATAAACACCAACTGCCCTTTATATATGTACTAGAAACGGCTACCCGTTTAAACATGGAACAAGAAATTTGAATTGTTTCTCGACATGCTGTTAAAATTTGAAATCATTTCAATAAAAAGTTATTAGATAACAAAATAATGTATATGTTGCCTGAATATATTATAGGTTTGCAAGCATAGATTAAATGAAATAGCAAAAAAGATATTAAAAAATGTTTACATTTTAAAAGTATTTCTAGATCCCGAATCAGAATAAGTATATTTTTATAAAAATAGATATGTCCTGCTTGAAACTAGGGGAAAAAAATAGCATGAATAGAAAAAAAAGAATGTTGAGTATATGTATATTTTGTCAGAGAATTGACTCTGATTGCGGAGAAGTTATTGCTGATCTGTAGACAGCAACAGACCATGTGATCTATCTGACAGTAAGAGTCCCAAAGGATGTAGAAGGAGTCAAGATTCCACTTAAAAGAAGACCAAAGAGATAATAGTCATGAATGTAAAATATAGCATCATACCATCAGATACAAGTGACTTGTAAATTTCTTCACAATTAATCAAGTTTTTGTTGATTCTCTTCCTCCACCAGATGATCAACCATCACCATTGTTGATGCTTTACTTCTACCAATCACAGTCATCCCACTATAATCAGCATCTGTCATAGAATGTACAACATAATCAACTTAATTGTCTACCCTATATATAGTAAAACTAGGCCAAAACTAATACTCTAACAGACAACATATTTATAGGGAATGTTACCAGCATGGATGACTGGAAATAATTGCCCATTGGCCAGATCATAACCTGACCACATGTATAAAGGACAAAACCCAAATCAATTTTAGCTGAGAGCAATGCAGGAATTGCTGACAAACAGTTATGTTTGATGCAGGCTGAGATGTGATCAATCTTGGCTGTATAAGTTTATCAATCTTGGTATAAGTTTATAGTAAATCGATCCCCCATATCGGAACCGCTTGAACTGAACTTGCGCATAGGTGTCAAAGTTAGGGTGGCCCCAAAAAAACAGAACCCAAATTATTTATTTATTTTCCCATTAAACTAACCTTAAACCCCAACACCAACCCCTAACCCTAACCCTAACCCTAGAGTACTTTTGGGTTATTTCTCATTTTTTTCCCCGATACCTGCAGAATTGGATTAATTACAGAATATCATCATGATGTTGCACTGACAGCATAGATACCCATGACTCTCTCTTGCCAACTATCCCTATCAGTTAAAATTAACAGTTTTATTACAAAATGTGTGGGTTCTGTTTTTTCTGTGTCACCTAAATTTTGACACCTTTGTGCAAATTAGTGAGGAGGAATGATGTTGAAAAGACCCCAAACCTCCAATGAACTAAAGAACATCACCGATAACGCATCCAATCACATCTTAGAGATGTATTTTGCAAAAAAATTGTACCTGTAAGAAATCTGAAAAAATAAATTGTTGAGATGTACTTATTTATTGGTGATGCTGAATATGTTCCTCCTGTGAACATAACAAGTTTTATAAAAACCTGCCAAACTGTTTTTGGGTTATTTCTCATTTTTTTCCCCCGATACCTGCAGAATTGGATTAATCACAGAATATCATCATCATGTTGCACTGACAGCATAGATACCCATGACTCTCTCTTGCCAACTATCCCTATCAGTCATTGCCTCAAGCAGGTCCCCTGCGCAGCATCCAGAATACATACAGAGCGGATTGATGTAGGTTTTTGCTAGCTAGCCTACACTGGTGTGTACACAGGAGAATGTCAACCATGAGTTCATCCTTGCTTCTCCAGCAGTGTCCAGCATGTTTTTTTCATCTTACTTGGATATTTTGTATAATAAGAGGTAAGTGGCCAGACAGCTACTTTCTTGTGGGGTGCTGCTTTTAGGTTTTCTTCATGGTATGATGCAGCATTCTTGTCTAGTTCCCATCTAGCTTTTTCTCTTAGCGTTTTGTTAGAGTTCAAGCCCAGCAGTATGCAGCCCTACAGTAGTGCTGACATGGCTACCACTTGGAACAATTTTTGTTTTATCTTATCAGATCAGATTTCCATATGATCGATAATCTATCTATAGCAGTCCATGTCTTTCCTATGTGTATATTGACATCGCTTTCTATTGATGACATATTGCTACCTAGGTATGTGAACTGGTCAACCAATTTGAGAGGCTTACCATACAGTGTGCAGCCATACAGTAGTGCTGACATGGCTACAGGTTGGAAAAATGTTCATTTTCTCTTTATCAGAGAGATCAGATTTCCACATGATCAATAATCTGTCTCTAGCAGTCAATGCCTTTCTGATGTGTGAATTGACATCACTTTCAGTAGATAAGATATTGCTACCTAGGTATATAAACTGGTCTATTAATTTGAGAGGCTTACCATACAGTGTGCAGCCATTTCTGTTTATGTTTTTGTCTTACCGTATATCAACCCTTTTTAGATCATTTAATGCTGAATCAAGTCATTTTGATATCAGGTTGCTTACAGTACCTGCTGTTGCTAGAATTGTTCACCCGTCTAAGTATTGAACAGGCTCATTGCTTTTTAACCTCAGTGATCTAGTGGAAACTGGTGTTTCCAATGTGACTTGACCATAAGTTTGCTTTCTGTAGATGAGATATTACTAACTAGGTATGTGAACTGGTCTACTAATTTGAGAGGCTTGCCATCCAGTGTGGAGATGCCTCCATCTTATTTAAAACACATTAACTCAGTTTTATCTGATTTATGTAGATGAGATATTACTACCTAGGTATGTGAACTGGTCTATTAATTTGAGAGGCTTGCCATCCTGTTTGGAGATGTCTCTATCTCGCTTTAAACACATCGCTTTCTGTAGATGAGATATTACTACCTAGGTATGTGAACTGGTCTACTAATTTCAGAGGCCTATCATTCTTTTCCGTGTAAAAATAAATAAAAAAGTAATGTCATCGGAGTGGCCATGAGTCGGTATCAGCCAGTCAGCGAGGTAGTCTATCCCCTTTTCACTAGCGCTAGACCAAGGAGATTGTTTTCGCATCTGAGCTACACCTACCATCAGCTCCTTACTTTACCAAACAGATCCCTATTCTACTCATATGCTGAGTTTGACGAGGGCCGGTATTGAACTAGGAACCTTGTGGTTTCTAGCCGAACGCTCTACCGACTGACTGAGCTAACTGGCCCTTTTCCGTGCACCTTTAGGTAAATACAAATAGAACGAGATCTCTATTAGGAAATGCCTGACAAGCGTGTCTGAGAGGCTTTTGTGCTGACCATATTATCACTTAAGCCTTCTTAAATGTCATAAGTCTCTGTTAAAACTGAATGAAGTTGTCATTTATTCCAATCTAATCACACCAAGAAAACACTCAATGACCCAGTTTCCACTGTCTCCATCACCCACACCCATTATCAGGTCTTAGCTTAGAGACCTGAAGACGAGTACAAAATAACAAACAAGAGATTTGCTAAACATCACGGCAATGACATTTTATGAACTTATCGACTGGTGATGCAACATAAAGGTACTTTAGCCCTAAGCCGAGATGGGGTTATTTATGTTTAATAAAATTCATGGCGCAATCAAATGTTCTAAAATGAAACAAAAACATTTTTAATGCTATACATAAAATTTTAATGACGTACATATCATTATTTAAGTTGAAAATGGAAGCGAATGCTGAAAGGAAAAATAAAGGAAAGAAAATGCTGAATGGATAAAATAGATCTTATTTTATTTTACTGACATGTGTTTTGGCCAGGAGTTTACTGACATGTGTTTCGGCCAGGAGTTTATCTATTACTATTTTAGATACAAAATAAAATAATAATAATAGAAAACTACAAAATCTTTTAGTATACAAGGAAAAATGGCCTTCATTAGAGTAAATTCTTTGGTGTTTTAAATCAAAGCAGTTAAAATACGGAGAATTTCTGAAATATTCGAAAAAATAATTAAAAAAAAAATTGTTTGAAGAAAATGTTCCACAGCGATAGAGAAATAATGATGTTGACGTCGTTCGTTTTTCCTTTCAACATATCATTATTTGAAATAAAATATTCCTGCCTCATACTATCAAAACTCATAAAATTATTAGACCTAAAGGATGTCTATTTTTTTATTTTTTTTATATAGCAGTAAACAAGCTAATAACAGATAAGACAGAAAACATTTTTCTTTTATTGTTGAACCATCTAGCTTCATAAAAAATTCCTTAAAAAACTAGATTAAATTATTTAAATTAGTTTTTATTTTCCATGCCTTGCATAGAAAACTTTAATGGAATATCCCAATGTTGAGGAAAGAATTATGGAATGATCTTGAAATTTGAATTCTAAAATAAATACCAGCATGATTCTAGATATGCAAATTGGTCTGGAATTTTTCTCTGACAATATTTGTTCCTTTCTAAAGAGTGGAAAAAATGGGAGGGCCAGTTTAGCTCAGTCGGTAGAGTGTCCGACTAGGAACCACAAGGTTCCTGATTCAATACCGACCCTTGCCAAGTCAGCGTATGAATAGCACAGGGATCTGTGCAGTAAAGTGAGGAGCTGATAGTAGGTGTGGCGCTCTGCTTCAGATGCCAAAAACAATCTCCTTGGTCTAGCGCTAGTGAAAGGGGATAGACTCACTTGCTGTCTGGCTGATACTGACTTTAGGCCACTCCGACGACTTTACTTACTTTTTTTTAATAGCATTTACAAACCATTTTAATGATATACAAGGGCCATTCAATAACTGAGGTGAATTTTGCCAAAGGAGTTAGTAATAGGAAACAATATTTACAGATGCATCTTTTTCAAGAAAATCAATAGTGATGGGTCCTTTCATGTATCAGAAGACTGCCAGCATGACCTTTTTTTACTGGTCAATGCACTCAGAACCTTTTCTTTTCCAGAGACTCAGTGACTTAAAATTTGAATCATTAAATTTTGGATATTTTTAGATAATAGTTACTCAATTAGTTCTAATCCTTTGAATCATGATGGAGTCATAAATAGTGTAGTTGAAATTTATTTTCATGTGTGCATTTTGACATGAGTTATACATATGTATGTGTTTAGGGGGAACAACTAACAGTAAAAACTGATTAAGTAAAAAGTAAAGTCGTTGGGGTGGCCTAAAATTGGTATCAACCTGAGAGCGAGGGAGTCTATCCCCCTTTCATTAGTGCTAGACCGAGGAGATTGTTTTGACATCTGAAGTGGAGTGCCACACCTACCATCAGCTCCTTACTTTTTAAAAGTTTATTTGAGTTTATATTGGGGTAACTGAGTCCTAGGAAGCAGAGATTTTACAATCACATGTCACAAAATTAATGTTACACCAACTCTAAGGTGGAGTACCACACCTACCACCAGCTTCTTACTTTACCACACAGATCCCTGTGCTACTCATACACTGAGTTTGTGACGTTTGGTATTGAACCAGGAACATTGTAGTTCCAAGGCAGATGCTCTACTGACTGAGCTAAACTGTACAGAATGTACATTAGAGTAACTGAGAGTCCTTGGAAGCAGAGATTTTACAATCACAAGTCACAAAATTAATGTTACACCAACTCTGAGGTGGAGCTCCACACCTACCATCAGCTCTTTACCAGATTCCTGTGCTACTCATATGCTGAGTTGGGGAGGACTGGTATCAAACCAGGAACCTTGTAGTTCCTAGGCAGACGCACTACTGACTGGGCTAAATTGGGCAGGGTTTATATTGGGGTAACTAGGAGTCCTTGGAAGCAGAGAGTTTACAATCACAAGTCACTAAATGAATGTTACATCAACTCTAACGTGGAGCACCACACCTACCATCAGACCCCTGTACTACTCATATGCTGGATTGGTGAGGGCTGGTATCAAACCAGGAACCTTGTAGTTTCTAGGTGGACACTCTACCGACTGAGCTAAACTGGACAGAGTTTATATTGGGGTGACTGAGAGTCCTTGGAAGCAGAGAGTTTACAATCACAAGTCACTAAATAAATGTTACACCAACTTTAGCCTTAAGTCAAGACATGGTTGTTTATGATTAATAAAGTTGATGATGCAATCAAATGTTCACAGATGAAAAAGCACTCATTATTATATGAAAATTGATACAGTCTTGCTGGCTTTTAATTAAGGCTACTTTGAGTGGCTGGCTGAAAGCATCTGCTCCCACTAAATCACCAAAGTTAAGTAGCTATGAATTTGCTAACAGAAGATACTGTAGGCCTAACAATTATTCTGAAAGTAAAACCTCCAATTTATTTCCCTAGAAACAACAACGGGAACAGGGAGCACAATAACAGTGTTGGATAGTGTAAGTTTTCAGCAACAAATCATTATTATTTAATATTACTATCAGGTCATGCTGACACCACAAATATCCATGACTCTTTTCATCACTCATCCCTATTGGTCATCAGTCCTGATAGGTCTTCCTCATGGCATCCAATATCCATACAGAGCTGATCAATGTAAATTTTTGCTGGTTCGCCCACTCTGGTGTGTCCATGTGTATGTAGGTCTTCCTCATGGCATCCAATATCCATACAGAGCTGATTAATGTAAATTTTTACTGGTTGGCCCACTCTGGCGTGTCCATGTGTATGTAGCCATAGAGAACATCACTTATGAGCTCATTCTTGCTTCTCCAGCAATGCAGAACATATTTTGTTCATCTTATCTTGATGGTTTGTGTGATAGGAGGCAAGTGGCCATACAGCTGCTTTTTGTTGGGTAATGCTTCCAAGATTTGTAGAAGACAACTCACAGCATCCTTATGTGGTTCTCATCTAGCTTTTTTCCCAAACATTTTATCAAATTCCAAGTGGTGCAGCCATACAGTAACACTGACATGGCTACAGCTTGGAAGAATTCTTGCTTTATCTTATCAGAGAGATTAGATATCTATATAATCAATAATCTGTCAATAGCAATCCATGCCTTTCCTATGCATATATTGATATCACTTTCTGTAGATGAGATATTACAACCTAGGTATGTGAACTGGTCTACTAATTTCAGAGTCTTGCCATCCAGTTTGGAGATGTCTCCCTTTTTGTAGATGCTTTCTGTAAATGAGATATTACTACCTAGGTATGTGAACTGGTCTACTAATTTCAGAGTCCTGCCATCCAGTTTGGAGATGTCTCCATTTTGTAGATGCTTTCTGTAAATGAGATATTACTACCTAGGTATGTGAACTGGTCTACTAATTTCAGAGTCCTGCCATCCAGTTTGGAGATGTCTCCCTTTTGTAGATGTTTTCTGTAAATGAGATATTACTGCCTAGGTATGTGAACTGGTCTACTAATTTCAGAGTCTTGCCATCCAGTTTGGAGATGTCTCCCTTTTGAAGATGCTTTCTGTAAATGAGATATTACTACCTAGGTATGTGAACTGGTCTACTAATTTCAGAGTCCTGCCATCCAGTTTGGAGATGTCTCCCTTTTGTAGATACTTTCTGTAAATGAGATATTACTGCCTAGGTATGTGAACTGGTCTACTAATTTCAGAGTCTTGCCATCCAGTTTGGAGATGTCTCCATTTTGTAGATGCTTTCTATAAATGAGATATTACTACCTAGGTATGTGAACTGGTCTACTAATTTCAGAGTCCTGCCATCCAGTATGGAGATGTCTCCATCTTATTTGAAACATGTGAACTCTGTTTTATCTAAGTTCAAATAGAGGCTAATGCTTCTTGCTGCCCTCTGTAGACTATGCAGCAGTGATTTGTGTTGAGCAGTTGTATTTGTGTAGCGTAATTATTATGGTTTACCAGGAATTTGGGATTAAAAATAAAACGGTATTCAGATTTCTGGAGAAAGAGAGGAAAAAGAAATAAGAACAAAGAGGGGTTAAAGTTTGAACTCAACTGACCGACCAATGAACCCAGAAATAGATTTTAAAATAAAAACGAAAGTTCCAGGTTTTGACCGGAACTGGGTGTGACTCTCTCACCACTGGGACACGAAATGAGAGAAGGAGAAAATCGCCCTTTTTCAGCTGGGCTCCGGTGGGAACAGACATGGCTCACAGTTCCCCATGGGTTTGGGGATAGTAGTACAGAATATGATACTATGTTA
>CM042151.1:43278657-43281157 GCA_023376005.1 Doryteuthis pealeii
AATGGCAATATGTAAACTGTAAAACTTTGGACAGGTGGAATTGTATTAGCTTTCTATTTAAAACATATTTACAAATTATTATATGTGAACTCTTCCAAGCAGTAGCTGTGTCAGTACTATTGTATGACTGCACCACTTAGACTTTAACAAATTTCTGAATAATGGCAATATGTAAACCATAAAACTTTGGACAAGTGGAATTGTATTAGCTTTCTATTTAAAAATTATTTACAAATTATTATATGTGATCTCTTCCAAGCAGTAGCTGTGTCAGTACTATTGTATGACTGCACCACTTAGACTTTAACAAATTTCTGAATAATGGCAATATGTAAACTATAAAACTTTGGACAGGTGGAATTGTATTAGCTTTCTATTTAAAAATTATTTACAAATTATTATATGTGAACTCTTCCAAGCAGTAGCTGTGTCAGTACTATTGTATGGCTGCATCACTTAGACTTTAACAAATTTCTGAATAATGGTAATATGTAAACTGTAAAACTTTGGACAGGTGGAATTGTATTAGCTTTCTATTAAAACATATTTACAAATTATTATATGTGAACTCTTCCAAGCAGTAGCTGTATCAGTACTATTGCAGCACTAGTTGGACTTTAATGAATTTGCATGGAGAAAAGGCTGGATGGGAACTACACAAGGATGCTGTCTGCTGTTTTGAACAAATTCTGGAAGCAGCACTGAATAAAATAGCAGTTGTACACCCACCTACCCCCTCTGTCATAAACCATACAAGAAAGGTGAACAAGACATACTCTGCTGGAGAAGTAAAGACAAACTTGTAAGTGATGTTCTCCAATGAACTACTACACATGGACACACCAGTGTTGAGAAACCAGCAAAAACTTACATTCATATTCTGTGTTGAAATTAGA
Source organism: Doryteuthis pealeii (assembly GCA_023376005.1). NCBI lineage: Eukaryota > Metazoa > Mollusca > Cephalopoda > Myopsida > Loliginidae > Doryteuthis > Doryteuthis pealeii. Next base: position 43,279,554 of record CM042151.1, read on the forward strand.
TAAAAAACAAAGATGAGAGAAAGAAACTGAATAATGGTAATATGTAAAACTTTGGACTGGTGGAATTGTATAAGCTTTTCATTACAACAATTACACATTTTGACATTCTTAGATGTGAACTCTCCCAAACTGTAGCTGAGTCAGTAATATTGTATGGCTGCACCACTTGGACTTTAACGAATTCGTCTGGAGAAAAAGCTAGATGGGAATTACACAAGGATATTATGTGATATCAATATTTGAACAAATCCAGGATGCGGCACCAAACAAAGTAGTGGTTGTACACCCACTAACCTTGTCTCTCACAAACCATCTGAGTAAGCTGAACAAGACATGATGGACACTGCTGGAGAAGTATGGACAAACTCATAAGTTATAAACTCCTATAAACTCCTACACATGAACACATAAAAAAACCTTACATTCCTTAGCTCTGCATGGACACTGGATGTTGTCTAGAGGACTTATGTATGCAAAATTAAGACATAGACTGCTATTGATAGGTTAACAACCATATGGAAATCTGATCTCTGATAAAAATGAAATTGGAATTTTTCCAAGTTGTAGCCATGTCAGTACTGTTGTATGGTTGCACCACTTGGACTAATGACAGGTTATTGGTCATATGGATATCTGATCTCTCTGATAAAATAAAATGGGAATTCTTTCAAGCTGTAGTCATGTCAGTACTATTGTATGGTTGCACCACTTGGACTAATGACAGGTTATTGATCATATGGAAATCTGATCTCTCTGATAAAATAAAATGGGAATTCTTCCAAGCTGTAACCATGTCAGTACTATTGTATGGTTGCACCACTTGGACTAATGACATGTTATTGATCATATGGAAATCTGATCTCTCTGATAAAATAAAATGGGAATTCTTCCAAGCTGTAGTCATGTCAGTACTATTGTATGGTTGCACCACTTGGACTAATGACAGGTTATTGATCATATGGATATCTGATCTCTCTGATAAAATGAAATGGGAATTCTTCCAAGTTGTAGCCATGTCAGTACTATTGTATGGTTGCACCACTTGGACTATTGACAGGTTATTGATCATATGGAAATCTGATCTCTCTGATAAAATAAAATGGGAATTCTTCCAAGCTGTAGTCATGTCAGTACTATTGTATGGTTGCACCACTTGGACTAATGACAGGTTATTGATCATATGGATATCTGATCTCTCTGATAAAATGAAATGGGAATTCTTCCAAGTTGTAGCCATGTCAGTACTATTGTATGGTTGCACCACTTGGACTATTGACAGGTTATTGATCATATGGAAATCTGATCTCTCTGATAAAATAAAATGGGAATTCTTCCAAGCTGTAGTCATGTCAGTACTATTGTATGGTTGCACCACTTGGACTAATGACAGGTTATTGATCATATGGATATCTGATCTCTCTGATAAAATAAAATGGGAATTCTTTCAAGCTGTAGCCATGTCAGTACTATTGTATGGTTGCACAACTTGAACTAATGACAGCTTATTGATCATATGGAAATCTGATCTCTGATAAAATAAAATGAGAATTCTTTCAAGTTGTAGCCATGTCAGTACTACAATATAGTTGCACCACTTGGACATT
>CM042151.1:43291157-43301157 GCA_023376005.1 Doryteuthis pealeii
CTAAAAGCACTTAATATATGTCACTGGTCAATGAACTAGATAAAAAGTCCTGAATATTCTGCAGAAGAGCAGAAATAATATGTCCTTCCCCCAACCCCGGGACCATGAGCTGAAGTAAAGGAACTCATCCTCTTTCCCTGGGTGTCTCACAAGGATGCTATGGAGGGTGTTTTAACTGACCTCATAAGTTGCGACATAGCAGTAATGAATAGAATTTGTGATAAAAAAGATTAAGCTATTCTTCCTATTTTACACTGAAAATACCCCATGGAGCAAGCAAGCAAGCAAGAAATAAACAACTCCTTCTGCCTATCTGCAACCCACTATTCTTTTGTATGTTGTTTTTTTGAAACCCACTACCTATACTGAATGTTGCTCATGACCTATTAGTTGACCAGCCTACCACAATACTACTTTTATGGCACTATGACTATGCTACACTTGCAAGGAATAAAATAATTATCAATTCATAGAATTATTCCTTTTATTATAAACAGAGGGAAAGACTTAAAGAGAATAAAGAAGTGCTGAAGATCATCATTAAACTTTTGATGGCAAATTGTATTTAAAAAAAAATTTTGCATTGACTTTTAGCCAAAGTTAATGCACAAAAAAAAAAAAAAAATGAATCGTATGAGGAAAGAGAGGTGAAATTTGTTTATCTGAAGATGTTATCATTTACAGAGAGAAGAATGTAACATTATTTTCTGATCTTTTGACTTATGGCTTAAGGTTACAGTATCTTTTCATTCTTTTCTCATTGAAAAATAAAATACAGCGGCTTTTTTGAATTTGAACTTCAAAATCTATTTTGCTTCACTTTTTTTTTTCTCTTTTTTTCTTTCTTGCTGAATGGTGTTATTTGCTGGAATGTAAATCTCTACTAAAACATCATTTACATAATAAGATATGAACAAGTCTATGGTTTTCCCAAGGCCACAGAATGTCTGTAGAATGGTTATTTGTTCTTGGCACCGGCATATTGTAGAACACTGAAAAAAAAAAAACAGCAACAAAAGCATGTGTCTCCTTATACATAATCGGGGATGATCAAAAAGTATTGAGACTGACGTTTTAGATTTTTAAAAATTTTGAAATGTTTAAAATTTAAATGTGTGCAATCCTAGACAACTTAGATAATAAATGGATGATGTACAGGCATCTAGACTGTTGGCTAGATGTCTGGACTTTTCTTGGCACTGGCTTATAGTTGAACACTAAAAAAGAAAAAGAAAAAAACAACAACAAAAGCATGTGTCTCCTTATACATATTCGAGGATGATCAAAAAGTATTGAGACTGATGATTTAGATTTTTTTAAATTTTGAAATCTAATGTTTAAAATTTAAATGTGTGCAATCCTAGACAACTTAGATAATAAACGGATGATGTATAGGCATCTAGACTGTTGGCTAGATGTCTAGACTTTTCTTGGCATTGGCTTATAGTTGAACCCTAAAAAATAAAAATAAAAATACAACAACAAAAGCATGTGTCTCCTTATACATATTGGGGATGATCAAAAAATATTGAGACTGAAGATGTAGATATTTTTTTGATTTTACGATTTAATGTTTAAAATTTAAATGTGTGCAATCTTAGGCAACTTAGATAATAAACGGATGATGTATAGGCATCTAGACGGTTGGCTAGATGTCTAGTCTTCATCTAGACAAATCAGTGCCAATTTTCAGTACTTTTTGATCAACAATCTTTCAGGGATTGTACAAATGCAACACTCTATACTTGTTACATAATGAATAGGCATAGCCTATCATTTTTGAAATTAAATTAGTTAGAATAAACAGATGATATATAGGCATCTAGACTTGGTCCAATGACTCAGTGTCTATGCTATGTTAACTTAGATATACATTCTCTATCACCAATATTGAGCACTCTTTATATATATGGTAAAGTATATAATTAATTTATATATATATATATTAAATTTTTACTTGAAGGCACTTACAACGCATGTATCGCATAAAATTCGATACTTTTTCTTATAGAAAATGAACTTGACAAGTGTAATCCCAGTAAAGGATGGCTCGATGTGTAGAATACCGTACAGACTGTTTCGACTTTATTAAGTCTCATCAGCGGTATATACTAACGATTTCCCTCCGACAGAAATCGAAACCGGGACCTCAGCAGACGCAGTGAAACACTAGTGAAACACTTTTATCGCCTCGGCCACAGTACACAGCTGACCATCCTAGCGGAATTAAGCTTGTCAAGCGATACTACGCGCCTCTACCATAATAGGTAAGGGGGCGCTATTGAGAGAAATAATAACAATAATTTCGATTTCTGTCGGAGGGAATCGTTAGTATATACCGCTGATGAGACTTAATAAAGTCGAAACAGTCTGTACGGTATTCTACACATCGAGCCATCCTTTACTGGGATTACACTTGTCAAGTTCATTTTCTATAAGAAAAAGTATCGAATTTTTATGCGATACATGCGTTGTAAGTGCCTTCAAGTAAAATTTAATATATACTTTATCAGCAACGTTTCTAAATAAACAACCATCCAAAAATCTTATTCACTTCGCCGAAGGGCATTCGGCTGTTTGTTGTTATTATTCTCTCAATAGCGCCCCCTTACCTATTATGGTAGAGGCGCGTCAAGCTTAATTCCGCTAGGATGGTCAGCTGTGTACTGTGGCCGAGGCGATAAAAGTGTTTCACTAGTGTTTCACTGCGTCTGCTGAGGTCCGGTTTCGATTTCTGTCGGAGGGAAATCGTAGTATATACCGCTGATGAGACTTAATAAAGTCGAAACAGTCTGTACGGATTCTACACATCGATCCTTTACTAGAGTAAAGAATTTTATGCGATACATGCGTGTAAGTGCCTTCAAGTAAAAATTTAATATATACTTTATCAGCAACGTTTCTAAATAAACAACCATGTATGTGTGTATATTGGGTGTGTTGTATATGTATGTATATGTAAAGTATATGTATATATGTATTTTTTAATATATTTACTGTTCTGACTTATATCCACTTTTTAATGGTGTATATATATATTATATATATATATATATATATATATATGTATGTGTATATGTATCTGTTCTGACTTATATCCGCTTTTCAATGCAATTTGTAATTTTGAATATAATAATAGGGTAATATCAAACTATCTTTTTGGTACAAATAATATTCAATATATGTAAAATAATAATAGGAAAAAAAATTTGTCATAGATGCAGTGCCACATCGGAATATTGATCTTGCTTGGAAAAAAATCAGAAATCATCAATAACTTAAAATCGGTTGACTTTAAGATGTTTTTGATAGCATTTTTGGATTTCATAGGCAAACCTGCTTTTTTAAACTAATTTTTAGTAGTAGGGATGCTCTAGAACTCATTTTACAGACAAAAATAGATTACATAGATTATTTGTTGTTGTTATTTCTTTTATTTTTTGGGGGGGGGGGTGCTTTGGTACTCTAAAATAAGAACGTCAAATTTTAATCATCGTCGACGAAAAAACAAAATTACGGTCATAAAAGAAGGATCCAACTTATGCCTAAATTGTAAAACGAGCCCCCACTTTAAAACTAACCATTCTCACAATAAAAACTTTCAGAATATACACATTGAAGTGAATATTAAAATAAATAAATAAAATATATTTAGTATTGTAAAATAACGGGTGCAAGAAAAATAAAACATTCATTGCAAAACACGGACATAAAATGAGGGTTCAGTTTATTTTATGGTATGAATTTACAGGAAAAAGTTAAGGATTACTGATATACTAGCTAAAAAAAAAAAAAGTTTTGAAAGATTTGCCTGAGGGGTGGAAGTTAAAAATTCAGTGTCAGAGGGCTTGTATCATAATAAGTAAAATCATCAAATTTATTAAAGGAGTAAAAAAATGTTCTCCTTCTGCATGACAATACTCGACCACACACAAGCATCCAGACGAATAAAAAAATTGCCTCATTCGGGTTGACAACTTTACTGCATTCTCCATACTCACCAGATTTAGCACTTTAAGACTATTATCTCTTCAGCCCCATGAAAGAGGATTTGAGAGGCAAACATTATTTCAGTGACGAGGAAGTGAAATCTGTAGTGAAGAAGTGGCTCAAAGAACAGTCAACAGATTTTTACAGGACAGGGATACATGCTCTCATTTGAAGGTGGAACATTGCTATTGAGAGAAACAGTGACTATTTGGAGAAGTAGGGATGTGATCCACAGAGGACCAGCTTCATTTTGATGTTGATACATGTTTCTGTGTTGGTAATTATACCTGTCCTAAACCAAATGGTATTCCATTTTGACTTGTATGAATTATACACTGTTTCTCTACTGACATAAGGGTATTAGTGCTATGCAAAATGCAAACTGCCTTGTCTAGGATTTGAACTCTGGTTGCCATGTCCATTTCTTCAACAATAACCATGACACAATTTTACTAATAAGCTAGAATATAGATGGAACAACAACACTATGATGAGTCATAGCATTAAGAAGCAGCATGTTTAGCAGTTGAACATGTTTAATGTTAAATTTTCTGATAAAATATCTGATATACATACATATATATATATATATATAATATATATATATATATATATATATATATATATATTTAATAATATTCAGGTGAAGCTCAATTATTATTATGAATAATTTTGACTTGTATTATCCTTTATCTTCCTAATTCTAGTTGGTTTTTTTATCACAACTTACTTGGGTCATCGATTCTATAATAGTAAGGAATAGAATCTATGCCACAAAATACTGATAATGTTTAAAACAATAAAAACAAAATACAGTGCTAGGCAATTGGAGACAGGGATATTTTGTGTCTAAGTATTATCTTTCATCTTCTAAAATCCTTTTTGCTTTTTTTTTTTATGGCAATGCATCCAGCTCATCAATGCTATGACAATGACGAACAGCTTGCATCTAAAATAAAAATAAAGAATAAGTCCAACACATTACTGCTCAGTAAAGACAAGAGATGCAACATTATAATCTATATATTAATATGCTTGTTCCTAAATCTTCCGTCCGTTATCTTCCTGCAACACCCTCTGGTTAAAAATGAGACCATCCAAATTGTTTAAGATGCAATGCAAAAATGTAAATCCAGATTATCTGGTGTCACTTAATCGCAGATTTCTTATTTGTCCCATTTTATTTCACCAAGGATGACTGCAAGATACAGCGACTGAAATGTTGTGTCTATAAATATAACAATAAATATGAGGACAACAGTCCAAAAAATCAAAATTATTTACATTAAGTCTCATCTCAAAAATACAGACAAATAGCATGCATTTAGTGTTTAAATTTTTACATAAGTTTTTTAATAAAAGTTATTATGTTAAAAAGAATTATAGACTTAATATAAAAGAGAACAGTGAAAATAACCTCTTGGAAATAAACCCAGACAGGTTGGCATGCCGTTAAAATCAATCAACATACAATGAATGCAATTCCTTTTTTCTTTTTTCTTTTATTAACATAATCATAATATGCTTGTTCCTAAATGTTCCCTCAGTTATCATCTTGCAACACTTTCTGGTTAAAAATGACACTGTACAAATTGTTCAAGATTCAATGTAAAAATGTAAATCCAGATTATCTGGTGTCACTTAATCACAGATTTCTTATTTGTCCCATTTTCTTTCACACAATTTTAAAAATGAAACATTCCAAATTGTATTGCACCCTTAAAAAATGCCCAACGTAAAATTAGAATAAATCAAAAAAAAAAAAAAAAGCAAAAGTTACATGTTTTTTTTTATTTGTAATATTGATATTGTGAATTATGGAATATATTTTCGTAATGTTGATCTTATGTTGTCCTGGCCTCCTGCCTTAATTTAGGCTATGTTTTAGCAAACCAGCGTCAAGCAGATTTCCGGGCCAATTTAGATATTTTTCGAGTCGTGTTTTTGTCACTTTTTTGTCAGCAAATTAATTTAGATATTTTAAATGCTTCGCCACAGATTTTTATTGGCAAATCAATGTAAATATTTTACAACCACCTTTTTAAAATAGTTAAATCGAGATTTTTATACTTTTTACATATTGAAGTATTTGGCAATAGCTCTTAAGTAAACATATCAAATGTTGTAATAAATAAATTATCATACAGTGGTATATCCACAGGTTCTGTTAGTATAAAATAAGTCACACTAACCTTTTGTTTATCATTAAACTAGCAAGGCTATCTGGTGTTATCCAGGTTCAAAAAGCTTTAGAGATAATCATTAATATATGTTAATCCTGTCTAATCCACATTTAATATAAAGATAAAAAAGGTGTCCTGGGGATTATGTTAAACTGCATCTAGTGGTGAGGTTCCAATACTGAAGCTCTGGAGAATGTGGAGTATCCCTTCATTGTCATTACTCTCAGGTCCACCCTGACCTGGAATGGTAGTACCTGTTAGAGTCCAATCTATGGGTTAAATAGAAAAAAAAATGAGTTTAAAAAATTTGAATGCCCAATAATAAAACAAAACGTCTTTGGCATAAAATAACCCAAAAATAGTTGACATGCTGTAAAATCCAACCAACCAACCAACCAACCAGCCATAAAAAAGGGATAACATAAAATAACTGTTTATCTTTCTGTTATCTAATCTAAAATACTTTCTTCCGATTTTTTAATCTAAATTTTTCAAGACCTTAAAAAGTACAGAGGTGAAAAATATGAAGACTAGACAGGTGGGAAGTTAGTCATGTCAAGCCTGAGTACCTGTATAATTGTACCGACCTTATTGACCTTATGGTAAACCCTCAAACCTTTTTATCATATATGTGCTAGAAAGTGATGACTGAGGGTCTTAGTGTCCTGGTTATGATGTTAAACTGCATCTAGTGGTGAAGTTCCAATTCCAGAACTCTGGAGAATATGGAGTACCCCTCCATTGCCATTACTCCCAGGTACACCCTGGCCCAAAACTTTTTATCATATATGTGCTAGAAGGTGATGGCTGAGGGTCTAAGTGTCCTGGGTAGGATGAGTGGTACTACCTGTTAGGGTCCCATCTATGGGTTAAAAAATGAGTTTTAAATGTTTAAAAAATTGAGTTTGAAAAAAAATTGAATACACAACAAGAATGAATAAAACAAAACCATCTTCAGCATAAAATAACCAAATGGCTGACATGCTGTAAAACTAAAATCGTAACAGAGGAAGTGAGATATACATAATATATATTATATATATATGTATATATTATATGCATATAATATATATATATGCACATAATATATAATATATATATATATGAATTATATAATATATATATAACATAAAACACAATACAATATACATACATACATACATACATACACACACACACATACACACACACACACATATATATATATAATATATATATATAACATAAAACACAATACAATATACATACATACACACACACACTCTCACACACATACACACATACACACACACATATATATATAATATATATATAACATAAAACACAATACAATATACATACATACACACACATGCATACACACATACACACACATACACACACACATATATATATATATATAATATATATATAACATAAAACACAATACAATATACATACATACACACACACACACACCACACACACACACACACAATATATATATACATATAATGTATATATAACATAAAACACAATACAATACACACACACACACACCACCACACACACACACACACACACACTATATATATATATATATGATATATATATATATAAGATATGTATACAACTATATTTACTTTTCTTCCCTTATTCATACACAGCTTGTAAAGCAAGCAAGAAATCGTATCGATTGAGTGAGCAAATTTAAATGCATTGTAATGAGAATAATTTGCTCCATATTTTTATTGACTTGACTCACCTTCCAACAACAAAGTCAGCCTGCATTTATTTGTGTCTTTATCATCTATGTGTGTGTATGGATCTAATAGAAAATTATATTAGATTAATATTCACTGAATGATTGCACAAATAAACAGAAGGAAAAAAAAAAATCTGAGCATGTTATATGCAAATATTAGAATGTCTTCAGGGTTGACATTGCACTTTATATATTACTAAAGTTGGATTTTAAACACCCATTAATACACTTCCATACATATATATATATATATATATATATATATATATGTACACACACACACACATATATATATATATATATATATATGTTTATATATGCCACTCCACCAACTTTACTTACATATATATATATATGGAGGCGCGTGGGCTAGTGGTTAGAGTCGTGGAAAATAGACTCATCGATTCGAGTTCAATTCCTAGATGAAGCTGTTGGCATTTCACATAGCGCTAATACCTTTGGGAAAGTTATGAATCCATATATTCTCCCTTCAGCTATGGGTTAAATAGTAGGACAGACTGGCTCTTCAGCCTTGGGTAGGTAACCAGTCTAGGAGAGGGATAACTCTGAATTCAAAATTCCTGAGGTCGGTCGTTGATTGGGTTTGTGGCAACCTTTGATGCACCATTTCTTTCCTATCGACTGTGCCAAAAAGTGTGGATGGTCCAACACAAGCCTTCACCACTATAAACAAATCCCTGTGTGGGAGTTCATTGTGTGTATGAACCCTCATATATCGAAAATCGACGGGAGAGTCCATTATATATATATATATATATATATATATACATATATATATATATATATATATAAAATATTAATGTAATTTAATATATATACACAAACTCATATATGTTTATATATTATTATTAATATATATTAGTTCTATCACAGATAATCTCCTATAATGCTGGAAATATTAGCTCAACACTAATTTGCCAAGTGAGATTGTGATAACCATACACTATAGCAATATATATATATATATATATACATATATATAGGGTCATCCACAGACATGTGTTTCGACTTATCAAGTCTCTTCAGTGTAGCTAGACATTTTGTAAGCTACCTACAGCCGGAATTGAAATCCGATCGGTTGGGTGTCAGTCCGGCACCTTAACCATTAGGCTGTCTTCACTTACAGAATGGGAAGGGGATTTTAACTGTTTTAATACACACATCGCTTTGTGTGTAAAGGCCGTCACACAGTGCTCCATTCCTTATATAGAAGAGCATTGCGTTTGTGCTTGAGTTGGCGGCCGTATATATATATATATATATATATATATATATATATATGTGTGTGTGTGTGTACCTATACACATATATATATATGTATGTAAGTGTATTAATAGGTGTTTAAAATCCAACTTATATATAAATATATATATAAAGTGCAATGTCAACCCTGAAGACATTCTAATATTCGCATATATATATATATATATGTGCATATATATATATGTGCATATGTGTGTGTATATATATACATATATATGCAAATGTATTAATGGGTGTTTACATGTGTATATATGTAAAAATATTCATATATATATATGCAAGTGTATTATTATATATATATATATATATATAGATAGATAGGTGGATAGATATGTAGGTGTATTAATGGTTGTTAACAGGTATATAAATATATATATATATATATATATAATATATATATATATATATTATATATATATGCTCTCTGTCAGTAGAGCATCTGCCTAGGAGCCACAAGGTTCCAGGTTCAATGCTGGCCCTCGCCAAATCAGCACATGATTAGTAGGCTTGGATCTTTGAGGTAAAGTGGGGAGCTGATAGCAGGTGCAGTACTCTACCTTAAACATAAAAGACAATCTCCCTAATCTAGAGCTAATGAAAAGCAGAGAGACTCCCTCACTATCTGGCTGATAATGATAATAGGGCACCCCACTGCTTTTACTTACATGTATCTCTCTCTCTCTCTCTCTCTCTCTCTCTCTATATATATATATATATATATATATATATATATGCAAGTCTATATATATCAGAATCATTCCCAACTTACCAGTCATGTGGACACTTTTAGTCTTATATA
>CM042151.1:43303657-43330766 GCA_023376005.1 Doryteuthis pealeii
CACTATATATAGAGAGAGAGAGTAGGGGGAGAGAGAGAGAGAAAGAGGTAGAGAGAGAGTGAGAAAGAAAGAATGAGTGAGAGAGAAAGAGAGAAAAAAAGGGAGAAAAATGAGAGAGATAAAGAGAGAGAGAGAATGATAGAGAGAGAGAGAGTGAGATATAATCAGAGAAAGAGAGAGGAAGAGAAAAGGAGTGTACACACGTGAGATAGAAAGGGAGAGGAGAGGAGAGAGAGAGAGAGAGAGAGAGAGAGAGAGAGAGAGAGAGAGAAGAAGAAGTGGGAAAGAAAGAGTGAGAGAGAGAAAGTGAGAAACAGAGAGAGAAAGAAAGAGAGAAGGAGCATGCACAGTGAGAGAGAAATGGGGGAGAGAGGGGAGAGATAGAGAGCTAATGAGAGAGAGAATGAGAAAGAGGGGAAAAGATAGAGAAAGAAGTAAGAAAGAAAGAATGAGAGAGAAAGAGAGAGAAAAAGAGAGGAGAATAAGAGAGATAAAGAGAGATAATCAGAGTAAAAAAGAGAGAGAGTAAAGAGAGATCATTGTGGTGTAGAGTCAGTGAGAAAGAAGAGAGAGAGAGAGAGAGAGAGAGAGAGAGAGAGAGAGAGAGAGAGAGAGAGAGAGAGAGAGGACTGCACATGTGGGAGAGAAAGAGAGAGAGAGAGATAGACAGACAGAGAGAGAAAAGAGGAAGAAAGAGAAATGGAAAATTAGGAGAGGAATGAGGGAGAGAGAAGTAGAGAGAGATAGAGAGAAAAAGAGAGAGAGAGAGAGAGAAAGTGGTATAAAAATTTATGTTACATTGGAATGATATATATATATATATATATGGTGGACTCTCCTATCGTGAACATCAGCAGTGAGTGAATCGTTTCCTCCCATGTTGTGCATGCTGTCAAAAGACATTTTGTGTTTCCTCGAGTGTGATAGTAGCCCACCCTTGCTGCAAGCTATGAAGCCACACTGACAAATGAAATGTTCTAAGGCGGGAGCTAAATGTTTTTGTTTTAAGGTTAGGTGGAGCTTATCTTGATGCTTCAGTCTATTTTCTTCAAAGCTCTTTAGTCCAGAGAAACATGTCTTATGCCATTCTTTCTGATTTGATGCTAGATTTTCCCAAGCACTCAGGTTAATATTGAGGCATGTCAAATTGTCCTTCAATTTGTCTTTGTAGCATAAGAGAGGACGTCCAATAGAATGGTTAGCATTTGTTGATTGTCCGTATAAATCTTGTCTAATTATATATGTAATTTTTAAACTCTTTATAAAAATATTCTTTTGGTCAAATATCACCTTTGTAAAAAAAATATCTAATGAAATGATATCCATTTTTTAATCCTTAGGGAATCAATAGCGAATCTGGAGGTAATAAGGTAAATTAAGAGTTACCATGGAGATGAGTAATCATGTGACAGAAAAAAGAAAGTTATAAAAACGGAATTTTAGTAGGGCCGGTTTAGCTCAGTCGGTAGAGCACTTGGCTAGGAATCGCAAGGTTCCTGATTTGATACCGGCCCTCGCCAACTCAGCATATGAGTAGCACAGGGATCTGTGTGGTAAAGTAGGGAGCTGATGGTAGGTGTGGCATTCCGTCTCAGGTGAGTAAACAATCTCCTTGGTCTAGCGCTACTGAAAAGGGGATAGACTCCCTCGCTGTCTGGCTGATACTGACATTAGGCCACCCGTCGACTTTACTTACTTATAGAATTTATGGTTAATCTAATGCCAAACTCTTGAAATAAATTTGAGGATTAGAATTAAATGCAAGAACTAGCGAAAGTCACCCATGAATTAGTATTAACTTCTTTGTACGGAAAGTAAGGACCTATGTACATAAACTTTCTGAAATTAAAAAGCAGTAGAAGAATTACTGCTGAACTTTTAAAAGGTAAGCTTGAATATAATACAATATTTTAAATACAGTGATCAATTTTGAGTTATTCTGTGGTTTATTGTTGAGAAAATGAAAAATGAGAGAGAGAAAGAGAGAGAGAAAGGAGAGAGAGATTGAGAGAGAGAGGGAGATATAATCAGGAAAGAGAGAGGAAGAGAGAAGGAGTGTACACATGTGAGATAGAAAGGGGGAGGAGAGGGTGTGAGAGAGAGAGAGAGAGCGAATGAGAGAGAGAGAAAAGTAAAAAAAAAAAAAAGAAAGTGAGAAACAGAGAGAGAAAGAAAGAGAGAAGCGTGCACACGTGAGAGAGAAATGGGGTAGAGGGGTGAGAGAGGATAGAGAGCTAATGAGAGAGAGAATGAGAAAGAGGGGAAAAGATAGAGAAAGGAAGTAAGAAAGAAAGAATGAGAGAGAAAGAGAGAGAAAATGAGAGGAAATAAGAGAGATAAAGAGAGAGATAATCAGAGAGAGAGAGGAGACCGAGAAGAGAGAGAGAGAGAGAGAGAGAGAGAAGAGAGAGAGAGAGAGGAAAAAAATGTAAAAATGGGTAAACTTGCACATTAGTCGGAAAATTAGGGTGACCCAGTTGATGAACAGTATTCAACATTTCTGGGGAGATGAGGAGTTTCATACTTTTGAATGTAATACGTGATTGGAGTTTGAACTCGCTTACTACAATGTTGCAGTCCAGCACATTAGCCACTACGTGTTGGGACTCCCTCTTCAATATATGTCACATCATTGAAGAGCTAAATCTTAGAAGGTTCAAGTGTGGGCAGTGGATATATTGAAAAAAAAAAAAGGAACTTACATTGACATGTTGCAGTCCAGCAAAGCCACTACGTGTCGGGCTCACCTCTAAAATATGTAATCATGAAAGAGTCTAAATCTTAGAATTTCTGTGGCAGTGGGATATATTGAAAAAAAAAAAAAAAGAAAAAAAAAGAAACTACATTGACAAGGCCGCTTAGCTCAGTTGGTAGAGTGTCAGCCTAGGAACCTCAAGGTTCTGGGTTCGATACCCCCTCGCCAACTCCAGTGTATGAGTAGCACAGGGATCTGTGCGGTAAAGTAAGGAGCGATAGTAGTGTGGCACTCCACCTCAGATGCAGAAACAATCTCTTAGGTCTAGCGCTAGTTGAAAGGGGATAGACTCCCTTGCTGAATGGCTGATACCGTACTTTAGGCCACCCATAACTTTACTTTACATCGACTAATCTTAATTGCGTGTGTGTGTGTGGGGGGTGTGTAGATTAAAAATGAATATTGCCTGGCATTCTTTAAGGAGATGAACCAAAATGTAAGATAATGAGAGTGGGGAGTCAGTGTATGATGTCAGTGGTGGGTAACGTGTAAGCCTGTGTGGGAAATGAATGAGTTTGGTAATGGGAAAAAAAAAACAGAATAAGGAACATATAAGTTAGATGTAGAGTCAGCTTCTGATTGGCCAAGCCAGAGCCATGAGTGCATATAGAGATATAGAGTGAGAAAGTTGAGGAAATCTGGGCAGAGTGTTTGGAGGGAACAGATGCAAGATGTCAGTCGTCCCTGAGTCACTTACTTGGGTTGATTTAATAAAGAGCTCAAAGAAAAGCATGCAGTCTTGTTGTTACTAAAAACTAACAATGGATGCAAGGACAGAAAAAACCAAAACAAGACCTATGTAGTTTCGGATGATGAAAGAAGTGGCTACAACAAGCAGCCAGATCCAAATACAAAAAGCCAGAATAGAAGAGACAACATTACCCAGTTAGACGTTAGATGGAACCCAACCAAACCATGGAAGAAGATATCATTCCAATAGAAAGTGTTAATTATTACAGCATTTGTATATTTATGCAAAAGCTATTGCAAATAGTTCAATGTTAAAAACTGCGGAATTGCAGGGTTATTATATATAGTATATTATATATATGTTGTTGTGGTGTATGTATATATATCTGTGTGTGGTATTATATATATAATATATATATATATATTCACAATATATGAATATGAATAATATGAACCCTAAAGATCAGATATAGATTAATTCTGCCCTCTTAGCTTTTTCAACTTGATTCAAAATGGACAAGGATATACAGACTGGCATGGGGTATTAATAGTTTGGGTTGGAGGGCAGGAGATGTTAATTAAATAATTTTTTTGTTTTCCTAGTACACTTACATTTTTACAAAATTTCCCTCAGCATCTATATATATATATATTATATATTATATGCTAAAAAAAAATGTGACATGTTGGGTTCACCATGAGCACCCATTTGTGATCAGAAAAAGAAGTGAGTTTGCAAAGGCAACATTAATTTAAAAAGAAAGGACCGCGACAATTTTGAACAAAAAATCATTAAAATCTTTTGTAAGAGGATTCTAGAAGGAAAAGTTTGACCAAATTTGAATGGGCCTGATTCATGAAAATTCATTTAATAGCTAACGGTGTGAGTATTAATTGAGGCGGATGACTGAAAATCATTTTTTTATTTCATATGAAAATAATCTCACTCTGACAAACTGTAGTGAACAAAGTTTGAATTAAAGTTAAATGTTTTTTCTACCTTTTTTATGGTAGTTAAATTAACAAAAAACTAAAAACACTATTGATAATTTTCACCATGACAGAAGAGAGGCGGAGGAGTCGGGATTGTATTACTAAAAGAGATTTCTACTAACTGCTGATTTTTGTGGTGATGGCGAAAGGTGCTTCCTTTTATTTATTTTATTTTTTTTTTTTATTGTCTTTTACGTTTTATTAATTTTTATCATCTCCTCTCCATATATATACTAAGAATTAATACTTGAGGGGAATGAAATATATAGAGTGTAGAAATTGAAATAAGACATAAGTCAGGGATGGGTTACTTTTTAAAGTAATGCAAATTATGCTAATTAGAATGATTTAAAATTAATTATTTTTCAAACATTAATCAATCCCACAATAAGGAAATTTGAGTATTTAATTTAGTCATTAAACTTAAACAGGAAAAAATCCTCAGGAAACAAAAGCTGAATCGCCAGCTTTAGTATGATAATAATAATAAAATAAATAATTAAATAAAAAAATTATATAATATATATATTATATATTATATAATATACTTTGGTGGGTACCAAGCTGTCTTGTCTTCCAATGGTACGGTGTTGAAAGTTCAAATCTTGATTTGAGAGTCAATGTTTTAATTTTATAAACAAAGCAAAGTAAATTAGTAAAGACAAAAGCATTTAAAATCGGGTATTAATGATATAGTCATTTTTTCAATAAAGAATGTGATCAGGTGAAACTCAGAGGGTTTTCAGAACCCATGGTGGAATGATCCATAATCACTTAATACCTGATTTTTAATCTTGTTGTCTTTACTAATATTTATATAATATATATATATATATATAATTATGTTATGATGTTATTGTTCTTGTGAACGTCTTTTGAAGCATATGGAAAAAAAGAACAAAACAAAAAAAGAACAAAATCAAATTTTATATATTCAACCGTTGCTCTGTTCCTGGTTTAATCTATTTATATTTCGGTAACCGTTCACCCTTTTCAAGTATATCAGACGGTCTGGAGAAAAATGAAATGTGTATATAAGCGGCAAAAAATAAGTGAATGGATTTGGCGTTTTTTTCGAAATATATATATATATAATATTTGTGAAATATGTGCTTTTTAATTTTAGTCGGACCTAATTTTTTTGAAAGTTAATTCATTTATGGTTAATTAGGTCTGACTAAAATTAAAATACATATTCTCCCAAAATACTGTCGGCTGAAAATAGCTTAAAGTTGTTTACAATATATATTAATATATATATATTATGTTGTGAATTTAGATGTGTATCGAATATATTTTTTGTGAACGTTTTGAAGCATAGAAATTGAAAAAGGTGCAACCAAAAACAGATTCTAATATGTAACTGTTTTTACCTTAGTTCACTTTATTTTTCTAATATATATCATGATATTTTTGACAATTGAATTATAACTTCTTAATAGGAAAATAAAATAAATGTCAACTAACAACATCATATATATTATATATATATAATATATATATATTATATATATATATATATATGTTGACCTCTCTCCTACCCACCTCCTCCCACCACACTATCCCTTCTATAAAATACTTGTATGATAAAACCTGATAATTAATTAAAACGACTGATGAGCCAAAGAATGGTTTAATTTTTAAAATTGTTAAAATGACCATAGCACCTTTCTCATCAAATTCTCTTCCACTTCCAGCCTCCATGCCATTAATATAATTTGAAAAACTGGAACATCACCCTGATGATGGCACTTTAAGTGCCGAAGTAGTTGGGCATGAACTTTGCGTGGACTAATCACGATTCCACCAAATATTAAAAGTTGGCCAGAAAACTTGAAAAAACACAAATAAATTGTTAAACAGGAGATGTTCTTTTGTTTAATTCAACAGCATAATGAAAAAATGCTGCCAAATACACACACACACAACACACACACACACAACACACACATATATATATATATATATATATGTGGGTGTGTGAAGAGGAGGAACAAAAGAATGAACTCAGACAAAAGTGTGTAGGATATATTTCGCTAGAACTTTGGAGCTCGGCACACATTCATTTAATGAATAATCAGTTATCCATATAAGTTTTTATTAGAAGGGATGGGCAAGGAGGAGGTGTATTAGGAGGGAGGTCAAGTGGATGGGTAAGCGTTAGTGAGTTAGTGATCCTGCTTACCATTCAAAACCTCTCCTCACTAAACACTTACACCACCTACTTGAACTCCTCTCCTATTTGCGCACACTACCCCTTCTATAAACACTTATATGATAACCTGATATTCATTAAAAAGACTGATGTTTCCGAGGCTCAACGCTCTAGCAAAATATATTTCCTACACACTTTGTCGAGTTTTGTTCTTTGTTCCTCACATCTTCCATCACATTCTGTTGGATTCATTCAATCCTCTTCCACACACAGACACACGTATATATATATATATATATATGTGTGTGTGTTGTGTGGTGTGTGTGTGTGTGTGTGGTGAGTAATTTTAAAAAATTGAAAAAACACAAGTTTCATTAAATCTTAATAAACATCAATTATTAAATGAAACTTGTGTTTTGCAATTTTTATAAAATTACCTATGTGATTTTACTTCCACTTTTCTCACATATATATATTATACACACACACACACACAACACATAATATATATATATACACATGTACCAACACACACACACACACACACACAACACACACACACACATATATAATATATTATAAAATCTTCGCAATTTTTCCAGCCCCTTAATGCCCAGACTATCAGACTGTTTTCAACGATCATTGGTGCAATTTTTATAAAATTACATATGTTGGATTTACTCACTTTCTCACACACACACACACACACACACACACACACACACACACACAACACACACAATATATATACACACATGCACACAACACACACCACACACACACATACACAACATATATATATATAAAATCTTCTGCAAATTTTCCAGACCCTTAATGCCCAGACTATCAGACGTTTTCAACCATCATTTGCAATTTTATAAAATTACATATTTGTTGGATTTACTTCCACTTTTTCTTCCACACCACACACACACACACACACACACACACACACACACAATTAATACACACATGCACACACACACACACACACACACACACATACACACATAATATATTAAATCTTCTCAAATTTTTCCAGCCCTTAATGCCCAGACTATCAGACTGTTTTCAACATCACTTGTCATTTCAAGGTTGAGTTGAGATGCTATGATTTGAATTCAAAGAAACTTTGATGTATAATCATTTTCTTTATTGTGTCTGTTTACATTAAAAATCTGTTTTACATTTATGATGCAGCAAGTCATTATATGCATATAAACTGTTCTGGAATAATATGTAGTTTGTAGTGTATATGAATTAGTTTAAATACATCTTGTATCCTGAAAAATTGCATCTAATGGTGAATTCAATTCTGGGCTCTGGGAGTGTGAGAGTATCCTTCGTTATCATTACCCCCAGTCCACTCTATCTGGAATAGTAATTACCTGCGAGTCTCATCTATGTTGATAGAAAGATCTGTTTAAAACAAACTGAGTACCCATCAAGAACGGAATAAAACAAAAAACATCTTTGGCATAAAATGAACCAACGGGTTAACATGCAGTAAAACCCAACCAACCAAAATTGTATCCCTGCCTTAGATGGCGCAGAAGGGTAAAATCCCCCCAGTGGTGCCATTGTTAGCCGTGTGTTGCAACCTATGTGCTTAAGGATGGAATCCTGGTGTCTGAGTAGTCCATGACTTTCAACACTCCCTGTGGCTCTTTCTTGCTTAGATGGGTGGTCAGAGAGACCCACTCTGATCAATCAGCTGGTCACATCAAGCCCTAGCACCTATATGATTGTCCTAACCCTACTGCCCTCTGAATTCTGGGGAATGGAGTACTCCTTCATCACCATTACTCCCAGGTCTACCAGAAGTGTAGTACCTTAGGGTCCATCTATGGTTTACATAGATTTTTAAAAAGTGTTTAAAAAAAATGAGTTTAAAAAGAATTTGAGTAACCCAACAGAATTAATAAAATAAAAACATCTTCAGCCTAGAATAACCAACCAACCAACAACCAACCAGCCAACATCAATCTCAGAAACAGATATCTATTGAACATATGTTGAATAGTATTTATCTGCGTTATTCGGACTATTGTCCCCATCTCATTGTTATTTGTACAACGTTTCGGACGATATACCCTCCGGCCTTTTCAGATGAAGAGGGGACAATAGTCCGAAAAATGCAGATAATACTAATCTTCAAGCCTCATCTCAAACATCAGAGAAATAATAGGTTAATAGTCTTATTCTTCTATATACTCATCTTCTATCTTCTTCTCTGTTACTTCTTAACTTTAATACAACCATAGAGGGAAATTTGGTCGGCAAAGAGTTTATTATTGTAAGGTAAAAAATACAAAAGTAAAAAATGAATGAAAATGAGAAGGTATTACAAAGTGACATCATCCATGACTTGCGTTATTGGTAATGCCATAGAGAAGACTGCCGGTGCGACCACCCAATCTGAGCAGCAGGATTATCCAGGTGATGAAGGAAGCATAGGGGATGTGCGATAGCCATGTTACGAACTTTCACAGCAGTCTCTTTCTAGGCTAAAAAAACAAAAACAGATACACTGTGAGAATTAAAGAACACTGGTTTTCAAGACAAACAAATAAATAAATAAATAAATAGAAATTTGTTGTTTTTGATTTGCATATATACACAGCCAAAAAAAAAAAAAAAAGAAACAAAAAAAAATTCTAGGATTGATTTTAGGTTTGCCTTAGTTTCTGCATCCACACCTGTTATTTCTATTTTAAAGTTTGAACCAAGTTTCCATTTCAACCTATAGAATAATCATACTGTTCCAATTACCATCGAATTGGTAAGACAAGGCAACAAGTAGCCATAACCCAATACAGATCTAAACCTTTTCTCTGAATGTTTGAGATGAGCTTGAAGATTAGTATTTATCTGCGTTATTCAGACTATTGTCCCGAGTCTGACAAGAAATACCTGAAGAAGGCCGGAGGGTATATCGGCCGAAACGTTGTACAAATAAAACAATGAAGATGGGGACAATAGTCCGAATAACGCAAATAATACAGATCTAACCTTGTTGCAATCCTACTGCAGAATGCCAGAGTATTTATGAAGCCTCATAAATCATAAAAGCAAGAGCCAGATCAAGGAAGGAATCACCCAAATACATGAATGGACATTCTTGAGTTCCATAAGTACCAGCGGTTTTGGGCACTAGTTCAGTTGTGCTGTTGTCCAAACCAACAGTATACTGACTGACTGACTTCAAACACAACAGTACAATGGAGGTATAGCCATTTCACACATTCCATTCCCAATCGGCCTGGGACTATTCTGATTAACGAACCTAATGTATTTTCCCGGATGGATGGTCACATGAAAACGAAACAATTAACAGGTGATAGTAATGTCTGTAGGTGATATCAGCCAAATAGCGAGGAGTCTTTCCCTTTCTGCTTGTGCTAGACCAGGAGATTGTTTACTGAGGTGGAGTACCACACCTACCCTTGCTCCCATATGTTTTTCTGCAACATATCAGATTATCCAAGCTGTATCCTCTTGTACTGAGTTGGTGGGGACCGTATCAAACCAGAACCTTGAGATTCCAAGGTGAATGCTGAAGTTAAGCAGATTGAGCCTAATTCAATACTTGGATAGGTGACCATTTAAACACCAGTGGGTATTAATAAGCAACCTGATATCAAAAGACTGATTTAGCATTAAATGACCTGAAAGGGTTGATATTACCATAAAACAAAACAAACAACCTAGACAAAACACTCTACGATTGAGATAAACCAGCCAGTAAGTAAAATGAAAAATTAAACATGGTTTTTCTCTTCTGTTTTATTACAAAGAAAACTCTGCTTATTAATATTCTCTTCTGTCTCTCTGTCCCCTCTCTCTCTCACACACACTTTTCTCACTCATACACACACACTCTCTCACTCCCTTCCTCAACAAATAAAGAAATCCCTATATGCTTGTTAAAATCTTAAATACTTTAAATACATAAGGACACACTAATAGATTGATAAATTTTAAAGAAAACTTATTCTCTCTCTCTCCTCTCTCTCTCTCTCTCTCTCTCTCTTTCTCTCTCACTAAATCTTTCCCTCTTTCTCTCTCTCTCTCTCTTTCATTTTTCTGTCTCCTAGTGTTTTGGCAAGATTTTAAATCCCTATTTATATGTTAAAATCCCATTTTTCAAGCTTTCTGAAACAAGTGAAACCAAAAATTATCCAAAGCCTGCTTCATCAGACTCGCTCTTCATTGCACTTAAGACACAATCCTTCTTCTACTCATACGCTGAGTAGGCGAGGCCGTATTGACACCAGGACCTTGTGATTACCAGCCGATTGCTCTACCGACTGAAGACTAACCAGGCCAAAAGTATGGAAAGAAAGAAAGAGAGGAATCGAAGAAGAAATAAGATATAGAAAAAAGAAATAAAGTTTGAGATTATTACCACTCCACATGATCCATTTTTGATACTGTAGACAGCAGAGTGTTGCAGCTTAGTGCAATGGAAGAGCGCAGTCTGATTGAAGCAGGCTTTGGATAATTTTTTTTTTTCACTGTTCCAGAAAGCTTGAAAACATGGGATTTTAACATATAAATAGGGGATTTAAAATCTTGCCAAAACACTAGGAGACAGAAAATGAAGAGAGAGAGAAGAGAGAAAGAGGAAAGATTTAGTGAGAGAGAAAGAGAGAGAGAGAGAGAGAGAGAGAGGAGAGAGAGAGAATAAGTTTCTTTAAAATTTATCAATCTATTAGTGTGCCTATGTATTTAAAGTATTTAAGAATTTACAAGCATATAGGGATTTCATTTTGGTTGAGGAAGGGAGTGAGAGAGTGTGTGTGTATGAGTGAGAAAGTGTGTGTGAGAGAGAGAGGGGGAGACAGAGAGACAGAGAGAAATTAATTTAAGCAGAGTTTTTTGTATAAAACAGAGAGAAAAACAATGTTTAATTTTTCATTTTACTTACCTGGCTGGTTTATCTCAATCGTAAGAGTGTTTGTCTAGGTTGTTTGTTTGTTTATGGTTATATCAACCCTTTTCAGGTCATTTAATGCTAAATCAAGTCATTTTGATATCAGGTTGCTTATAATACCCACTGGTGTTTAAATGGTCACCTATCCAAGTATTGAATAGGCTCAATGCTGCTTAACTTCAGCATTCACCTTGGAATCTCAAGTTTCTGGGTTTGATACCGGTCCCACCAAACTCAGTACAAGAGGAGTACAGCTTGGATAATCTGATATGTGCAGAAAAGCATCTGGGAGCAGAGGGTAGGTGTGGTACTCCACCTCAGTAAAACAATCTCCCTGGTCTAGCACAAGCAGAAAGGGGAAAGACTCCCTCGCTATTTGGCTGATATCACTCTACAGACATACTACTCACCTGTTATTGGTTCGTTTGGTCATGTGACCATCCATCGGGAAAATACATTAGGTTCGTTAATCAGAATAGTCCCAGGCACGATTGGAATGGATGTGTGAAATGGCTATACCTCCATCTGTACTGTTGTGTTGAAGTCAGTCAGTCAGTATACTGTTGGTTTGGACAACAGCACAACTGAACTAGTGCCCAAAACCGCTGGTACTTATGGAACTCAAGAATAGTCCATTCATGTATTTGGGTGATTCCATTCCTTGATTGGCTGCTTGCTTTCTATGATTTATGAGGCTTCATAAATACTCTGGCATTCTGCAGTAGGATTGCAACAAGTTAGATCTGTATTATTTGCGTTATTCGGACTATTGTCCCCATTTCATTGTTATTTTGTACAACGTTTCGGCCGATATACCCTCCGGCCTTCTTCAGGTATTTCTTGTCAGACTCGGACAATAGTCTGAATAACGCAATAATACTAATCTTCAAGCCTCATCTCAAACCATTCAGAGAAAAAGGTTAGATCTGTATTGGGTTATGGCTACTTGTTGCCTTGTCTTACCAATTCGATGGTAATTGGAACAGTATGATTATTCTATAGGTTGAAATGGAAACTTGGTTCAAACTTTAAAATGAGAAATAACAGGTGTGGATGCAGAAACTAAGGCAAACCTAAAATCAATCCTAGAATATTTTTTGTTTTTTTTTTTTTGCTGTGTATATCATGCAAATCAAAAACAACAAAACTTTCTATTATTTATTATTTTTGTTTGTCTTGAAAACCAGTTTGTCTTTAATTCTCACAGTGTATCTGTTTTTGTTTCTTTTAGCCTAGAAGAGAACTGCTGTGACAAGTTCGTAACATGCCTATCGCACATCCCCTATGCTTCCTTCATCACCTGGATAATCCTGCTGCTCAGATGGGTGGTCGCACCCGGCAGTCTTCTCTATGGCATTACCAAATAACGCAAGGTCATGGATGATGTCACTTTGTAAGTTACCTTCTCATTTCATTCATTTTTTTACTTTTGTATTTTTACCTTACAATAAATAAACTCTTTGCCGACCAAATTTCCTCTATGTTGTATTAAAGTTAAGAAGATAACAGAGACAGAAATAGAGAAGATGAGTATAATAAGAAGAATAGAACTATTCAACATATTATTTCTCTGAATGTTTGAGATGAGGCTTGAAGATTAGTATTATCTGCATTATTCGGACTATTGTCCCCATCTTCATCTGAAGAAGGCCGGAGGGATATCGTCCGAAACGTTGTACAAATAACAATGAAGATGGGACAATAGTCCGAATAACGCAGATAATACTATTCAACATATGTTCAATAGATATCTGTTTCTGAGATTGATGTTGGCTGGTTGGTTGGTTGGTTGGTTGGTTATTCTAGGCTGAAGATGTTTTATTTTATTAATTCTTGTTGGGTACTCAAATTCTTTTTTAAACTCATTTTTAAACACTTTTTTAAAAAATTCTATGTAAACCATAGATGGACCCTAACAGGTACTACCACTCTGGGTAGACCTGGGAGTAATGGTGATGAAGGAGTACTCCATTCCCCAGGAATTCCAGAATGGGGCAGTAGGTTAGGACAATCATATAGGTGCTAGGGCTGATGTGACCAGCTGATTGATCAGAGTGGGTCTCTCTGACCACCCATCTAGCCCAAGAAAGAGCCACAGGGGAGTGTTGAAAGTCATGGACTACTCAGCCACCAGATCCATCCTTAAGCACCATAGGTGGCAACACACGGCTAACAAATGGCACCACTGGGGGATTTTACCCTTCTGCGCCATCTAAGGCAGGGATACAAAATTTTGGTGGTTGGGTTTTACTGCATGTTAACCCGTTGGTTCATTTTATGCCAAAGATGTTTTTGTATTCGTTCTTGATGGGTACTCAGTTTGTTTTAAACAGATCTTTTCTATTCAACCCATAGATGAGACTCTGACAGGTATTACTATTCAGATCAGAGTGGACCTGGGGGTAATGATAACGAAGTGATACTTCACACTCCCAGAGCTCCAAAATTGGAACTTCACCATTAGATGCAATTTTTCAGATTACAAGATGTATTTAATAATAATACATATACAACTACAAATACATATTATTCCAGACAGTTTATATGCATATAATGACTTGCTGCATCATAAAAATGTGAAAACAGATTTTTAATGTAACAGACACAATAAAAGAAAATGATTATACATCAAAGTTTTTGAATTCAAAATCAATAGCATCTCAACTCCAACCTTGAAAATGACAAGTGATGGTTGAAAACAGTCTGATAGTCTGGGCATTAAGGGGCTGGAAAAATTTGCAGAAGATTTTATATATATATATGTGTGTATGTGTGTGTGTGTGTGTGTGTGTCGTGTGCATGTGTGTATATATGTGTGTGTGTGTGTGTGTGTGTGTGTGTGTGTGTGTGAAGAAAAAGTGGAAGTAAATCCAACAATATGTAATTTTATAAAAATTGCAAATGATGGTGAAAACAGTCTGATAGTCTGGGCATTAAGGGTCTGGAAAAATTTGCAGAAGATTTTATATATATATATGTGTGTATGTGTGTGTGTGTGTTGTGTGTGCATGTGTTGTAATATATATGTGTGTGTGTGTGTGTGTGTGTGTGTGTGTTGTGTGTGTGTGTGTGTGAAGAAAAAGTGGAAGTAAATCCAACAATATGTATTTTATAAAAATTGCAAATGATGGTTGAAAACAGTCTGATAGTCTGGGCATTAAGGGGCTGGAAAAATTTGCAGAGATTTTATATATATATAATGTGTGTGTGTGTGTGTGTGTGTGTGTGTTGTGTGTGTTGGTACATGTGTATTATATATATATATATGTGGTGTGTGTGTGTGTGTTATATATATATATATGTGAAGAAAAAGTGGAAGTAAATCCAACAATATGTAATTTATAAAAATTGCCAAAACACAAGTTTCATTAATAATTGATGTTATTAAGCCATTAATAAACTTGTGTTTTTTCAATTTTTTAGAAAATTACTCACACACACACACACACACACACACACACACACACACACATAATATATATATATATATACGTGTGTGTGTGTGTGGAAAGAGGATTGGAATGAATCAACAGAATGTGATGAGAGTTGAGGAACAAAAGAAAAAAACTCAGACAAAAGTGTGTAGGATATATTTTGCTAGAGCGTTGAGCTCGGCACATCAGTCATTTTTAATGAATATCAGGTTATCATATAAGTGTTTTATAGAAGGGGTAGTGTGCGCAATAGGAGAGGAGTTCAAGTAGGTGGGTAAGTGTTAGTGAGGAGAGGTTTTGAATGGTCAAGCAGGAATCACTAATCACTAACGCTTACCCACCCACTTGACCTCCCTCCTATCCACCTCCCTCCTGCCACACTACCCCTTCTATAAAACACTTATATGATAACCTGATAATTCATTAAATGAATGATGATGCCGAGCTCAAAGTTCTAGCGAAATATATCCTACACACTTTTGTCTGAGTTTCATTCTTTTGTCCTCACATCTTCACCAACACACACATATATATATATATATTATATGTTGTGTGTGTGTGTGTGTGTGTGTGTGTGGTGTGTATTTGGGCAGCATTTTTTCATTTATGCATGTTGAATTAAACAAAAGACACATCTCCTGTTTAACAATTTTATTTGTGATTTTTTCAAGTTTTCTGGCCAACTTTTTAATATTTGGGTGGAATTCGTGGATTAGTCCACCAAAGTTCATGCCCCAACTACTTTCGGCACTTCAAAGTGCCATCATCAGGGGTGATGTGTTCCAGTTTTTCAAATTATATTAATGGACATGGAGGCTGGAAGGAAGAGAATTGATGAGAAAGGTGCTATAGTCATTTTAAAATTTTAAAAATTAAAATTCTTTGGCATCATCAGTCGTTTTAATTAATTATCAGGTTATCATACAAGTATTTTATAGAAGGGATAGTGTGGTGGGAGGAGGTGGGTAGGAGAGGAGGTCAACATATATATATATATATATATATATATATATATATATATATATATATATATATATGATGTTGTTAGTTGACATTTATTTATTTTCCTATAAGTTATATTCAATTGTCAAAAAATATCATGATATATATTAGAAAAAAAAGTGAACTAAGGGTAAAACAACAGTTACATATTAGAACTCTGTTTTTGGTTCACTTTTATCAATTTTTTATGCTTCCAAAAACGTTCACATGATGAACAATATATTGATTACACATCTAAATTCACACATATATATATATAATATATATATATATGTAAACAACTTTTAGCTATTTTCAGCCGACAGTATATTTGGGAGAATATGTACTTTTAATTTAGTCAGACCTAATTAACCATAAATGAATTAACTTTCAAAAAAAAAAATTAGGTCCGACTAAAATTAAAAGCAACATATTCTCCCAAATATATATATATATATATATTCGGAAAAAAACGCCAAATCCATTCACTTCATTTCCCTTATATACAACATTTCATTTTTTTCTCCAGACCGTCTGATTACCTTGAAAAAGGGTGAAGGTTCACCGAAATATCAGAATAGATTAAACCAGGAACAGAGCAAACGGTTGAATATATAAAAATTCTGATTTTTGTTTCTATTTTTTTTGTTTTTGTCTTTTTTTCCAATGCTTCAAAGAACGTTCACAAGAACATAACATCATACATAATTATATATATATATTATATATAATATATATTAGTAAAGACAAAAAGATAAAATCAGGTATTAAGTGATTATGATCCATTTCCACCCATGGGTATCTGAAACCCTCTGAGTTCACCTGATCACATTCTTTATTGAAAATGGACTATAATCACTTAATACCCGATTTTAAAGCTTTTTGTCTTTACTAATTACTTTGCTTTGTTTATAAAATTTAAACATTGATCTCTCAAATCAGATTTGAACTTTTCAACACCGTACCATTGGAAAAAAGACCAGCTTGGTACCCCACCAAAGTATATATATATATATATATATATATATATTATATTATTATTATTATTATTATTATTATCCATTACTAAAGCTGAGCGAATCAGCTTTGTTTCCCTGAGGATTTTTTCCTGTTTAGTTAATGACTAAAATTAAATACTCAAATATTCCTTACTTGTGGATGAATTAGTTTGAAAAATAATTAATTTCATCATTCTAATTAGCAGTAATTGCAATTAACTTTAAAAAGTAACCCATCCTGACTTATGTTCTTATCTATCAATTTCTACCACCTCTATATTTTCATTCCCCTCAGTATAAAATCTTAGTATATATATGAGAGCGAGAATAAAGCCACTTTCTGCATCACCACAAAAATCAGCAGTTAGTAGAAATC
The DNA here is from genome assembly GCA_023376005.1 of Doryteuthis pealeii. NCBI lineage: Eukaryota > Metazoa > Mollusca > Cephalopoda > Myopsida > Loliginidae > Doryteuthis > Doryteuthis pealeii. The sequence goes on from CM042151.1 coordinate 43,320,976, forward strand.
TCTTTAGCTAATAACAATCCCCGACTCCTCCGCCTCTCTTCTGTCATGGTGAAATTATCAATAGTGTTTTTTAGTTTTGTTAATTTAACTACCGTAGAAGTAGAAAAAACATTTAACTTTAATCTCCAAAACTTTTGTTCACTACAGTTTTGTCAGAGTGAGTTTATTTTTCATATGACAAAAAAAAATGATTTTCAGTCATCCCTCAACTTAACTACTCAACACCGTACTATTAATAGAATTTCATGATCAGGCCCATTCAAATTGGTCAAACTTTCCCTTCTTAGAAATCTTACAAAATGATTTAATGATTTTTTTCAAAATGTCCGGTCCTATTTCTTTTTTAAATTAATTGCTTTGCAAACTCACTTCTTTTCTGATCACAATGGGTGCTCAATGGGTGACCCAACATGTCACATTTTTTAGCATATATAATATATATTATATATTATATATGCTGAGGGAAATTTGTAAAAAAATGTAAGTGTTACTAGAAAAAAAATTATTTAATTAACATCTCCTGCCCTCCAACCCAAACTATTAATTACCCCATTCCAGTCTGTAATCCTTGTCATTTTGAAATCAAGTTTGAAAAAGCTAAGAGCAGAAATTAATCTATATCTGATAACTTTAAGGGTTTCACTTATTTATTCATATTCATATATGTGAAATATATATATATTATATAATATAATATAATACACACACACAATATATATACATACACACACACACATATATATATATATATATACTATAACCCTGCAATTCCGCAGTTTTTTTACATATTGAACTATTGGCAATAGCTCTTGAATAAATATACAAATGCTGTAATAATTAACATCTTCTATTTGGATGATATCTTTTCCATGGACTTTGCGTTGGGTCATCTAACGTCCTAACTGGGTATGTTGTCTCTCTATTCGCTATTTCTGTATCTTGGATCTGAGCTGTTGTGTAGCCAGGCTTTTATAATCCGAAACTACATAGGTCTTGTTTTGGGTTTTTTTCTGTCCTTGCATCCATTGTTAGTTTTTAGTAACAAACAAGACTTGATGCTTTTTTTGAGACCTCTTTATTAAATCAACCCAAGTAAGTGACCTCAGGGGACAGATGACATCTTGCATCTGTCCCTCAAACACTCTGCCCAGATTCTCAACTTTCTCACTCTATATCTCTATATGCACTCATGCTCTGGCTTGGCCAATCAGAAGCTGCTTCTACATCTAACTTATATGTTCCTTATTCTGTTATTTTTTTTCCCCATTACCAAACTCATTCATTTCCCACACAGGCATTACACGTTACCCACCACTGACATCATACACTGACCTCCCCACTCTCATTATCTTACATTTTTTGGTTTCATCTCCTTAAAAGAGAATGCAGCAATATTCATTTTATCCACACACCCCCCCACACACACACACGCAAATAAGATTAGTCGATGAAAGTAAAGTTATCGGGGTAGCCTAAAAGTCGGTATCAGCCATTCAGCAAGGGAGTCTATCCCCTTTTCACTAGCGCTAGACCTAAGAGATGTTTCTGCATCTGAGTGGAGTGCCACACTCCTACTATCGGCTCCTTACTTTACGCAACAGATCCCTGTGCTACTCATACACTGAGTTGGCGAGGGCCGGTATCAAACCCGGACCTTGATTCTAGGCTGACACTCTACCAACTGAGCTAAGCCGGCCCTTGGTCAATGTAGTTCCTTTTTTTTTTTCTTTTTTTTTTTTTTTCAAATTATCACTGCCCCACTTGACCTTCTAAGATTTAGACTCTTTTCAATGATGTGACATATATTTAAGAGGAGTCCCCGACACGTAGTGCTAATGTGCTGGACTGTTGGTCAATGGCCCACACTTGAACCTTCTAACATTCAATATGTGAGAAGAGGGAGTCCCAACACGTAGTGGCTAACTGGACTGCAACATTGTATAAGCGAGTTCAAATTCCAATCACGTAATTACATTCAAAGTATGAAACTCCTCATCTCCCCAGAAAATGTTGAATACTGTTCATCAACTGGGTCACCCTAATTTCCGACTAATGTGCAGTTAGCCCATTTTACATTCTTTTCCTCTCCTCTCTCTCTCTCTCTCTCTCTCTTCTCTCTCTCTCTCTGGTCTCTCTCTCTCTCTGATTATCTCTTTCTTTATCTCTCTTATTCTCCCTCTCATTTTCTCTCTCTTTCTCTCTCATTCTTTCTTTCTCACTTCCTTTCTCTATCTTTTCCCCCTCTTTCTCATTCTCTCTCTCATTAGCTCTCTATCTCTCTCACCCTCTCTACCCCCATTTCTCTCTCACGTGTGCACGCTCCTTCTCTCTTTCTTTCTCTCTCTGTTTCTCACTTTCTCTCTCTCTCATTAGCTCTCTCTCTCTCTCTCACACCCTCTCCTCCCCTTTCTATCTCACATGTGTACACTCCTTCTCTCTTCCTCCTCTTTCTCTGATTATATCTCCCTCTCTCTCTCAATCTTCTCTCTCTTTCTCTCTCTTTTCTCTCCTCATTTTTCATTTTCTCAACAATAAACCACAGATAACTCAAAATTGATCACTGTATTTAAATATTGTATTAATATTTCAAGCTTACCTTTTTAAAAGTTCAGCAGTAATTCTTCACTGCTTTTTAATTTCAAGAAAGTTTATGTACATAGTCCTTACTTTCCGTACAAAGAATTAATATTAATTCTATGGGTGACTTTCGCTAGTTCTTGCATTTAAATTCTAATCCTCAAATTTATTTCAAGTAAGTTTGGCATTAGATTAACCATAAATTTATAAGTAAGTAAGTCGCAGGGTGCCAATGTCGTATCAGCCAGACAGCGAGGGAGTCTATCCCCTTTTCAGTAGCGCTTAGACAAGGAGATGTTTACTCCACCTGAGACGGAATGCCACACCTACCCATCAGCTCCCTACTTTACCACACAGATCCCTGTGCTACTCATATGCTGAGTTGGCGAGGGCCGGTATCAAATCAGGAACCTTGCGATTCCTAGCCAAGTGCTCTACCGACTGAGCTAAACCGGCCCTACTAAAATTCCGTTTTTAAACTTTCTTTTTTCTGTCACATGATTACTCATCTCCATGGTAACTCTTAATTTACCTTATTACCTCCAGATTCGCTATTGATTCCCTAAGGATTAAAAAAATGGATATCATTTCATTAGATATTTTTTTACAAAGGTGATATTTGACCAAAAGAAATTTTATAAAGAGTTTAAAAATACATATATAATTAGACAAGATTTATACGGACAATCAACAAATGCTAACCATTCTATTGGACGTCCTCTCTTATGCTACAAAGACAAATTGAAGGACAATTTGACATGCCTCAATATTAACCTGAGTGCTTGGGAAAAATCTAGCATCAAAATCAGAAAGAATGGCATAAGACATGTTTCTCTGGACTAAAGAGCTTTGAAGAAAAATAGACTGAAGCATCAAGATAAGCTCCACCTAACCTTAAAACAAAAACATTTAGCTCCCGCCTTAGAACATTTCATTTGTCAGTGTGGCCTTCATAGCTTGCAGCAAGGGTGGCTACTATCACACTCGAGGAACACAAAATGTCTTTTGACAGCATGCACAACATGGGAGGAAACGATTCACTACTGCTGACTGTTCACGATAGGAGAGTCCACCATAATATATATTATATATCATCCAATGTAACATAAATTTTATACCACTTTCTCTCTCTCTCTCTCTCTTTTCTCTCTATCTCTCTCTACTTCTCTCTCCTCATTCTCTCTCTAATTTTTTCTCTTCTTCCTCTTTTTCTCTCTCTGTCTGTCTATCTTCTCTCTCCTCTTTCTCTCCCACATGTGCAGTCTCTCTCTCTCTCTCTCTCTCTCTCTCTCTCTTCTCTCTCTTTCTCTCTCTCTCTCTCTCTCTTCTTTCTCACTGACTCACACCCAAAGTATCTCTTTACTCTCTCTCTCTTTTTACTCTATTATCTCTCTCTTTATCTCTTATTCTCCCTCTCTTTTCTCTTCTTTCTCTCTCATCTTTCTTTCTTACTCCCTTTCTCTATCTTTTCCCCTCTTTCTCATTCTCTCTCTCATTAGCTCTCTATCTCTCCCCCTCTCTCCCCCATTTCTCTCTCACCTGTGCATGCTCCTTCTCTCTTTCTTTCTCTCTCTGTTTCTCACCTTCTCTCTCTCACTTTTCTTTCCCACTTCTTTCTCCATCTCTCTCTCTCTCTCTTCTCTCTCTCTCTTCTCTCTCTCTCTCTCCTCCCTCCTCCCTTTCTATCTCACGTGTGTACACTCCTTTTCTCTTCCTCTCTCTTTCTCTGATTATATCTCACTCTCTCTTCTCTCTATCATTCTCTCTCTCTCTTTATCTCTCTCATTTTCTCCCTTTTTTTCTCTCTTTCTCTCTCACTCATTCTTTCTTCTCACTCTCTCTCTACCTCTTTCTCTCTCTCCCCCTACTCTCTCTCTCTATATATAGTGCCTCGCTTTGCCCTTCGTCCACAATGTCTGCTAAATTCAATATCTATTTTTGATATTGTTTCTTTGGTTTATTTTATTGAATTATTTTATTGTCTTTGCAAAAGTTTGTAAAATATATTTCTTTGGTTTAAAGATCATATTTGGGTGATTGTCTTGGGGACATGGGGTGGGGCACCACAAATTATTCTCAGGGGATTCAGGACCAGCGATGGGGAGGCCCTGATCTACACTCATTGTATAGGTCAATCAACTCAAAAACATTCAGCTTGACATTAAATATTCCTGAAATAAAAGAGGAAAGATAAATATCAAAAGAATAAATTATATATATATATATATACATATATACATATATATATAATATATAATATATATATAATATATATATATATATATATATCATAACAAATGAATACACCCTAAACAATCTTTATTAATTCTAGTGAAACAATATACAATAAAAATTATTACAATCAAAACCATCTTATTAAGTCATTATTTATTAATAAAAATCCAAGCTAGTCACGCAGATCCGTTACTACTGAAAAAAGCAAGTTCAATCTTCGTACTCGTAACCTGGTGTCAAACTCCCACCAGAGCCCAGCCAAAAAAAAAGATTTTTTTCCTCTTCCATTCTCTCCCGGTCTCACATCCGTTTCCCAGTCAAAAACCCAGAACTTCTGTTTTTTATTTAAAAATCTATTTTGTCATTCGTAAGTCAAATTACTGAATGAATAATAATGAATAATACCTAACACACTATCATTATAAATGAATGAACTACAAAACAAACAAAAACAACCACACAAATAACCACCCTGAAGAAACCATGAACATGGTTGAAAGCGCTTAGGAACAAACTATCTCGACCAATTATATAATCAATGAAGATCATCAATAAAATATTCCGTGTATTCAACCAAAGCTATTTAACTTGCTGTCAAAATATCCAATATATATATATATATATATATATATATATATATATATACATACAAATATATATATGTACATATATATATATTTATGAATATAATTATAAATATAAATATATATATATATATATGACATATATATATACATATATATATACACATGCATGCATATTATATACACACATGCATACGCATATACATATACACATGCATACATATATATACACATGTATATATATATATATATACATGCATACATATATATATGCACATGCATATATATATATATATATAACATGCATACATACATAATTATATATGTACACACATGCATGATATATATATCACATGCATACATATAAATATATATGAAAATGAATCAAAGTGAATCCAACAGTGTGAAATGAAATATTTTAGATAAAACAAACACATGATGTTAAAATTTGCTGACAGAAATCTGTTTCGACCTTTATTGAAGTGGTCTTCTATCATACACAACTCGCTCTTGATGAAGACCACTTCAATAAAGGGTCAAAACAAATATATACATATATATATATATATATATATATATTATATACCCACATCATGCATATATATACAATGCATACATATATATAATACACATATATATACATATATATATATGTATATATATATATATATATTAATATATATAATATATATATATATTATATTATATATATATATATTAGTTTAATATCTACACTGTATTGGAAATAAGATAAAGTAACCAGCACAAGTGAAATTATCAAGCAAGTCATTTTATTATCAAAGAAGATGTGTGCTGCTCACTTAGTACCTATAGTAAAATAGCACATCGGTTGAATGGTCCTTAAATGAAGTGAGGGAATGAAACTCATGCCCTTAGGGAAAATTTGTGAGGAGCATTGAGATGGATGTCAGCCAAAGAAGAAAGAATCAAACAATAATTTCTAGAGTTTAAAACAAGGCAGATAACTCTAACACTTTTCACAAGTGCTATTTTCTTTTTTTCGTCAGTATAATCTGTGTGTGTGTGTGTGTGTGTGTGTGTGTGTGTAAACACTATAATCACTTGCATTATATATTATATTATATATATAAATATTATATATATATATATATATATATATAGATGTTAACACCTATAAATGCCTTGCCTATAATATTATATTATATATATATATATATATAAAATATATATATATATACATATATGTTGAAAAGAGAAATAAAGGAAAGAAGTATTGAATGGATAAAAATGGGATTTTTTAATTAATTTAATTTATACGTGTTTCGGTCAGTAGTTTTTATCCATGGTACATTATTCTATCTATCATTATTTTTAAATAACAAAATGAACTGAATAATAATAATAGAAAAAAAATGTAGAAATGTTACGAACACAAAGAAACATCGACCTTCCTCAGAGTAAATCCTTATTTTTTTAATAAAATTCGTTTGGAACGCAGAGAATTTTGAAATGTTCGAAAAAAGAATACATATATATATAAGACTAAAAGTGTCCACATGACTGGTAAGTTGGAAATGATTCTGATATATTAGACTTGCATATATATTAATATATATAATATTTTATATATAAGAGAGAGAGAGAAGAGGAGAGAGAGAGATACATGTAAGTAAGCAGTGGGGTGCCTATTATCATTATCAGCCAGATAGTGAGGAGTCTCTCGCTTTTCATTAGCTCTAGATTAGGGAGATTGTCTTTATGTTTAAGGTAAGATACTGCACCTGTATCAGCTCCCACCTTTACCTCAAAGATCCAAGCCTACTAATCATTGCTGATTGGCGAGGGCCAGCATGAACTGGAACCTTGTTGGCTCCTAGCAGATGCTCTACTGACAGAGACATATAATATTATATTATATATATATATAATATATTATATATATTATATTATACCTGTAACAACCATTAATACACCTACATATCTATCCACCTATCTATCTATATATATTATAATATATATATAACACTTGCATATATATTATGAATTATTTTACATAATACACATGTAAACACCCATAAATACATTTGATATATATGTAATATATACACACACATATGCACATATATAAATGCACATATATATATATATATATGCGAATATTAGAATGTCTAGGGTTGACATTGCACTTTAATATATAATTTATATATAAGTTGATTTTAAACACCTTTAATACACTACATACAATATATATATGTGATAGGTACACACACACACACATAAATATATATATATAATATATATATATATATACGGCCGCCAACTCAAGACAAACGCAATGCTCTTCTATATAAGGAATGGAGCACTGTGTTGACGGCCTTTACCACAAAGCGATGTGTGTATTAAAACAGTTAAATCCCCTTCCCATTCTGTAAGTGAAGACAGCCTAATGGTTAAGGGCCGGACTGACACCCACCGATCGGATTTCAATTCGGCTTAGGTAGCTTACAAAATCTAGTACACTGAAGAACTTGATAAGTCGAAACACATGTCTGGATGACCCTAATATATGTATATATATTTATATATATTGCTATATTATTTATCACAATCTCACTTGGCAAATTAGTTTGAGCTAATATTTCCAGCTATAGGAGATTATCTGTGATAGAACTAATATATATTAATAATAATATATAAACATATATGAGTTGTGTATATATATTAAATTACATTAATATTTATAATATATATAAATATATGTATATATAATATATATATTTATATAATGGACCTCCGTCGATTTCGATATATGAGGGTTATACACAACAATGAACTCCACACAGGATTTGTTTTAGTGGTGAAGGCTGTGTTGGACATCCACACTTTTTGCAAGTCGATAGGAAAGAAATGGTTGCATCAAAGTTGCCACAAACCCAATCAACGACCGACCTCAGGAATTTTGAATTCAGAGTTATCCCTCTCCTAGACTGTTACCTACCCAAGGCTGAAGACCCAGTCTGCCTATATTAACCATAGCTGAAGGGAGAATATATGGATTCATACCTTCCCAAAGGTATTAGCCTATTTGAAATGCCAACAGCTTCATCTAGAGATTGAACGCGAATTCGATGGTCTATTTTCCACGACTCTAGACCACGTAGCCCACGCGCCTCCAGGTATAAGATAGGTATGTAATTAAATTGTGAGGGGATTGCAGTAGAGTGAGAAGCATATAGTTATTAGTATATATATATTGTGTGTTGTTAATATATATATATATATATATTATATATATATGTATGAAGTGTATTAGATGGGGGTTGTTTAAAATCCAACTTAGTAGTATATAAAGTGCAATGTCAACCCTGAAGACATTCTAAGTATTTGCATATAACATGCTCAGATTTTTTTTTTTCCTTCTGTTATTGTGCAATCATTCAGTGAAGATATTAATCTAATATAATTTCTATTAGATCCATACACAACATAGATGATAAAGACACAAATAAATGGCAGGCGACTTTGTGTTGGAAGGTGAGTCAAGTCAATAAAAATGTGAAGCAAATGTATTCTCATTACATGCATTTAAGTTGCTCACTCAACGATCGATTCTTGCGTTGCCGTTGTAGCGAGAGCGTGATGAGATAAGGGAAGAAGAAGTAAATTAGTTGTATAATATGCTAATATATATATATCATATATATATATAATATGTGTGTGTGTGGTGGTGTGTGGTGTGGTGTGTGGTGGTATTGTGAGTGGTTTTAGTGTTATAATACATAATGGTAGTATAATGGTGGTGTGTGTGTGGTGTGTGTGTGTGTATGTTGTATATTGTATGGTATGTTATATATATTAATATATAGGTGTAGTATGTGGGTGTGTATGTGTGTGGATGTGAGTGCTGGGTGTATGTATGTATAGTTATTTGTGGTTGGTAGTGTTGAAATATATTATAGATATATGTGTGTGTGTATTGTGTGTATGTGTGTGTGAGAGGTGTGTGTTTTATGTATTGATATGATTGTTTTATGAAATAATATTAGTAAATATATATCGTGTGTGTGTGTGTATGTGTCGTGGTGTGTATGTGATGTGATTATGTATTATATGTATTGTGTTTTATGTTACTAATTATATTATATAAGTGTGCGAGATGTAGTAGTATGAGTGTAGTGGATATTAGTGCAGCTGGTATAGTGATATTTATGCAATAATATATACATATATATATAATATTATATGTATATCTCACTTCCTCTGTTACGATTTTAGTTTACAGCATGTCACCATTGGGGTATTTTGTTGCTGAAGATGGTTTTGTTATCATTCTTGTTGTTATTCATTTTTTCAAACTCAATTTTTTAACATTGGTAGAGACTATGTTTTAACCCATAGATGGACCCTAACAGT
>CM042151.1:43330866-43335866 GCA_023376005.1 Doryteuthis pealeii
GAAGGATAAATGAGAAAGGAGGGAAAAAGATAGAGAGGAGTAAGAAAGAAGAATGAGAGAGAAAGAGAGAGAATAAGAGAGATAAGAGAGAGATAATCAGAGTAAAAAGAGAGAGAGAGAGAAGGACTGCATACGTGGGAGAGAAAGAGAGAAGAAAGAGAGAGAGACAGAGAGAGAGAGAGGAAGAAAGAGAAATGGAAAATTAGAGAGAGAATGAGGGAGGAGAAGTAGACAGAAGTAGAGAGAGAGAGAGAGAGAGAAGAGAGAGAGAGAGAGAGAGAGAAAAGTAGCATGAAAATTCATGTTACATTGAAATTATATATATATATGGAGGACTCTCCTATTGTGAACGTCAGCAGTGAGTGATTCATTTCCTCCCATGTTGTGCATGCTGTCAAAAGACATTTTGTGTTTCCTCAAGTGTGATAGCAGCCTACCCTTGCTGTGAGCTATGAAGCCACACTGACAAATGAAATGTTCTAAGGCGGGAGCTAAATGTTTTTGTTTTAAGGTTAGGCAGAGCTGATCTCACTGCTTCAGTCTATTTTCTTCAAAGCTCTTTAGTCTAGCGAAACATGTCTTACGCCTTTCTTTCCGATTTGAAGCTAGATTTTCCCAAGCACTCAGGTTAATATTGAGGCGTGTCAAATTGTCCTTTAATTTGTCTTTGTAGTGTAAGAGGGGACGTCCAATAGAACGGTTAGCATTTGGTAATTGTCCGTATAAAATCTTGTTTAATTATATATGTCATTTTTAAACTCTTTATAAAAATATTCTTTTGGTCAAATATCACCTTTGTAAAAAAAATATCTAATGAAATGATATCCATTTTTTAATCCTTGGGGAATCAATAGCGAATCTGGAGGTAATAAGGTAAATTAAGAGTTACCATGGAGATGAGTAATCATGTGACAGAAAAAAGAAAGTTATAAAAACGGAATTTTAGTAGGGCCGGTTTAGCTCAGTCGGTAGAGCACTTGGCTAGGAATCGCAAGGTTCCTGATTTGATACCGGCCCTCGCCAACTCAGCATATGAGTAGCACAGGGATCTGTGTGGTAAAGTAGGGAGCTGATGGTAGGTGTGGCGTTCCGTCTCAGGTGAGTAAACAATCTCCTTGGTCTAGCGTTACTGAAAAGGGGATAGACTCCCTCGCTGTCTGGCTGATACTGACATTAGCCACCCTGTCGACTTTACTTACTTATAGAATTTATGGTTAATCTAATGCCAAACTTACTTGAAATAAATTTGAGGATTAGAATTTAAATGCAAGAACTAGCGAAAGTCACCCATGAATTAGTATTAATTCTTTGTATGGAAAGTAAGGACCTATGTACATAAACTTTCTTGAAATTAAAAAGCAGCAGAAGAATTACTGCTGAACTTTTAAAAGGTAAGCTTGAATATTAATACAATATTTAAATACAGTGATCAATTTTGAGTTATTCTGTGGTTTATTGTTGAGAAAATGAAAAATGAGAGAGAGAAAGAGAGAGAGAAAGAGAGAGAGAGAGATTGAGAGAGAGAGGGAGATATAATCAGAGAAAGAGAGAGGAAGAGAGAAGGAGTGTACACATGTGAGATAGAAAGGGGGAGGAGAGGGTGTGAGAGAGAGAGAGAGCTAATGAGAGAGAGAGAAAGAGAAAAGTGGGAAAAGAAACAGAGAGAGAAAGAAAGAGAGAAGGAGCGTGCACACGTGAGAGAGAAATGAGGGTAGAGAGGGTGAGAGAGATAGAGAGCTAATGAGAGAGAGAATGAGAGAGGGGAAAAAGATAGAGTAAGGAAGTGAAAAAGAAAGAATGAGAGAGAAAGAGAGAGAAAATGAGAGGGAGAATAAGAGAGATAAAGAGAGAGATAATCAGAGTAAAAGAGAGAGAGAGGAAAAGAATGTAAAAATGGGCTAAACTTGCACATTGGTCGGAAAATTAGGGTGACCCAGTTGATGAACAGTATTCAACCATTTTCTGGGGAGATGAGGAGTTTCATACTTTTGAGTGTAATTACGTGATTGGAGTTTGAACTCGCTTACTACAATGTTGCAGTCCAGCACATTAGCCACTACGTGTCGGGACTCCCTCTTCAATATATGTCACATCATTGAAAGAGTCTAAATCTTAGAAGGTTCAAGTGTGGGCAGTGGATATATTTGAAAAAAAAAAAAAAGAAAAAAAAAGGAACTACATTGACCAAGGGCCGGCTTAGCTCAGTTGGTAGAGTGTCAGCCTAGGAACCTCAAGGTTCTGGGTTCGATACCAGCCCTCGCCAACTCAGTGTATGAGTAGCACAGGGATCTGTGCGGTAAAGTAAGGAGCCGATGTAGGTGTGGCACTCCAACTCAGATGCAGAAACAATCTCTTAGGTCTAGCGCTAGTGAAAAGGGGATAGACTCCCTTGCTGAATGGCTGATACTGACTTTAGGCCACCCCGATAACTTTACTTTACATCGACTAATCTTAATTTGCGTGTGTGTGTGTGTGTGTGGGTGGGGTGTGTGGATAAATGAATATTGCCTGGCATTCTCTTTTAAGGAGATGAAACCAAAAATGTAAGATAATGAGAGTGGGAGGTCAGTGTATGATGTCAGTGGTGGGTAACGTGTAATGCCTGTGTGGGAAATGAATGAGTTTGGTAATGGGGAAAAAAAAACAGAATAAGGAAACATATAGTTAGATGTAGAAGTCAGCTTCTGATTGGCCAAGCCAGAGCCATGAGTGCATATAGAGATATAGAGTGAGAAAGTTGAGAATCTGGGCAGAGTGTTTGGAGGGGACAGATGCAAGATGTCAGACTGTCCCCTGAGGCCACTTACTTGGGTTGATTTAATAAAGAGCTCAAAGAAAAGCATCAAGTCTTGTTTGTTACTAAAAACTAACAATGGATGCAAGGACAGAAAAAACCCAAACAAGACCTATGTAGTTTCGGATTATGAAAGAAGCTGGCTACAACAACAGCCCAGATCCAAGATACAGAAATAGCAGAAGAGACAACATATCCAGTTAGACGTTAGATGACCCAACCAAATCCATGGAAGAAGATATCATCCAAATAGAAAAGATGTTAATTATTACAGCATTTGGTATATTTATTCAAGAGCTATTGCAAAATAGTTCAATATGTAAAAACTGCGGAATTGCAGGGTTTATATATAATATATATAATATATATATATATGTGTGTGTGTGTGTATGTATATATATCTGTGTGTGTGTATATATATATATATATATATATATATATTCACATATATATGAATATGAATAAATAAGTGAAACCCTTAAAGTTATCAGATATAGATTAATTTCTGCCTCTTAGCTTTTTCAAACTTGATTTCAAAATGGACAAGGATTACAGACTGGCATGGGGTATTAATAGTTTGGGTTGGAGGGCAGGAGATGTTAATTAAATAATTTTTTTTTTCCTAGTAACACTTACATTTTTTACAAAATTTCCCTCAGCATATATAATATATATATATATATATATATGCTAAAAAAATGTGACATGTTGGGTCACCCATTGAGCACCCATTGTGATCAGAAAAGAAGTGAGTTTGCAAAGCAAATTAATTTAAAAAAAGAAATAGGACCGGACAATTTTGAAAAAAAATCATTAAAATCATTTTGTAAGATTTCTAAGAAAGGGAAAGTTTGACCAAATTTGAATGGGCCTGATTCATGAAATTCTATTAATAGCTACGGTGTTGAGTAGTTAAGTTGAGGGGATGACTGAAAATCATTTTTTTATGTCATATGAAAAATAATCTCACTCTGACAAAACTGTAGTGAACAAAAGTTTTGGAGATTAAAGTTAAATGTTTTTTCTACTTCTACGGTAGTTAAATTAACAAAAAACTAAAAACACTATTGATAATTTTCACCATGACAGAAGAGAGGCGGAGGAGTCGGGGATTGTTATTAGCTAAAGAGATTTCTACTAACTGCTGATTTTTGTGGTGATGGCAGAAAGTGGCTTATTCTCGCTCTCATATATATACTAAGAATTTAATACTGAGGGGAATGAAATATATAGAGGTGGTAGAAATTGATAGATAAGAACATAAGTCAGGGATGGGTTACTTTTTAAAGTTAATTGCAAATTACTGCTAATTAGAATGATGAAAATTAATTATTTTTCAAACATAATTCAATCCCACAAGTAAGGAATATTTGAGTATTTAATTTTAGTCATTAAACTAAACAGGAAAAAATCCTCAGGGAAACAAAAGCTGATTCGCTCAGCTTTAGTATGATAATAATAATAATAATAATAATAATATATATATATATATATATATATATTATATATATACTTTGGTGGGGTACCAAGCTGGTCTTTTCTTCCAATGGTACGGTGTTGAAAAGTTCAAATCTGATTTGAGAGATCAATGTTTAATTTTTATAAACAAAGCAAAGTAATTAGTAAAGACAAAAAGCTTTAAAATCGGGTATTAAGTGATTATAGTCCATTTTCAATAAAGAATGTGATCAGGTGAAACTCAGAGGGTTTTCAGATACCCATGGGTGGAAATGGATCATAATCACTTAATACCTGATTTTTAATCTTTTTGTCTTTACTAATATATATATATATATATATATATATATAAATTATGTATGATGTTATGTTCTTGTGAACGTCTTTTGAAGCATTGGAAAAAAGAACAAAAACAAAAAAAATAGAACAAAAATCAGAATTTTTATATATTCAACCGTTGCTCTGTTCCTGGTTTAATCTATTCTGATATTTCGGGTGAACCTTCACCCTTTTTCAAGGTATATCAGACGGTCTGGAGAAAAAAATGAAATGTTGTATATAAGGGCAAAAAATGAAGTGAATGGATTTGGCGTTTTTTTCCGAAATATATATATATATATATATTTGGGAGAATATGTGCTTTTAATTTTAGTCGGACCTAATTTTTTTTTTGAAAGTTAATTCATTTATGGTTAATTAGGTCTGACTAAAATTAAAAGTACATATTCTCCCAAATATACTGTCGGCT
>CM042151.1:43338366-43353366 GCA_023376005.1 Doryteuthis pealeii
CGGGTTAACATGCAGTAAAACCCAACCAACCAAAATTTTGTATCCCTGCCTTAGATGGCGCAGAAGGGTAAAATCCCCCCAGTGGTGCCATTTGTTAGCCGTGTGTTGCAACCTATGGTGCTTAAGGATGGAATCCTGGTGGCTGAGTAGTCCATGACTTTCAACACTCCCCTGTGGCTCTTTCTTGGGCTAGATGGGTGGTCAGAGAGACCCACTCTGATCAATCAGCTGGTCACATCAAGCCCTAGCACCTATATGATTGTCCTAACCCTACTGCCCAATTCTGGAATTCTGGGGAATGGAGTACTCCTTCATCACCATTACTCCCAGGTCTACCCAGAGTGGTAGTACCTGTTAGGGTCCATCTATGGTTTACATAGATTTTTAAAAAAGTGTTTAAAAAATGAGTTTAAAAAGAATTTGAGTACCCAACAAGAATTAATAAAATAAAAACATCTTCAGCCTAGAATAACCAACCAACCAACCAACCAACCAGCCAACATCAATCTCAGAAACAGATATCTATTGAACATATGTTGAATAGTATTATCTGCGTTATTCGGACTATTGTCCCCATCTTCATTGTTATTTGTACAACGTTTCGGACGATATACCCTCCGGCCTTCTTCAGATGAAGATGGGGACAATAGTCCGAATAATGCAGATAATACTAATCTTCAAGCCTCATCTCAAACATTCAGAGAAATAATATGTTGAATAGTTCTTATTCTTCTTATTATACTCATCTTCTATCTTCTGTCTCTGTTATCTTCTTAACTTTAATACAACCATAGAGGGAAATTTGGTCGGCAAAGAGTTTATTTATTGTAAGGTAAAAATACAAAAGTAAAAAAAATGAATGAAAATGAGAAGGTAACTTACAAAGTGACATCATCCATGACCTTGCGTTATTTGGTAATGCCATAGAGAAGACTGCCGGTGCGACCACCCAATCTGAGCAGCAGGATTATCCAGGTGATGAAGGAAGCATAGGGGATGTGCGATAGGCATGTTACGAACTTGTCACAGCAGTTCTCTTTCTAGGCTAAAAAGAAACAAAAACAGATACACTGTGAGAATTAAAGAACAACTGGTTTTCAAGACAAACAAAAATAAATAAATAAATAGAAAGTTTTGTTGTTTTTGATTTGCATGATATACACAGCAAAAAAAAAAAAACAAAAAAAATATTCTAGGATTGATTTTAGGTTTGCCTTAGTTTCTGCATCCACACCTGTTATTTCTCATTTTAAAGTTTGAACCAAGTTTCCATTTCAACCTATAGAATAATCATACTGTTCCAATTACCATCGAATTGGTAAGACAAGGCAACAAGTAGCCATAACCCAATACAGATCTAACCTTTTTCTCTGAATGTTTGAGATGAGGCTTGAAGATTAGTATTATCTGCGTTATTCAGACTATTGTCCCGAGTCTGACAAGAAATACCTGAAGAAGGCCGGAGGGTATATCGGCCGAAACGTTGTACAAATAACAATGAAGATGGGGACAATAGTCCGAATAACGCAAATAATACAGATCTAACCTTGTTGCAATCCTACTGCAGAATGCCAGAGTATTTATGAAGCCTCATAACATCATAGAAAGCAAGCAGCCAATCAAGGAATGGAATCACCCAAATACATGAATGGACTATTCTTGAGTTCCATAAGTACCAGCGGTTTTGGGCACTAGTTCAGTTGTGCTGTTGTCCAAACCAACAGTATACTGACTGACTGACTTCAACACAACAGTACAGATGGAGGTATAGCCATTTCACACATCCATTCCCAATCGTGCCTGGGACTATTCTGATTAACGAACCTAATGTATTTTCCCGGATGGATGGTCACATGACCAAACGAACCAATAACAGGTGAGTAGTAATGTCTGTAGAGTGATATCAGCCAAATAGCGAGGGAGTCTTTCCCCTTTCTGCTTGTGCTAGACCAGGGAGATTGTTTTACTGAGGTGGAGTACCACACCTACCCTCTGCTCCCAGATGCTTTTCTGCACATATCAGATTATCCAAGCTGTACTCCTCTTGTACTGAGTTGGTGGGGACCGGTATCAAACCCAGAACCTTGAGATTCCAAGGTGAATGCTGAAGTTAAGCAGCATTGAGCCTATTCAATACTTGGATAGGTGACCATTTAAACACCAGTGGGTATTATAAGCAACCTGATATCAAAATGACTTGATTTAGCATTAAATGACCTGAAAAGGGTTGATATACCATAAAACAAAACAAACAACCTAGACAAACACTCTTACGATTGAGATAAACCAGCCAGGTAAGTAAAAATGAAAAATTAAACATTGTTTTTCTCTTCTGTTTTATACAAAAAAACTCTGCTTTAAATTAATTTCTCTCTGTCTCTCTGTCTCCCCCTCTCTCTCTCACACACACTTTCTCACTCATACACACACACTCTCTCACTCCCTTCCTCAACAAAATAAAGAAATCCCTATATGCTTGTAAAATCTTAAATACTTTAAATACATAAGGACACACTAATAGATTGATAAATTTTAAAGAAAACTTATTCTCTCTCTCTCCCTCTCTCTCTCTCTCTCTCTCTCTTTCTCTCTCACTAAATCTTTCCCTCTTTCTCTCTCTCTCTCTCTTCATTTTTTCTGTCTCCTAGTGTTTTGGCAAGATTTTAAATCCCTATTTATATGTTAAAATCCCATGTTTTCAAGCTTTCTGGAACAGTGAAAACCAAAAATTATCCAAAGCCTGCTTCATCAGACTGCGCTCTTCCATTGCACTAAGCTGCACACTCTGCTGTCTACAGTATAAAAATGGATCCATGTGGAGAGTAAATAAATCTCAAACTTTATTTTCTTTTTTCTATATCTTATTTCTTCTCTCGATTTCTCTCTTTCTTTCTTTCATACTTTTTAGGCCTGGTTTAGCTCAGTCGGTAGAGCAATCGGCTTGGTAATCACAAGGTTCCTGGTTCAATACCGGCCCTCGCCTACTCAGCGTATGAGTAGCAGAAGGATCTGTGCTTTAAAGCGAGGAGCTGATGGTAGGTGTGGCGCCCCACCTCAGATGCTAAAATAATCTCCTTGGTCTAGCGCTAGTGAATAGAGAAAAGACTCCCTCGCTGTCTGGCTGATACCGACACTAGGCCGACCCAATGTCTTTACTTACTTTTTAAAACACGTCTTTATTAACTCCTTTTCTTTTATTTAACCCATAGATGGGACACTAACAGGTACAACCACTCCGGGTCAGGGTGGGCCTGGGAGTAATAGTGATGAAGGTGTACTCCACACTCCCTAGAGCTCAAGAATTTGAACTTCACCCTTAGATGCAGTTTACAGTCATACCCACTGATTAATCTCTAATTATTCATATTGATTTTATTTTTGTGGTCTTTCCAAAGTTTAGGATTGGTTGAGAAGAGAAGGCCTTTTTTTTGGGGGGGGGAGCTTTTTTTTTTCAGAGACCTATTTTTGTTCTAGTCAATTTTTTTTTTTTACATATCTATTTTGTGCTCCTTTTTTTCTGATCTCACTGATCAGATAAATTCTTCCAATCTGTAGCCGTATCAGTGCTACTGTATGGCTACACCACTTGGAATCTAATGAAACACTTAGAAAAAAGCTAGATGGGAACTACACAAGGCAGCTGCATGTTGTTTTGTACAAATCTTGAAAGTAGCACCCCCACAAAAATCAGCTGTACAACCATTTGACCCAATCACACAAACCATCCAAGTAAGACAAGGAAGACACTGTTGAAGAAGCAAGGGTGAACTCATAAGTGACAGTCTCCAGGGGACAACTTTACATGGACACACCAGTGTAGGTCTACCAGCAAAAACCTACATCAACCAGCTCTGTGAAAATTCTGGATGCTGCACAGAGGACCTTCCAGAGGCAATAATGATAGGGATGGATGTTGAGAGAGAGTCATGGGTATCTATGCTGTTAGTGCAACCAAAGGAAGGATGTTGATGATTTCCTCATCTGACTACTCTCTAATTATTTCTATTGCTTTTATTTTTGTGGTCTTTCCAAAGTTCAAAATCGATTGTGGAGGGGAGGCTTTTTTTAGGGGAAACCTTGCGGGGGGGGGAGGGGGACCTTTTTTAGAGGCCATTTTTTGTTCCAGATCTGATTTTTTTTTAGATGTTATTTTGTAGTGTCTTTTTTTTTTTTTTATAAAAAAGAATTTATTTACTGGTATCTATTTTTAACTCTTAACGTCCTATACCACCTCATTCCGCCGAGCCAGAAGTCACATTCATTTTTCTAATCAACCCCAAACGATAGCCTTTATTTAAATGCAATATTAGATATTTAGTCTTTGATTTAAAGAAAATAACAGGTAACTTTGGTTTAGCTCAGTCGGTAGAGCATCAGACAAGGAACCACATGGTTCCGGGTTCGATACTGGCCCTCGCCAACTCAGCGTATGAGTAGCACAGGGAATTGTGCGGTAAAGTGAAGAGCTGATGGTAGGTGTGGCGCTCCACCTCAGACGCCAAAAACAATCTCCTTGGTCTAGTGCTAGTGAAAAGGGGATAGACTCCCTCGCTTTCTGGCTGATACCGACTTTAGGCCACCCCGACGACTTACTTTAAATGAAAAGGCCATTTTTAGCCATTTTTTGTATAAATCCTTATAGAAACGCAGCTCTGGACTTGGAAAATTCTCAACAGAATGTTGTATTTTTAAAAGATGCTTGTTATTTTATTTTTTTTAGATCAGTTTTTCAAAATTCTTTCTATTCTTTTTTCTTTTTTCTTTTTCCTTTTTCTATTAAACTTGTTCTTTTTGCCCATCTTTGCAAATCTTATTCAGAGTCCCCAGTTGTGTAGGGGTCAACGAGCTGCACTGCAACATCATAGTAAACTAGTTTGAACTCCAGTCATGCTATTATATTCACTTTCAGACTAATACCCTCAAGAAAGATATGACCACCCTCATCCCCCGAAGCTATGGTTTATTAGTACCACTACTGTTCTTCTACAAGGATGGCTTTGGCATTTGATAATCCACAAAGGTTGATATGCTATTGATCAAACCAAAATTTAGAATTTAAAAATCTTTGTTTAGTTTGGTACACAGACCCCAGATAGCTTATGGTAGCTACTGTTCAATAGTTGTAACCCATCTAAGTTCTGACCAGGCTCATTACTGCTTAACTTTGGTGATCTAGCAAGAACTGGTGTGTTAAGCATGACTTCTTTCTTTTAACTCTTGTTTCACTCACTCTCTCTCTCTCTCTCTCTCTCTCTCTCTCTCTCTCTCTCTCTCTATCTCTCCTTTTTGGTACCATCTTTGTCTCTTTTCCCCCTCCCATATATCTCTCTTTTGTTCCCTTTCTTTTAAACTTAAATACTCTCCTACATACTCTCCTTACTCTCTTTCTATCACTCTATTTTTTCTCTTTCCTTCTCTCTCTCTCTCTCTCTCCTCATTAGATCTCTTATATATATTCACATGTCTTTCTTTTTTGATACCATCTTTACAACTCTCTCTTTTCCCCTCCCATATATTTCTCTTTTGTTTCCCTTTCTTTTCAACTTACATACTCTCCTTACACACTCTCTTTCTATCACTATTTTCTCTCTTTCCTTCTCTCTCTCTCTCTCTCTCTCTCTCTCTCTCTCTCTCTCTCTCTCTCTCCTCATTAGATCTCTTATATATATTCACATTTCTTTCTTTTTTGATACCATCTTTACATCTCTCTCTTCCCCTCCCATATATTTCTCTTTTGTTTCCCTTTCTTTTCAACTTACATACTCTCCTTACACACTCTCTTTCTATCACTATTTTCTCTCTTTCCTTCTCTCTCTCTCTCTCTCCCCTCATTAGATCTCTTATATTTATTCACATTTCTTTCTTTTTTGATACCATCTTTACATCTCTCTTTCCCCCTCCCATGTATCTCTCTTTGTTCCCTTTCTTTTCAACTTACATACTCTCCTTACACACTCTTTTCTATCACTATTTTCTCTTTCCTTCTCTCTCTCTCTCTCTTCCCCTCATTAGATCTCTTATATTTATTCACATTTTTTCTTTTTTGATACCATCTTTACAACTCTCTCTTTCCCCTCCCATGTATCTCTCTTTTGTTCCCTTTCTTTTCAACTTACATACTCTCCTTACACACTCTTTTTCTATCACTATTTTTTCTCTTTCCTTCTCGCTATCCGTGTCTCTTTCTCTCCTCATCATGTCTCTTATATCTATTTATTTACTTGTTTATTTATTACTTACTTATTTATTTGCCTTATTCAGTGCAGTAAAAATGCCTGCCAGCAAATAATTGCCTTATATGGTTGGCTCTTAAAAAAAAAAACAATTCTTGAGAATTGCCCTTAAAAATCAGCTAATGTCGGACGTTTGCAATAGCCATTCACTTGAATTTGCTGTAACATTTCAATCAACGATTTGCATATAGACTATTGATTTGTTTCTTAAAAAAAAGGGGGGGGGGAAGACCTGTGAGAGATTTTTTTTTTTCACAATTTTTTAAATCATTTGCACTTCAGATTTTTTTCCCTCTTGGGTTTGTAAACTTTATTTTTTATTTTTTGTGGTTTGGGCAGTTAATGTTTTTTGATTTGGTTTATTCAAGTTTATATATATAATATATATATATATATATATATATATATATATATATATATATATATATCGTGTGTGTGTGTGTCCATACATATATGCATATATATTTTAATTTGTGGTCTTTTCTGAGTTTAAAATTAGTGGGAGATTTTTTAAAGGCCTTTTTTTTTGCCATGAATTTGAGTTTTTTTTTTAATGTTTATTTTGTGGTCTTCTAGAAGGATTACTTTTGGTGGATTTTTTTTCGTTTTTTTTATGAATTTAGTTGTTTACTGGTTTCTATTTTTTTTATCATGGTCGTATTTTTAAAGATGTATATTAGTTTCCTTTTATTTTTCTTCGTTTTTCTTTATTCATTCATATTCTTTTATTATTTTACTTTTTGTATGATTGTAATGTCATTTCTTCTTCTTCTTCTTCTTCTTCTTCTTCTTCTTCTTCTTCTTCTCCCCCCCTCTTCTTGTTCTTCTTCTCCTCCTTCTTGTTCTTGTTCTTCTTCCTCCTCCTTCTTCTTCCCCTTCTTCTTCCTCCTCCCCCTTCTCTTCTCTCCCTTCTTCTTCTTCTTCTTCTTCCCCTCCTCCTCTTCTTCTTCTCTCCCCCTTCTCTTCTCCTCCCCCTTCTTCTTCTCCTCCCCTTCTCTTCTCCTCTTCTTCCCCCTTCTTCTTCTTCTCCCCTCCTCCCCTTCTTCTTCTTCTTCTTCTTCTTCTTCTTCTTCTTCTTCTTCTTCTTCTCTCCCCTTCTTCTTCTTCTTCCCCTCCCCCTCCCCTCCCTTCTTCTTCTTCTTCTCTTCTTCTTCTTCTTCTTTAAAAAATAAAACTTTCATTTGGAGAGTACAAGACAATAATGTAAAGATAAAGGACATGGGGATAGTTTAAATAAATAGCATAATGATTAATTAATTGAATGATTGATTTTAATGGCATGTGACACCCATCTAGGGTTATTTTATGCCTTGAAGTTAGGGAATTGTATTCATTGTATATTCATATTTACATTTTTTGTGCAGTTGCTTCTTAATAATTTTTGTTGTACACTGTCCTATCAAATAAGAATCATTTTAAACAAATCTATTTCACCCATGGAACTCTAACAGGTACTAATACTCTGGGCCAGAGTGGGCCTGGGAGTAATGATGATGAAAAGTACTTCACTCTCCCCAGATCTCCAGAACCGGAGCCCATGCTAGATCACTGAAGTTAAGCAGTGATGAACCTGTTCAATACTTCATTGGGTGTGAGCAATTAAGGAACGGCAGCAAGTTTGAGTTTGAGTTTTGTTTAACAGCATATCAACCTCTGTGGGTTATTTAATGCCAGAAAAAAAGTTATATAGGGGAGACATGAATGCTCAGATAGGCAAAGATGAAAATAAATTCTTTCACAACTTTCTAAACAGAAACGGTGAACTTCTAACCAATTAAAAAGTCCTATTGTGTTTGTAGTATGAGCAATGACCACCAACTATATTTATCTAATTATAAGTTCTTACAACAACATAGGTTGGTCTTAGTAGCTTAAAGTATATACTCTCAGAAGTAGTAATAAGAATACCTGTCCCATAATAGTAGTTACATTTAGCATAGGAAATCTATATGCAAATGTAACAACTATTATGGGACAGAAGTAGTCATAAGAATACTAGCAGCAGTAGTGGTAACAATAATAAGAGCAACAGTCACAATAACAACAACAATGATCATCATCACCAGGTCATACTGATAGCACAAATTCAAGTACGCATTATATGTGTTACATTTAATGGCAACCCCTGCACAACAATTGTCTTGCACTACAGCCCCATAAATGTTAGAAATGAAACAGACATCACCAGATTTTACAATGAGCTATCTTCCCAAGTCAGACACATTCCTGAACATGTTCTGGTCATTGGGGGGAGACGTGAATGCTCAGATAGGCAAAGATGAAAATAAATTATTTCACAACTTTCCAAACAGAAACGGTGAACTTCTAATCAAATCCTCTTTTTTTTCTTTTTTTTTTTGAGTTTTGAGTTTTATTTAATGGCATATCAACCTCTGTGGGTCATTTAATGCCAGAAAAGGTTATATAGAATGCTTTTACATATGGATTTCAGTCTTTAGATTAGCAGTTTTTATGGTGGTTCTCGGTTTGGTTTGGTTTGTTTTGTTTTACGGCATATCAACCTCAGTGGTTCATTTAATGCCGATAAAGTTTTGAAATAAATCAATTCTTAATGGATAATACAATTTAAAAAAAAAATACATTTTTCTATTTAACCCATAGATGGGACCCTAACAGGTACTACCACTCCAGGTCAGAGTGGACCTGGGAGCAATGGTGATGAAGGGGTGCTCCACATTCCTCAAACCTCCAAAACTGGAACCTCAGCATCAGATAGAGTTTAACGTCATTCCCAGGACATGTAGACCCGCAGCCACCACCTTCTAGCATCCAATAGAATAAAAAGGGGTTGGGGCTTGCCATAAGGGCAATAGGGTTGGGGGTGGTTCTCGGTTACGTTTAGTTAGATCTTGTTGAAAAGGTTGCTTTTAAATTAAAAATTTCTTCTGGGTTTGTATTTTTAAAGAGGTCTTTTAAGTTTTTTTGTCTGATAATATTTGGTGCGAATTTGTCTGAGATTGTTGCAGTTTAGGAGGATGTGTTTAATACCATAAGCAACCTGAGTCCTTTGTTTATAAAACATGACTCAATTCAGCATAAAATATCCTGAAAAGTGTTGATATGCTGTAAAACAAAACAACAGAACTGGAGCCTCACCATCAGATTCAGTTTAGTGTCATACATAGGCCATCCCTTTTAAATGGGGAAGGGAGATATCTTGTTTATTGTACATTCATATTTACATTTTTTGTGTCGTTGGTTGGTTTTTACGGCATGTCAACTCTTGTTGGGTTATTTTATGCCGAAGACTTTTTTGTTATATCCATTCATGAAGATTACTCAATTTTTTTATTTAAACTCAGTTTTTTTAAACACATTTTTAAATTCATTTTTTTTCTTCTATTTAATCCATAGATGGGACCCTAACAGGTACTACCACTCTTGGTAAGATTGGACTTGGGACTAATGGTGATGAAGGGGTACCCCACATTCCACAGAGGTCCAGAATTGGAACTTCACCATCAGATAGTTTAACATCATACCCAAGACCCTCTGCCACCACCTTTTAGCACATATATGATAAAAAGGGCTGGGGCTTGGCATAAGGACAATAGGGTTGGGACAATCATATAGGTGCTAGGGCTTGATGTGACCAACTGATTGATCAGAGGCAGCCTCTCCGACCACCCATCTAGCCTAAGTAAGGGCCAAAGTGGAGTGTTGCATGTCATGGACTGCCCAGCTCAATTTTTTAAAACATTTTTTTAAAACTCATATCTTTTCTATTTAACCCATAGATGGGACTTTTGTGTAGTTTCTCAAGAAGTTTTTTGGTTCACACTGTTCAATTGAATACATATCCTTTTCAAATATTTTACCTGTAGATAGGACCTTAACAGGTACTACCACTCCGAGTCAGAGTGGATATGGGAGTAATGGCAATGAAGGGATACTTCGCACACCTCAGATTTTCGGAACCAGAGCCCCACGATCAGATACAGCATCATAGACAGGACACACAATCAGTTACAGTATCACACACAAGACACATGTGGGGTGGGGTGATCTTACCCCTCTGCAGAAGATAAAGTCAGCCTCTTCTAAGTCTAATGTTGGGCTGGTGTTGGAAAAAAAAAATTTTGCACACCAAATGTTTATTTTTCAACATAGTCTCCTTCAATGCCTTTTTTTTTTTGGGGGGGGGTGTCTTACCCATCTGCAGAGGATGCAGTCGGTGTATTCTAAGCCTCATCAATAGTTTGGGCTGCTGTTAAAAAAGAGAAAGCATTTTTTATACATAAAAAAATGTTTACTTTTCAACATAGTTTCCTTCATTGCCATTTTTTGGGTGGGGTGGGGTGGAGGGATGTCTTACCCCACTGCAGAGGATGCAAGAGGGGTAAGTATTCAACAGACAGACTGTATAAATAGCATAAAATTAATTGTGGACAGTGCACTATCTGAAAAAAAAAAAAAAAAAAAAAAAAAAAATTATAAAGAAAGCTAAAGTGGAAAAAAATGATTCCAAAAAAACAAAAACGAATTTAAAAAAGTTCCCAAATTGCAATTCTGGGGGGAAAAAAAAGAAAAAAAAGAAAAAAAAAGGAGGGTTATAGCCAATCTTTTTTTTTTGTTTGCTTGTTTCTTTTTTTTTGATTTTTGTAATAATTCTACTCCATTATCTATTTTTAGGTGGTGGTTGGTTGGTTGGTTAGTGGCATATCAACCCCTTCCGGGTCATTTAATGCCGAATCAAGTCATTTTAATATTCAGTTTCTTACAGTACCAGCTATTACTTAAATGGTCACCCATCTAAATATTGAACAGGCTCATTGCTGCTTAACTTTGGTGATCTAGCGCGAAATGGTACTTTCAATATGTCTTGATCATAAATTTTTTTTTTGTGTATTTTACACAACAAATGATTATTTTTCAACATAGTTTCCTTCACAGCCATTTTTTTGTGGGGGTTGAGGTATTATTCCTCTGCAGAGGTGGATCGGATAAATAGTATAAAGTTGACAATGAACAGTGCACAATCTGAAAAAATTAAAAAAAATTAAAAAGAAAACTCAAGCAGTTGAATATGACCCCTCCCCGCAAAAAAAAAAAATTACAAAGTTCACAACTTGCAATTCTAGAAAAAAAAAAAAAAAAAAGGTAATAGCCATTCTTTTTATTTTTAATCTTTTTTTTGTTTTTGTTTGGTTATAATTTTTCTATTCCATTATCTATTTTTACATCACATGATTATTTTTCAACATAGTCTCCTTCATTGCTTTTCTTTTTTTGCAGAGGTGGTCGGTTAAATAGTATAAAGTTGACAATGAACAGTGCACAATCAGAAAAAAAAAAAAATTAATAAAAAGAAAACTGAAGCAGTAGAATATAATGCCCCCCCCCAAAAAAAAAAAAAAAATTAAAAAAGTTCACAACTTGCAATTCTAGAAGAAAAAAAAAAAATTTTAAAAAGGAAAGGTAAAAACCATTCTTTTTTTTTTTTCTTAATTTTTTTTTTTTTTTGGTTATAATGTTTCTCCTCCATTATCTCTGTCCTGACCAATTTTTGTCTTTTTTTTTTTTTTTTTTTTTTTTTTCTCTTTTTCTTGTATTTTTTGACAAGAAGAAAATTTCCATTTCATCTAGTAGTCAATCAGTCAGTCATTGGCTAGAGTAAAACCATTTGAAGCACATCTCACATCTCACATTCGCAAGGATTTGCAAAGGCAGACGCTCGCTCCCTTTATACGTACAATAACAACATCTCCCTCTTTTTTTCTTTCTTTCTTTCTTTCTCCCCCCCCCACACACACACTTCGTCTTTCCTCTCACTCCTCCTCCTCCTCACCTTCTCTTCATCATCATCATCTTTCTCTCCGAACAACCCCCCCCCCTGCTCTCCCAACCTCCTTCCCCATTTCCTTGATGTTGTTGTCACAGAAAAACCAGCAGCAGCAGCAGCAGCAGCAGCAGCAGTGGTGGCAGAAACCGTTCTACATGAATTCCTACTGCAGGATGCAAGCCTCAGTTCGCGGTGGCTGTCAGAGGATCTAAATAGCAAAAGGTGAGTTTTCTATTTACTTGTTAACTTAGACATGCTTTTTTTTCTTTCTTCTTTTTTGGACACAGGTCTTTTGTTGTTGTTGTTCTTCTTCTTCTTATTATTATTATTGTTGATTTTTTGGGTCATTTTTAAAAAATTTTTTCATATGCATTATTTGATTAGCATCTTTTTTCTTTTTTGTTTTTAAGTTCTAATTTTGGCACTTACCAAAACAAAAGTTAGTTAGTACTCTGGGTAACTTTACAACTGGACGACTCAGGAAACAAAACGAAAAAAACAAAACCCACACCCCAGAAAGTATCTATCTATGTATCTATCCATCTATCTATCAAAGTTTTACATATCTATGTATTTATTTATTTATTTATCTATCTGAGTTTGTTCATATCTATCTATCTATCTATCTATCTATCTATCTGCATATATCAGTTTGTTCATAACTATCCATCTACCTTTCTCAGTTTGTTTATATATATATATATATATATATATATATATATATATAATATATATCAATATATCTTTCTCAGTTTGTTCATATATGTCTATCTATATATCTTTCTCAGTTTGTTCATCTATCTGTATATTTCAATTTGTTCATATCTATATTTATATACCAGTTGATTCATATCTATCTATCTATCTATCTATCTGCATATTTCAGTTTGTTCATATCTATCTTTATATATCAGTTTGTTCATATCTATCTATCTATCTATCTATCTATCTATCTATATATATATATATATATATCTATCTCAGTCTTTCCTTGGCACCCCATGTAGTTTAATGGTTAGCAAACTAGATTAGCTGACCATTGATAGTGGGTTCGATTCTCACTGGGCTCTCCATACTTTTGGCCTTGTGCCACATCTGAGCTAAGCTTAGTAAATAACTATCTCAGTCTCTTCATCTCTATCTATCTATCAATCTGTTTATCTATCTCATAAATGTGTATGCATGCATATATTCTTCAATCTATATTGGCTTGAGTTTTATAGAGAAAACTACCATCCAGTTTAACACTTTCTTGCTACATGCTGATCTCTTCTGTCTTTCCTTCTC
The DNA here is from genome assembly GCA_023376005.1 of Doryteuthis pealeii. Lineage (NCBI taxonomy): Eukaryota > Metazoa > Mollusca > Cephalopoda > Myopsida > Loliginidae > Doryteuthis > Doryteuthis pealeii. Next base: position 43,351,690 of record CM042151.1, read on the forward strand.
TCTTCTCTTTCTCTCACTCTCTTCATTCTTACTATATGTATCTCTATATATTTCTCAGTCTGTACACACAAACAATGGCACACATACACACATACACGTATGTATGTATGTATGTGTGGTGTGTGTATATTATATATATATATATATATATATATATATATATATATACAAGCATACATATGTGTACTCTTCTGTCTTTCCCTCTCTCTTCTCTTTCTCTCACCCTGTTCATTCTTACTATATCTATCTCTATTAATTTCTCTGTACACACAAACGCAGGCACACATACACACAACACACACCACACAGACACACACACACACACATATACATATATATATACATATATATATATATATATATATATATATATATATTATATATATATATACAAGCATGCATATGTGTACTCTTCTGTCTTTCCCTCTCTCTTCTCTTTCTCTCACCCTGTTCATTCTTACTATATCTATCTCTATTTATTTCTCTGTACACACAAACACAGGCACACATAACATACAGACATACACATACTCACACAGACACACACATACTCACACATATATATAATATATACATATATATATATATATATATATATATATATATATATGCATATGTGTACTCTTCTGTCTTTCCCTCTCTCTTCTCTTTCTCTCACCCTGTTCATTCTTACTATATCTATCTCTGTTTATTTCTCTGTACACACAAACACAAGCACACATACACACATACACGTATATATATATATATATATATATATATATACACACAAGCATGCATATGTGTACTCTTCTGTCTTTCCCTCTCCTTCTCTTTCTCTCACCTGTCATCATTCTTACTATATCTATATTTTATTTCTTGGTCTGTACACACAAACACAGGCACACATATACACACATACACACCTACAAGTATATATATATATATATATATATATATATATATATATATATATACAAGCATGCATATGTGTACACATATTTGTAATCATGCATTTATAAACATATGTATGGGGATAAGTGTGTCAAATGAAAAAGCCGGGAAAGATCTGTAGTTTATTGTCCTCGTCCATACCTGGCTATGGGCATCTTGAGTGGTTTAATTGTTAGTGAGCTAACTTCTCACCGGGTGCCATATACTTGTGTCAAGTTAATCTAGGCTCAGTAGATGACATGAATACCTGACTATCATTTATTGTCGAATTAAAAGTAAAATAAGTAAATCTAGGGGTTGATTTTGAACCTGTCATTAGATTTAGATTTTGAATTTGATTTTACAGGATGAAATTTTTTAGATTATATTTTTGATACTAGTTTAAAAGAGAATTGCAACCCCCACCCCTAAAAAACAAAGAAAAACTTAACAAAAAAAAAACAAACAAAAAAGCTTAGGAACTTCCAACCCACTCCCTACTGTCCAACACAAGTTCAAGATAATGAATTTGGTAAACAATTCTGTATATATTTCTTCTTCTTCTTCTTCTTCTTCTTCTTCTTCTTCTTCTTCTTCTTCTTCTTCTTCTTCTTTTGGAAATCTATCCCTTCCTAATTAATCACCTATGAGAATATCACAGATTGAATTATTGCCATTTCACATTCTTTAGAAATCATCTCATTCTATTTGTCTGTGGAAATAATCTTTAGAGACTTAGCAAACATTCAGCTAACTAGCCTCACT
>CM042151.1:43358366-43423315 GCA_023376005.1 Doryteuthis pealeii
ATATATATATATATATATATATATATTATGGAGGCACATTGTGTAATAGTTACTGTGATAGGAAATGGATACAACAAAATGACTTCAAATCCTGGATAAGGCTGTTTGCATTGCACATAGTGCTAATTCCCTAATTAAGTGCTAAGGTATGAAAGCTTCCAGCTATGAGTAAATAGTACGGAGGTCAGTAGTCTTTAACCTTGATTAGGCAACTAGTCTAGGAGAATGAAAACTCTAAATTCAAAGCTGTTGAATTATGCTTAAGAAACTGACCTTGTATCACATCCTGCTTGAGCAGAGGAGTTGGTATATATATATATATATATATATATATATATATATAATGTTGTAGAAATTGAAAAAACACAAGTTTCATTAACGAATGATGCTTATTAAGCCCACACTGCAGTGTTTCAGCCTTTTTTGATAGACCTTCATCAGGGCGTTCATTGGATTAAGGAAAAAATCATTTTTTGATGTAAACAAAAGTCTGTGAGCCTCTGTTTTTGTTTTTACATCAATAATTTATTAATTTTTTTTTACAATATTACACATTGTGGGATTTACTTCTACTTTTTTCTTCATATATATATATATTAATTTAACTTATAATATTTTTATATCAAAACTGTTAAAAACTTAATTGCTTTTCGAACACCCATATATATATATATATATATATATATATATATATATATATATATATATATATATATATGGGTATTTGGAAAGCAATTAAGTTTTTAGCAGTTTGGATATAAAAATATTATAAGTTAAATTTATTTAGATATCATTAAAAATATAATCACCCTCCCATCAAATACAATAAAGATTCCTCCATACTCACCAGATTATTTTGATCACGGAACATTCAGAAACAAAGAAGTTAAAGCTGGTCTTTCAAACTTTTGGTGAAAGAAAAAACCAGATTTAAAAAAAGAATAAAAAACTGGCCTTCCTATTATTGAAAATAAAGGTCATTGCATATATATATAAACACACACAAACCACCCAACCACCACACACACACACACACACACACACACACACATATATATATATATATATAATATATTATAGAATATAATATCAATCCTAATGAGTCAGATATACCAACTAGTAGTTTCACTTACTAGCTCATCAGGGCAAGAATCTGACTAGTCAGATTCTTGCCCTGATGAGCTAGTAAGCAAAACTATTAGTTGGTATATCTGACTCTTTAGGATTAACAGTACTATTTTCTCTACATAGGTATTGAGCACTCTTTACATTTTTTCTTTAGACAATCCTAGCAGCTTACGTACATTTTTTATATGTATTTTTTATATATATATCTTTTCTTTTAGCCAAGTGTTATAGTGTTAATCGATTATTTTTACTTGGTGTGACTCTCTTGGACTTTTCCTTTTTTCCTTTTTTTTCCCAGGCAAGGTGTTGTAATATATTTTTACTAATAGTATTAGTATAATATAGTGTATATATATATATATATATATATATATATATATAGTCCTGTTTCAACATATCATCTCTTCAGTTCAGCTAGACTTAGCAGGCGGCTTCAAGCCAGGATCAAAATTCAACTGATTTTTAATTAGTAAGATCATAAACCACTAGTTTACAAGAGAATTTTTACTGATAAATGCATACATTTGTATAGACTGCAGAATTGCATATACGAGAAACTGTCCACACTGCCCCAACTCAGTTCTCAATATCATGGTTAGAACATGTATTTATTTATAGATATAATACACTATATCATCAATATATATATATATATATATATATATATATATATATATATATATATATTTATATATGAAGTAGTCAAACAATGTGTTTGAAATGGCAAAGGCCAACAATTTGTGGGAGATTATGTGCTTAATTAAAGTCATACCTAATTTTGTTAATTAATTAATTATAACTAAATAAATTAGGCGTGCATATCGGTTTAAATGTAAAGCGTAAACAAATCGAGAAAAAGTAATCTCTGTATGTACATTTCAGCCCATTAGGCCTCATCAGCATATATATATATAATATATATATATATATATATATATATATGGTAAAAGAATAGAGGGAAAATGTGGACAAAAGAACAACTCAAACAAGTAGATGTAGGAGATATATTTCGTCTTGCATTGAGCAATACCTCTTCAATCATTTATTTGAACATTTGTACATCATACATTTGTTTTATAGAAGAGAATGTAGAGAAATATATGATTCACAAATGTTCAAATAAACAACTGAAGAAGTCTTGCTCAATGGAAGATGAAATATATCTCCTACATCTACTTGTTTGAGTTGTTCTTTTGTCCACATTTTTCCTCTATTCTTTTACCACATTCTGTTGGATTTACTACAATCCTTCTACCCTCATATATATATATATATATATAGATAAAAGGGTATGAAAACACACAATGCTGTTAAAATGAAAATATTTTATATCATATTCATTTTTTTTTTCTGTTTCTCTCTCAATGAGTCCAGATTAAAAACAAGCTCTGATGATGATTTTTATAAATCAAAATATTGTTCAATATTAGCTATGAATATGATATAAAATATTTTCATTTTAACAACATTGTGTGTTTTCATACCCTTTTATCTATACATATACTGTCGGATTCATTTCCTTACAAGAATTTTTTATAAGAAAAAATATAGCTGTATGAATAAATTTGAATAGTGTCTGAAGGTTTTAGCCACATCTGATATGACCCACTGGCCAATATCAAATCCTTCTACTAAGTCAACCGACTGACCCTACAGAAGAAGCGAAAGAGGATTTTACTGATAAATACATACATATGTAAAGACTGCAGAATTGCATAGGCAAGAAACTGTCAGTAACCAAGTGCCTTTGACTTCATGTCCATACTACCCCTAGTTCTCAATATCCTGGTTAGAACATGTATATGTATTTACTTATAGATATAATACACTATATCATCAATATATATATATATATATATAAGTTAAAAGAAAGGAAATGAATCCGACAGTATGAGTATGAAAAGGTGGAATGAAAACATCACACAATGCTGTTAAAAAGAAAACAATTTATAATATAATCATAGCTGATATTGATCAATATTTCGATTTTACAAAAATCATCATCAGAGCTCATTTACTCCGTGGTGTTTGTGATTGGAGATAAAAGTCAAATAATATAATCATAGCTGATATTGATCAATATTTCGATTTACAAAAATCATCATCAGAGCTCATTTACTCCGTGGTGTTTGTGATTGGAGATAAAAGTCAAATCAGTTCAAAAACAAAAAAACCTTGATTTTGCAAAAAAGAACAAGAGTTGTTACATTGTTCTCCAATGTGGGCATTCGTGTCATATTTTTGTCGGTCACAACTATGTGTATAACTTTTTTGTCGGTCAACACTTTATTGTAGCGGATTTTGAGATGTATATATATATATATATATATATATATATATATATAAATGTGTAAGAGATTATATATATATATATAGTAACATACATACAATGATTTTACAAGCACAATATTCAACTTGTTTTATTGCTTTTTATTGATGGGTGGTAAAAATTGGATAAGAAAAAATATAGCTGTATGAATAAATTTGAATAGTGTCTGAAGGTTAGCTTTTGTAGCTTAATTAGTAAAGCACTGGATGAAAATTAATAAAGGGATGAACATTCAGATCTCTTTTTCTTTATTTCCAATCAATACCACTTGCTTAATATTCATAAAATGTAAAGTAATTTAAAAGTTAAAATTAAAATAATTAAAAGAAAAGACTACCCAAAAAGTATTGCGTTTGACTATAATATATATAGTAATAATAATAATAATAATAATATAATAATAATGATAATAATAATATTGATTGACAAGAAAAAGAGAACCTGTCATCTCGTGGATTTTGCTGTCCCAGCCAACCACTGAGTGAAAATGAAAGAAACTGAATAGATAGACAAATACTTAGACCTTGCCAGAGAACTGAGGAAGCTGTGGAACATGAAGGTGAAGGTCCTACCAATCATAATTGGTGCCCTTGGAACAATCCCCAAAGCTCTGGAAAAGAATTTGGGTGAACTGGAAATCAGAGGAAGAATCAAGACCATCCAAACTACAGCACTGTTGGGATCAGCTAGAATACTCAGATAAGTCCTGGAGACCTGAGGAGACTTGCTGAACCACCAGATATGGAAAGTGTGAAAAACTAAATAGTAACATGAAGTTAAAGGTCGTACCAATTGTAATTGGTGCCTTTAGAACAGTCCCCAAAACTCTGTAAAAGAATTTGGTTAATTGGAAATCAGAGGAAGAATCGAGACCATTCTGCACTGTTAAGATCAGCTAGAATACTCAGAAGAGCCTTGGAGACATGAGAAGATTTGTTGCCACTCAGCCTCCTGTGAAGCACTGGCTACAGCAGGTGTGAAAACCTTAATAATAACAGTATATTGTTATCACTTGATGAGTTAGTGGCAGACCAAGTAAAGTCGGCGGGGTGGCCTAAAGTCAATATCAGCCAGACAGTAAGGGAGTCTATCTCCTTTTCACTAGTGCTAGACTAAAGAGATTGTTTTGGCATCTGAGACCTACAATCAGCTCCTCACTTTACTGCACAGATCCCTGTGCTTCTCATACACTGAGTTGGCGAGGGCCGGCATCAAACCTGGAATCTTGTTGTTTCTAGTTGATTGCTCTGAGTGATTCCTAGTTGATCCGACTGAGCTAAACTGGCCCTTATATATATATATATATATATATATATATATATTTATATATATATATGCAAGTTGAAAATGATGGAAGTGAATGTTGAAAAAATAAATAAATAATGGAAAGAAGATGTTGAATGGATAAAATTTTTTAATGAAATGCTGACACGTGTTTTGGCCGAGAGGATGTTCTTGTACACAATGTATTCTATTTATTATTGTTTTAGATACAAAATAAGATAAAATGATAATAATAGAAAATATATAAAAAGTTTTTTAAGTATACAGAAAAACAGAGATCATGTAGGTAAGATGTTTGATATTGATATATCACTCAATACATCCCAAGTTTAACTAATAAAGCAACAACTAGCACAAATGGGATATCTTTTCCAATTGTTTTTCCAGGTTGTTTTTAAAGGGTTACTGTAAAGCAGAATCTGGGAGCTGATAGTAGGTGTGATGCTCCACTTCGCTAAAATCTTCCTGGTCTAGCCCTAGTGAAAAGGGGATACACTCCCTTGCTGGTCGGCTAATTTTTTGCACGTATATTATATCTGACATTAGAATTAGTTTCAATATTGATTTTAATAAAGAAAATTTCATGTTATTTTGTTAGCATTTGTCAAAAATACAATAAAACAACTTTATTTTTATTTTTCTAAATTTTTGAGATGAAGCTTGATTATTTGTATTATTTTGATTATTTAAACTATTGTCCTCTTCTTACAACGTTCTGGATGATGTGCCCTCCAGCCTTCTGCAGGTATTTCTAGTTGGTCTCGGGAACCAATTGGGCACATGCCGCAATAGATATAGGCGTTGAGTTAATACAGTTCTAAGTGACAGTTATCCTTGCTGTTCAGCTGATACTGACAATAGGCCACTCCACCGACTTGTCAGCAATACTAAGATATACAGTAGTATACAGAGGTTCATGGCTTGGATCTGTGTGAAAAAGTGAGGAGTTGATGGTAGGTGTGCCGCTCCACCTCAGACACAGAAATAATCTCCCTGGTCTAGCGCTAGCAAAAAGGGGATAGACTCCCTCACTATCTGGCTAAAACTGACAATAAGCCACTCTGTCTTCCTTACATACTATCTCCTAGAAGCTCTCCACTGCTAAAGTGTTCTGCTGGTGTTTAAGGCAGATGGCATATTTAATAAGATGACACTGAGACTAAACTTGGAAATTAAATTGGCCTCGGGCCCAATACTTGAACCATTCAGCCAAGATTCGTTTACAAATATATTTTCATGTACCAGTATTTGTACCAGTATGTGTATATGCGTGCGTGTGCAGACCTTACTTAATTTTTTTTTCCCTGTGTAAAGTTGAGCATAAAAATTCGGAGATTTATTTTGGGATGATCAAAGTGTAGATAGGACGGACATCCCAAACTGAATCCTTCATGCAGAACTATTTATTTCTCCCTCCACATCTAATTTTTCTCGCGAATGATTATGCATAAAAATATCATTTCTCAGGGATTTTACAAATACATGAATAATAAACTGATTCCAAAATGAAACAAAGTATGAAATAATTGCCTAAGGCCAAAGATAATTTTTATCTTAAGTCAGTATTCTTTAAAGACAGAAAATATTCCTTTTTCTGTAAAAGCAGGAAAGCATTTGTTTGGAAAAGATGCCATGGTAAAGTTTTAATGGGGAGAGCTAGTGTGCTAATAATTAATTTTGCTATCTGGTATCTGTGCAATAAAAGCAGATGTTATTTCTCTGAATTTTTGAGACAAGGCTTGATAATTATTATTATTTGTTTTAATTGGACTATTGTTAAAAGTTCCATGATGGCTCCCAATTATGACAAGAAGGTTCCAAAGTTCAAAAAGAAGGTTCACAAGTTCGAGAAGGCTCCCAAGTCTGACAAGAAATAACTCAAAAAGGCCGGAGAGCACATTGACTGAAATGTTGTACAGATACTTGTCCATGAAAAAACTTTACATTTGAATGTTTACCCCTTTTTGATGATATCCATTAACACCACGGATTTACCTATAAATGTGGGCTACTTATTTTACAGTTGGATTGTATTACAATAATTTTGATATTCCATATACACTTTTATACATATTTTACACTTTTCTATAACTTTACACCAGACTTTTTTGAGTCTTATTTCATTACTATAATGCTTCTGATTATTTTCAAAATTGAAAATGAGATTCATTTTATTTTTAAATGAAATTCATTTTATTTTTAAATAAAATTCATATTATTTTTAATGCAGACAGCACAATTTTATTTTTTTTGATTAATTCCAACGTTTAACTAGCAGCGTTCTGTTTTTACTAACGGTCTTTTTCCCGTCTTGTTTTTGTTGATGACCAACCCACGTGCGGTTGATACATTATAATGCAATAGGGTCCTCATATTAGTTGAGGATGGGCCGAGTGTTGCTTTTTAAAAACCGTCAAGAGAATTGGCCCCGAAACGGTTTGCACACTTTCTCTTCTGATGAGCCTATTTCAGTTGTAAACATCGTTTGTTTTTTCATTATATCTTATTCATACTGTCGGATTAATTTCCATTTTATTTTCACACAGATAACAATAAAGATGAGGACAGTAGACCGAGTAATATAAATAACACTAAAAGCATATGTGCGTTCTTACAGAGTTTGTGGGTGTAGGTTTCCCTATATTACTTTTTCAGAGTATGCAGGAGAGCATTTGTTTGGAATGGATGCCATGGTAAATGCTGAGAGCTGGTGTGCTAACAACTAATTTTGCAATCAGCTAATTAAAAGGTTGAGCACCACACCTAACATCTGAATTAAAAGCAGATGTTTGTTGTTATGGAGTTTGGGGGTATAGATTTCCCTTAGCTAAGTCTCTCTTTTGCTTATCTTCTTAGTGTGACATGTTAAATCCCAACAATTAAGGTAGGTAGGTATGTATTAATATACATATGTTTGCATAATAAAAATAAAGACCAAATTCTTTGAAACAATTGCACTTTTATTATCAACTTCAATTTAATTTAGATATGGCAATTGAATTATTGTTGTTACTTTGTCATGAGACAAATTACACAACTTCAAAAGAATAAATCATTATTCATTAATTATATTAATAATAATTTCAGTTTATATTGTTACATAATTTATGAGCATCTTATAAATTATGAACGTACCTGTAGTTAAAATATTTTGAATTAGGGTCCGTTATATTAAAAATGACAGGGTCCATGGAAAGTAACCTGACAGTTGTTGACGGGTAATAACTCTGACCCCTTGAAAGTGCGTAATTGGGTGCTGTGAGAATAAGTTTTAGTTTTGTTCAGATTTGGCGGAGATTTCAGAGCAAGCAGACATGTAGGTCATGCTCTGAGCCGATCTCCCCCCGTGATGGAATCAAATGGGCAGAGTTGCAAAATAAAGCTTGATCAAGAAAATAACCAAATCTTGTTTGTTAATTGAATATTAAAAACAATGACCAGCCGAGCGTGAAGAAGAAATTAACAAAGATTTTCAGCCCAGCAGAAGCTCTGAAGTGAAGTGTAGCATAATTATTGTGGTCTATGGGGATTGAAAGGAGAAAGAGAAGAAAAATAAATAAGAACAAACAAAGGTTAAAATTTGGAAGAGTAAACACTAAGCGCGGTGCTAGTAATTTGACCAAAGAATGACCCTGGAAATAGAATTAAGAATAAAAACAGAAGTTTTGACCGGAAACGGATGTGATGCCTGGACGAGAAACGGGAGAATAGAAAATCTGTTTTTTTTCTTTTGACCCTAGTAGGAGTCAGACGTTGGTCCCGGTCCCTTGTGTGGGTGTGGGACAGCAGTACAGAGCATGATACTGTGAACATAGAATAATTTAACGATACTCCCTCTCTTTCTCTCAGTCTTTCCTTCTCTTTGAAAAAGAGCCTGGAAATAGATACAAAGCCCCTTGTGACTATACAACTTGCGTATATGTTGTTTCTGACCTAATGGCTACTAATAACGATGACTACTACTACAACTTCAGTTGGCCTATGCGACACATATCGCCCTGATACAGAAGTAAGCCCACTAGATCAACAAAAGAAAATGGCAGCCAAGGTAGAACCAGTAGGCAGAAGTGTAACAAGTAAGACCATCATCATATCATCTATCATCTCTAATCTAACTATCTGTCTCTCTCTCTATTATATACCTACATTATACGGGTATATAATACCCGACATATGATGTGAGTATATATGAGTATACAACAATATGATATCATCTAAATTATCTTTGACAGAAATTGTTGGGTAAATTATTTCAGATTAAAATTGATGATATTTAACTCTTTGCCTACCAAATTTCCCCCATGGCTGTACCAAATTTTCTTGGTATTTTTACCTGTATTGTGTTAGTATAGCATTCAATTCTAAGGCTAACAACATCAAGAAAGGAATTAATACTTCATTTAATTCAAACAATTTATTGGCCAGCACATGAAACAACAAATAACAATATAAAGTCCTTCCTGTATTTAAAGCTGAGTTTAAGCGCGTTGGAGAAGATATCTGGTATCTTAGGGTGATTTCTTGGAGCCCTTTAAATCACTGCTTCGTGGAACCGCTGGTGAAATCTATCTGCCGGAATTTCGGATATTGCACCTAAACTTCTGGGCTCATCACGTGATTGGTATATCCAATCACAGAGAGCCTCTCCCTCACTCACTCTATATACAGAATCACCATTTTACTGATCCTGTATGATGGGATATTTCAAAGTTCACTATCTATTCACCTCAGAACTGATTCTATTCAAATAAAGACCTGTCATTATTGTAATCTGAGTTCTTCTGCTCAATCATAATGGACTAACCATCACCTTTTGTTTGGGTGTGGTATGCATATAAAACAGTTCCAGGTGGGACAGCCACTGTGAGTAGCTTTATCATCATCATCATCATCATCATCATGTAGCATGGATATCCATGACAATCTCTTGCCAACCCTCTCTATCATTCATTGCCCCAGGGAGGTCCTCTGTGCAGCAACCAGCATCCTCGGATAGTTGGTCAATGTAGGTTCTTGATGGGTGGCCCACATTAGCATGTGCATGTGTTGGCTTCCACAGGAGGGCGTCGCTTATGAGCTTGTCCTTGCTTCTCTAGCAGTCCTGCATGCTTAGTCTGTCTCACTCAGATGGTTTGTGAGATTGGGGGCAGGTGGCCATACAACTGCTTCCTTGTGGGGTGCTGTTCAAGACTGCATTCAACATTCTTGTGCAGCTCCCATAGAAGCCAAAAAGTCAAAGAAAATATATGTCAATAATTTTGCAGGCAATGTTTATCATAGGAAATGGACTCAGCGACCCGAGTTCAAATACTTGATGAAACTGTTTGCATTACACATAGCGCTGATACCCTTGGGAAAGGTATGTATCCAACGATTCTCTCTCGAGCTATTGATAAAATGAAGGGCAGACTGGGTCCTTTAATCTTAGTTAGGTAACCAGTCTAGGAGAAGGAAAACTAGGAAATCAAACTCGTTAACTCATCAACTCATCCACAAATTATGTATGAACACTCAAATTTGCACATAGTCATGATCAGAGACCATGCATTTTACAAGTAATTATCACAATATCTAACAAATTATAAAAGGTGTGTGTGTGTATGTGTATATATATACATATACATATATATATATATGTGTGTGTGTGTATGTATGTATGTGTATATATATATGTGTGTGTGTGTGTGTATGTATGTATTGTATATATATACATATGTGTGTGTATATGTATATATGTGTATATATATGTGTGTGTGTATATATATATATATATGCGTGTGTGTGTATGTATATATATATATAAATATGTGTTTGTGTATATATGCATGTATGTGTATATATATGTGTGTGTGTGTATATGTATGTATGTGTATATATATATGTGTGTGTGTATATGTATGTATGTGTATATATATATGTGTGTGTGTGTATATATATATGTGTTGTGTGTGTTTATATATATGCGTGTGTGTGTATGTGTATATATAAACTAATAAAAAAATGACAAATTATTTGTTTGTCAAAACTAATTATTCACATTTAATCAAACGTTACTAATTAGATTTATTGATAGTTCTTCAAGTTGAAGATGTAAAATAATTATAATAAGTTAATGAAGTGGGCTATTGCCGGCATCAGCTGGACAGCGAGGGTGTCTATCCCATTTTCATTAGTGCTAGTCCAGGAAAATTGTTTTTTTTTTGTGCTGAGGTGGAGTCCCATTTTACTGCACAGACGTTCACTTTCAAATTAATACCCTTGGGAAAGGTATGAAATCTATCATCCCCCCTCGGCAATAGGATAAATAGTACCACTACTGTTCTTCTACAAGGTTGGATTTAGCTTTAGATAATCCATGAAGGTTGACATTAAATAACAAAAAAACAAAAAACACAGCAAACATGTACAGCACAAAGGAACTGTAGACATCAGAAACAAAGATGAAGAATAAGCTCCGTTCTATGTAACATAGGCTTTACTATCTAAAGTCTTATCTAAAATGGATTGAATAAAAAAATTCCAAATAACACTTATAAAGCCACTCAACATCCTCCTCTCTGTTAGGGAAGTGCCATATTAGTTGCTATTATTTCATACACTAGTCATTTTACTCTTTGACAAATTTAAGCCACTCACAGTGGCTCTCCCACAACTGCGATCCACTTGTTTACACTGTAAAATCTCTACGTGAACACCCCTGCTATCTACATCACAGTAACTTCAAGAATTATGCAAGTTTATCAATGAGTGTTTAATTCATAATCAGTATGTATAAGTACTAAGTATTAAGTACTACATAAAAAACATTAGAACAACTGAATTATATATAAACTCAGGATTAAGAACGCACAAAAGATTGTCTTATGTGTTTTCTAAAACAAGTTTTAATAAATACATGCCTGCTATTATTAATTCAGTTTTTTTCTCACTTTGATATATATTTAAAGTTATCTAACATTTAAAGTTGTACTAGAAAATTATTTATAAACAAGAAATATTCACTTAAACTTTTCCATTGGATCAGGAAATCAAAGGTGTGATAAAAAGCTGACTTGATGCTAGAGTCATATAGCAGGGCGTCGTCTACAATCTTCACCTTGTGTGGGATATCCTTGATTATCTCGTCGTATCTGCGAGTGTATGAAGGTGGTCAATGGTTGGGACTCCTTGTCTAAGGGGATTCAGTGGTACCGTCAACAGCATCAAGGACACCTTTATTTGTTTTAGGTGGCACTTGCAGTGCCAACTGGAATGGTGACCAAGTGGGGTGGTCTCCCGTCTGCATTGAGAATTCAGGTGCTGGTAATCTACAGTTCTCTGTGGATTACCATTCTTTTTGGCAGTTATGACCATTGTGCTGCACTAATCACTAGGCATGCCCACGGCTACTGGAGCTATAATACCTCTTTCCACATCTTTCCAAAGGGCTTGTCTTACTGGTTCTTTGAAGTGAAAAGGCACAGGAATTGAGTTGTGTCTGGCTTTAGGGACTGCCTTCTCTTTGAGGTGGATATGGGCAGCAATAATACCCCATCTTTTTTAAATGCCCTCTTGGCAAACTTCTCCAGGAGCCAGTTCTTAAGTCTACCAATATTTTCTTCCATTGCAGGAAATGGTGGTTTTACGGGGCGACTTGGCAGTTGATCCTCACACTCACTAGGTTTGGGGCCAAACTCTTTATGTTGTTTGCTTGCAAAAGGGTTTTGGAAGATCTTCGTGCAATATTCCCACATTAATGCAAGCGGCCTTGCTGAAATAAAGGCGCTGGATGTTCTTACATGTGTAGAGGTCTTGTTTGGTTGTTTTTCCTCTAACAACAAATTCAACAGGTAGCCAACCCTGACACATAAGAGTGAAACCTCCCACTGCCCGAATGATCTTTCTTGATGGGACAAGGTTGTCCTTTGTGAGCCCCATGTTGAGTAAATATTTTGGTCCCCAAGACAAATAGTGGCACCACTGTCGGAGAAAATCCTTAGTGTAGTACTATGGTTATTATGGATGTTTATAGCCTGTCTTGGACGCGGATTTGGTGAAAATGGGATTACAGATGCATTTATTTCCATTAATCGTTTCTGGATGTGAATCTGCCCAATATGATGTAGGCAATGAGAATGGGGGGTCATTTCAAAGTGGAGTTGGGGGAACTTGGCTGACGGTTGTCTGGGTAGAGGTCTCCTTTGGTTGTTTAAGGATAGACAGGGCTTCTCCCATTGCTGTAATTCCCAATTCTTTTAGCATGGCCCAATCCATCATTGGGAGCTTTTCTTTCATCAGTTTTTCACTTGCAAATGTTGCAGCTTTTGGCTGAGTCAGCAGAAATACCCTCTTTGATGAAGTAACTTTCCCAATCTTCAGGTTTCATTGCTGTTTGCAGTGCCAGATTGAGGGCAGTCAATCAGTCAGTATACTGTTGGTTTGGACAACTGAACAAGTGCCCAAGACAGCTGGTACTTATGGAACTCAAAAATAGTCCATTCATGTATTTGGATGATTCCATTCCTTGGGTCCTGATTGGCTGCTTTCTTTCCATGATGTTATGAGGCTTCATAAATACTCTAGCATTCTGCAGTAGGATTGCAACAAGATTAGATCCATATTAAGTTACCAATTCAACTGTAATTGGAACTTAGTATGATTATTCTACAGGAACGAATAGAACATGAATCTGCAGAACTAAGTTTCCATTTCAAATTGTTTTAATTTTTTTACTTATTTAATAGATTTGATGATTTTAATTACTTAAAACATTAAATGTCTAACCCTAGGTACACTCAATTTGTCAAAAAATCTGTTTTTACAAAACAAATTTACACCCCTGCTCCCGTTTGAAAAAAATTACCAAAAATCAGAATTCATTCATTGATAAATCAACACTGAAAATTTCATTAAAATCAGATAATTCCCTAATTTTTGGTAAATTTTTTTCAATCAAGTGTGTTAAATTCATTTTGTCAACATAGATTTTGCGGCAACTACAGCAGCCATGTTAAGTTATATTTGCACAAAATTGACCAAAAACTAGTTTTAAATGTATTAAAAATGAATTACATGCATAAAATTATTTTTCTTTTTTTTACTGATGCTCATTATGTAACTATTTTTCGGCTTAGACAAAAATTTGACCTTAAATAATTGATTTAATTAATTTTTATTCGTTTTTAAAATGAAAAGCAGACAAAAAATTGGAACCCCCTTTTGAGTTTTTATTTCAAAGTTTTTGACATATTTTGCAATTGTTGTTTTTTATTCCTTTGATTTATTGATTTTACTTATGATACAAAACCCTCTGACATTGAATTTTTAACTCCCACCTCCCTCATATTTTTAAAAATCAATTTTTACACCACCCGGAGGGTGATTTTTTGCTAGTACAATTAACTCTCCTAGTGAGTAAAATAATAAAAACTGCACTGAACAACTTGGAGACAAGGGAAACCATGAAAATTCTCCATTTTTAAAAAAAATTCAAATTATCATCTATCTATTTATAATTCATAGTTTTATGAAAATGGTTATATTTTGGAAGAGTATTGAATTCAATACTTCCTTAAAAATAAATGCAAAAGTTTTGTATATATTCTTAAGCATTATGAATATCTTATTATAATGGAGATTGTGGGTTTATCTGTCTGTAACCGAAACTATATCACTACTCAAGTCACAATTCCCTTTGTTATTTACGCTACATTCTCCATGATTTTATTTTTATTTAAACCTCAATTATTAATAAAATTGTTTTACACCATTAAGACTGTTGATCATATCTACATACTAATAACATGCAATTGTATTTATATATACAACAAAATAGCAGTTTACAGTGTGAACGGGAGGGCTAATTTGCATATTGATCTTAAAAATTTTATTTTGATAAATATATGCTTAGTATTATTGATTTCTAATTGTTTGGTTTTATATTAATGAATATAAGCAAAAATCTCGGGGATAAATCTTAAAAGAAATCCATTAACAAGAAGAAATAACTAATATTTTTCCTTACTTTCTATTTTAACTAAATAGTTAAATTAGGAAAATTTACCAATGAAAGACGGGAGTAAGGCAATATGATGGAAGAGTTAGTTTCAAAGTTGTTCTATTTTTCAATCATACCCCCTCTGTTCCAAATATTTTTATCTGAATTCTTATTCAGTTTCATTAGCCTTTCTAATTTAACATGATATTTTATTATATTAAAACTTAAATACTTGCACCCGGAGGGTGCATATATTTGCTAGTATTAATAATGGAGATTCGCTTCCGGTTTTTGTCTGTAACAAAAACTATGTCACTGCTTATGTCACTATACCCGAAATTGTCATAACAGAATAAATACACTCAAAATTTGAGCATGCAGCATTAAAGAGTCCTCATTGTTTTTTAAAACAAGTTTTAATAGATATATCCCCAGTATCATATAATTTTATATAGTTTGTTTTATTTTGATAGATATTCAAAGTTAATAGAACTTAGTTTCAAATTGTTTTATTTTATTTTTTACTCCTTTAATAAATTTGATGATTTCATGAATTATGGTTTAAACTCTCCGACATTTAATTTTTAACTTCCACTTCCTCAAGCAATATCTTTCAAAAATGTACTTTTACATCGCCCGGAGGGTGTTTTTTTTATTTTGCTAGTATATTTAACAAACTAAATTAATGGGATAGCAAAGATTTGTATTGTTAAAACTTCTTAGCTATAAAACATTGATTTATTTGAGGCCACTTCAAAAATGAGACTTTTGCTACTTGGGTCTCTTGTTGCTTGAGGCCCTCGGGTACTGCCCAGTTACCAGACTACTCACTCTGCCCCTGATAGTTAGATTGCAGTAAATGATCATGCTTATAGATCAATATGTGTACAGGTTTCAAAATAAGGAGTGTATCAACAATTATCTCAGACCAGATGTACATACTGAGTTCAGGTCAAAATGGGCATATCCTTTAGAATGTTGTAATGTCTATTTATATAGAATACACACACATATATACAAGGTGTGTCATAAAAGTATCGAGATTGAAGCTATATTTACCAAGATAGAAATGAACAATGAATGGAACGTTAATTTTTTCAGGATACAAGGTGTGTTGAAAAGTACAAAAAATCTCAATACATTTTGACACACCTTGTATATATATATATATATGGACTCTCTCATCGATTTTTGACACATGAGGGTTCATACAATGAACAACCCATACAGTGATTTGTTTATAGTGGTGAAGGCTTGTGTTGGACCATCCGCACTTTTTGGCACAGTCAATAGGAAAGAATTGGTGCATGAATGCCACAGACCCAATCAACGACTGACCTCAGGAATTTTGAATCGACCCGAGTTCAAATCCCAGACAAGGCTGTTTGTATTTCACATAGCACTAATACACTTGAGAAAGGTATGAATCCATATATTCTCCCTCAAGCTATGGGTAAAATAGTAGGGCAGACTGGGCTCTTTAACCTTGGGTAGGTAACCAGTTTAGGAGAGGGATATATATATATATATATATGCAAATGAAAAAAAAATCGAAATGAATCCAACAGGTATGTTGAATAGATAATTAAAAGAAAAAAATTTTTTTGTTATGGATGAAATTTGTTATCATTTATCTACACGTGTTTTGACCAAAATTAATTTCCACACACAGTACACACATTATTCTATTTAGATTTATTTTAAATATAGAAATAAAATGAAATCTTATTTTAATGGAGATAGTGTGTTTTTCTGTCTGTAACCGAAACTATATTCCTACTCAAGTCACAATTCTCTTAGTTATTGACATCACATTCTCCGTGATTTTATTTTTATCTAAACCTCAATTATTAATAAAATTGTCTTATATTATTAATACTGTTAACTATGTCTACATACTGACAACATGCAATTGTATTTCTATATACAACAAAATAGCGGTTTACAGTGTGAACGGGAAGGCTAATTTGCATATTAATATTAAAAATCGAATTTAATAAATATGTGCTTAGTATTATTGATTTCTAAATGTTTGTTTTTATTTAATGAATATAAGCAAAAGTCTCTTCAATGAATCTTAAATGAAGTCCATTAACAAGATAAAATAACTGTCATTTTATTCTTTACTTCCTCTTATAACTAAATACTTAAATTAGAAAAATAACAATGAAAGACGAGAGTGATGGAAGGGTAAGTTTCAGTTGTTCCATTTTTTATTATACTCCCTCTGTTTCAAATCTTTTATTATACTCCCTCTGTTTCAAATCTTTTTATCTGTATTCTTATTTAGTTTCATTAGCCTTTATAATTTAATACAATATTTTATTACATTAAATCTTAAATACTTGCACCCGGAGGGTGCATATATTTGCTAGTAATATTAATGGAAATAACAAAAATATGCATAATATAACAAAAATATAACAGAGGTTATTATCAGGGTAGAGTTTAAAAAAAGAAATCAAATCAAAACACTCTGCCCTGATGATCATTTCGGTTTGCATGCATATTTTTGTGATTTCTTATAAAATTATCTTATTTTATTTCTATATCTGAAATAATTTTACATAGAATACTGTGCGTGTTAATGAATTTTGTTCGAAACACGTGTCAACAAATAATGATAATAAATTTCATCCATACCCCCAATTTTTTTTTTATTTCAAATATCTGTTCAACATATATATAAATCCATCTCTTCTCCCTGTAGATGTACATGCTCTATCAATGATATTGAGCACTCTTTACTTATAAATATACCAAACTATATTACAATATATATATATATATATATATATATATATATATATATATTTGCTCTACTTAGGTATTGATCACTTTTTACTTATTAGCTATTCTCCTAGCGGTTATATGAATATATATATATCTTATATACATATATATACATATAAATTGTTTTTTCTTTTGGACAAATACTGTACCAATAGATTATTTTTTGTTGGTATGACTATCTTGGTCTTTTCTTTTTTCAAAAATTTTTTTCTCCCCCGGTTGATGTTTGGTAGTATATTTTTACAATCAAACTATTTGCTGTTTTTTTCTCACCGCAAGGATTTACCAACATGCTCGGTATATTATATTATATATATATATATATATATATATATATATATACGTACACACATATTTCTTTAATCTTTCCCTCCTCCAATTACTAAAAAGATGTCAATCTAGAGCCATTTGATATATCATTTTGGGGACTAATTTGAACTGTCCAGTAACAAAAAAAACAACAAAGCAAATAACTGCAATTTATTCTTATCTGGATAGGTATACCATAGACTGTTGTGTATACTGCTCATGCTTGTATAATAGTGGCTTTATAAGCAAACATATGTTGTTTAGTAGGACATTATGTTATGTACTGCAGTATATATTGTTATGTAATGCTTTCTGGATGTGGTGTGGGAGTGATTGACTGATGACAGGTCAGAGTTCAAATCTCCAGCCATGAGAAACTGGGAGTTTCTTTGTGGTGAGTTGTGGACAGACGCATGAAAATTAAAAGAGAGTTAGGGGTTGGGCCAAGATTTATAAAAGAATGGATCTTTCCTACATTGACTGAACAAAAAGCACGTCACATCTTTATTTATGAGAACGGTCCTAAATTTAATCATTTTAATTCAAAAGGACTTATATTTCAACAAATTCTCCAAAATATTTTCAGACAATTTAATCTCTTCATTTTGCTTTCGATATTGTCAACAAAATATTCTGGACAAAAAACATAGGGTCTGTTTTTCCAGTAATGTAAAACAAAAATTTAAAAAAAGAAAGAAACTCTCTTTACATACAACGCCAACGGTATACTTGAGGAAGGCCGTAGAATTGATATGCACATATCTATAATCTGTGTTGAACATTGAACACAGAATAAGAACATTCAATCATCAACTCTCCATTTGATAGAGAAAAAAAATATATGTGAAAATCTCTCAGCTGCAAAGGAAAGAAAAAAAATCATACACTGATGTATCAATTACTCTATTAACAAGATATTGTTCAAACTGACTCCTTTTTAATGGATTACACATTGTTTTCTTGCTTTTCCAGTTACAAAAAAAAAGCATTGACCAAATTATAATGTACCTCTTCCAGAACTGTCAGTTTATGAATAAGTATGGATATATTGAACCCCCCTCTTTATCTCTTTCCCCCACACACTTTCTCACTTCTCTCTATACATACATACATACATGCATATATATATATATATATATATATATATATATATATATAGAGAGAGAGAGAGAGAGAGGGGATTTCTTTTGATAATGTGTGGAGCTGACGGTAGGTGTGGTACTCAACTTCAGCAAAAACAATCTCTCTGGTCTAGTGCAAATTAAAAAATATATAGACTCCCTCACTGTCTGATTGATATCGACAGTAGACCGCTCCGCCCACTTTACTTACTTACTTATTGTTCCCAGCTATGGGTAAATAGTAGGGCAGACTAAGCTCTTTAACTTCAGTCTAAGAGAAGGGAAATTCTGAATTCAAATCTGTTAAACTCTGCTTAAGAAATTGACCATCTGTTAAATTCTACTCATGGGGAGTGGTTTGTAAATATATACTAAAGACGTATCATTAAAAGATTTGACATTTCAAAGAAAAAAACCTAAACTATGCACAGAAAAACTACACATTTTCCAGAATATGGTGTGTCATGATTCGTGGGGCCATTTTAGGGTTGTAGAATCCAGTTTTACAGTGAAGGTTCTTTGTGGCGTAAAATTTAACCCTGTCTTGATGTAGAAAGATGTAGTATCAGTTTTAATCCTTGTCCGTTGATCTGTCTTAAAGTAGAAAGATGTATTAGATAAAACCCTTGTCTGTTGATCTGTATTCAAATTAGAAAGTCGTATTGAGATACAATCCTCATCTGCTAATCTGTCTTCGAATTAGAGAGTTGTATCAGAGTTGATCCCGTTGGTCATTCCTTTAAGCAGTTCTTCCAGCAAGTAATTTTAGGAAAATCTGGCACTAAATAACCCATGAAAGTTGACATGCCATTAAAAACAAACCAATTGAAAAATCTCATCAAAATAGGTTGATTGCAAATTGTTTTTTTTAGTTAAGGTATTGTTCGCACATATCCGCACCCATTCTCTGTAATTTGTTTCATCAGTCCATTGCACACATAGCATGTCATTAAGGAAGGTAACATAGTTGTGCCTTGTTGACTGCATCTCATTCAGTCTGAAATAATTCATAATGGGAAGTCCAAGGGAGATAATGTGATTATGATTGCTTAATTTTCAATTCTCTCTATTTCTATCAGACAGACGTCAAATAGTAATCAAGTATGGATCATGCCAATCAGAGAATTTTCACCTAAGTGAGACTTGAATATTGGACCTCCCTAAATCAATAATCTAAAAACTAATATCTCCATCCTAGTTGAAAAGGTAAAAGAAATGCAGTTAATCTTCATAGTTCACAAAAAACTAGATATATAAATAAAAATAAAACAATATATATATATATATATATATATATATATATATATATAATCAAACAAAATTTCATGTATTTACCCATTAATATATCAATATAGTCCATTAAGTAATCTTAATAGATTAAAAGAAATGTTATTAAAAAAAGTTATCTCACTATCTGCAATTATGCACATATATATATATATATATATATATATATATATATATATATATATATTGTTTTTTTTTTAGATTATGTGCTTAATTAAAGTCATACCTAATTTGTTAATTAATTAATTATAATTAAATGAATTAGGTGTGCATATCAGTTTAAATGTAAAGCATAAACAAATCGAGAAAAAGTCGATCTCTGTATGTACATTTCAGCCTATTAGGCCTCATCAGCAGAGCTATAGACAGGGCAGTGCTTTGTGCATGATTTGAACCCTACCTGTCAGGCTGACAGGCGGACACTCTAACCATCACACTAGCTGGTTTCCCCAGATTTTCTCGCCATTTCAAACACATTGTTTGTCCACTTCATATATATATATATACATATATATATATATATATATATATATATATATATATATATATATCATGTCAGAAGTCACATGATGCAACACCATGAAGCTAAGAGATCCAGAAGAAAGCAGCGGCAACAAAGCACTGGCACATCAACATCTTCAGAGACAGCCCTCAAATGTGACATCTGTAGTTGAGAATGTTTTTCAAACATTGGACTTCACAGTCACAGGAGGCGCTGCAACTTCAATGGCACAAAAACTTGTAGTCTTCAGAGACTGAAATACCAATATTATATATATATATATATATATATATATATATATATGTGTGTGTGTGTGTGTGTGGATACATCCTTTTTTCTGTTTTTTTTCTTTGTTTTTTCCCTCCATTTTATGCTAATTTTTTATGTGGCTTTCTTGATAAAGATGTCATTTGTACCAACCTCTTTAATCAGTATTCTCCTGAAGATCCTTTAAGTCAAACCTAGGGGTAGTGTCTGACTCAAATTAGGTTTTACATAAATATAAATATATGAATGTCAGATTAAAGATTAGACTTCAGATCTGTCTTATATAATTAGCATATTCTGTCTCACATACACACACACACACATGCATACATACATATACATGCAACCGTGTGGTGTAATGGTTAAAGTCATGGGAAATGAACTTGTCACCCAGAGTTCAAATCCTGGACATGGAAATTGCATTTTCACTTAGCACTAATACCCTTGGAAAGGTATGAATCCTACTCTCCCTCCAGCTATGGGTAAAGAAGATATCAGAAGATCTGAAACACGTGTCACATATGTAAGATAATAATAACATTATTTTTTTTAAAAACATAATCCTTTTTGCGAACTTTCTTTTTATAGAAAATCCAATTTTCTCCCGGACCCATAACAACACTTTATCTATCTATCTATCTATCTATCTATCTATATATATATATATATATATATATATATAATATACTTAACAATGCTTCAAAAGCAAATTATCAAATACTTTTATCCTTCGCCTGAGAAGGGCCTAATTTGCGATTCTCTCAATGCTCACTGTGCTAAGTTCTGTATAGTAGTGGCATGTTTATCATTGACAGGTTAATTTGGCGGATTTCGTGTGTGATGTGCCGGTGGCCCAGGGGTAGAGTCTCTGACTTTGCGTGCTGGATTCTCGGGTTTGGTCTCTGTCGGAGGGAGATTGTAGGTATACACTGCTGATGAGACCTAATAAGGTTGAAACAGCTGTACGGTGTTCCACATGTTGCACTCGTTATTCGCGAGTTTGCTTGTCATGATTATTTTCAATAATTATCGAATTTTATACGATAAACGCATTGTACTTGCCTTCAAAAATATAAATAATATATATATATATATATATATATGCAATTATGTGCCTCTTTAAAAACTAGGTTATTAATTTCGCTTGTATTCTTTCCCCTTTGGTGATGGGAATAACCATTGAAATATTTTCAAAATCAACCTCAGTTCTTGCGTGTTGAAGATATATTGATTATCTACTAGTATGTATGTTTGTTTGAAAATTCTCTGATGGATGAGGTTACTTCGTTTGAAGATTTATGTGCTTGGAAAAAAAAAAAAAAAAAAAAAAAAAAAGAAAAAGAAAGAAAAAAAAAAGAAAAAAAACCCAACAACATTAAGCCCTCAAATAATGGAGTAGGGAGAAAAAGATTTTTGTCGATGACATCCAACTGAAACGTCAGTCCTCGCAGAAACACGGAAAAACACAATGCAATATAGATAAAAGGCAAGATCTTTAATATTAATGACATTACAAATATCATAATGACAAGCTACAACAATGGAACAGTGATTCATTTTTATCATTATTGGCGGACACATGGTTTTTGTCATTATGTAGGAAAGAAAAATGTATACAGTTAATATTGTTAGTCTTTCTTTGCAGTCATTAAGGCATTTTTTTTTTCATCATCATCCCATTTCTACCGTGGGTTGGGGTGTAGGAATATAGTGAGTCACTCTGGGGCATTGTGGTCACATATACTGCCATTGGGCTGTCCTACCAAAGTGGTGATTGATTGATGTAGTTTCAAAGCTTGAGGTGTTTGGTAAAAGGTGTTAAATGTTACCGAGAGCCCTGAATCTGACTATTCATATCCTTCACGTGTGTGTATGTGAGTGTGTACATGTGTGTGTGTGTATGTGTGTGTGTTGTTTGTGCGAATGTGTGTGTGAGTGTGAAAGAGAGAGAGAGAGAGAGAGAGAAGAGAGAGAGAGAGAGATATTGTCAGCATTAGTTATATATATTTACCAACCCCTTTACACGAGCAGGATGTGGCACAAGGTCAATTTCTTAAGCGGAGTTTAACAGGTTTGAATTCAGAGTTTTCCTTCTCCTAAACCGGTTACCTAGCCATGGTTAAAGAGTCCAGTCTGCCCTGCTATTTACCCATAGCTGGAGGGAGAGTAGTTGGATGCATACCTTTCCCAAGGGTATTATTTTATCATAATTGACTGCTGATTGTATTGTGAGTGTGTGAGTGTGTTGTTTGTGTGTGTTATTAGTGTGTTGTCTCTGTGTGTATGTTGTTAGTGTGTTGTTTG
The DNA here is from genome assembly GCA_023376005.1 of Doryteuthis pealeii. Taxonomy (NCBI): domain Eukaryota; kingdom Metazoa; phylum Mollusca; class Cephalopoda; order Myopsida; family Loliginidae; genus Doryteuthis; species Doryteuthis pealeii. The sequence goes on from CM042151.1 coordinate 43,381,667, forward strand.
TGTGTATGTGTGTGCGTGTGTTGTTTGCGTGTGTGTTTTTTTTTGTGCGTGTATGTTGTGTGTTGTGAGTGTGTGTGTGTTGTTGTTTGTGCATGGTGGGGGTGGGTGTATAATTCATAGATATTGTTATATGTATATATATATACTAGTGATGTAAAGCCGAATCACTGCGACATTACCTGGGGAAGGCACAAGTAACATCGGCCTTTACGTGAGCTCTGATAAAACTGAGTTCATGCGTTTTAAAAAGGAAGGAGGCATCACCCCTTTTTTGATGGAAAGTCTCTAAAATCAGGTATTTAGTAAAAGGTGTTAATGTTACCAAGTGCCCTGAATCTGACTATGATAAAGCTTTGTACATGGTGGGGGTGGTCATATAATTCATAGATATTGTTATATATATATATATATATATATATATTATATATATACTAGTGTCATGGGAAATGGACTAGTAGTCATGGGAAATGGACTTGTCACCCAGAGTTCAAATCCTGGACATGGAAATTGCATTTTCACTTAGCACTAATACCCTTGAGAAGGTATGAATCCTACTCTCCCTCCAGCTATGGGTAAATAGTAAGGCAGACTGAGCTCTTTGTAAATCTAAAACACTGCAACATTACATGGAGAAGGCAGCAAGGTACATCGGCCTTTATGTGAACTCCAATAAAACTGAGTTCATGCGTTTTAAAAAGGAACGAGGCATCATCACTTTTGATGGAAAGTCTCTAAAATCAGAGGAACAGTTTATGTACCTAGGTAGTAATATCTCATCTACAAAATGTGTTCATATCCTTTGCTATGATAAAGCTTTGTACATGGTGGGGGTGGGCATATAATTCATAGATATTGTTATATATATATATATATATATATATATATATATATATATATATATACTAGTGTATATACTGGTGTAAAGCTGAATCACTGCAACATTACCTGGAGAAGGCACAAGGAACATCAACCTTTAGGTGAGCTCTGATAAAACTGAGTTCATGCGTTTTAAAAAGGAAGGAGGCGTCATCACTTTCGATGGAAAGTCTCTAAAATCAGTGGAAAAGTTTACGTACTTAGGTAGTAATATCTCATCTACAGAAAGCGATGTTAATAAATACACAGGGAAATCATGGTCTGCTGTAGACAGATTATCAATCATATGGAAATTTTATCACACAGATAAGTTAAAGCAACAATACTTCCTGGCTGTGGTGGTATCAGTGCTACTGTATGGCTGCATCACTTGAACCTTGATGAGGCACCTGGAGAATAGGCTAGATGGGAGCTGCACAAAAATGCTGTGTGCTAACAAATCTAGTAACAACACACCACAAGGAAGCAGCTATATGGCCACCTGCGTGGTGTAATGGTTAAAGTCATGGGAAATGGACACGTCGATCCGAGTTCAAATCCTAGACGTGGCAGTTGCATTTCACTTAGCGCTAATACCCTTGGGAAAGGTATGAATCCTACTCTCCCTCCAGCTATGGTAAATAGTAGGGCAGACTGGGCTCTTTAACCTTGGTTAGGCAACCGTTCTAGGAGAAGGAAAACTCTGAGTTCAAACCTGTTAAACTCCGCTTAGGAAATTGACCTTGTGTCGCATCCTGCTCATTCGGAAGGGTTTGTAAATATATATATGGCCACCTGCTCCCTATCACACAAACCATCCAAGTAAGACGGAGAAGACATGCTGGGTGCTGCTGGAGGAGTAATGATGAACTCATAAGCAACATCCTCCTATAGAAACCAGCATATGGACATGGTAGTGTGGGTTGTCCAGCAAAGACCTACATAGACCAGTTCTGTGTGGATACTGGATGCTGTATGGAGGACCTACGAGGGACAATGAGTGATAAGGACAGTTAGTGAGAGATTGTTATTGATATCCGTGCAGCTGGTGCGACATGATGATGATGAGTAGTGCTGTATACTTATTCTTAACTTCTCTATTATTGGGTTCTGTTTTCAGCCGTCCCTTGTAATATATCTATGCATACATATTTACCAACCTCTCCACGCAAGTAGGATGTGACACAAGGTTGATTTCTTAAGCAGAGTTTAACAGGTTTGAATTCAGAATTTTCCTTTTCCTAGACTGGTTACCTAACCAAGATGAAAGAGCCCCGTCTGCTCTATTTATCCCTGGCTGGAAGGAGGATAGTTGGATTCATACCTTTCTCAAGGATATTAGTGCTCTGTGAAATGTAAATCCAGGATTTGAACTTATATTGCTGTGTTTCATTTCCTATGACAATAACCATTACACCATGTGCCTCTATACACACACACACACACACACACACATATATATATATATATATATATATATAATAAATAAGTAATCCACAGACACATGTTTCAAGGTTTCACTTTTCATCAGTGTGGCTATACCGTAACAGCTACCTCTGGCCGGTTCAAGACCCAAATGAACTTTCATTCGCCAAACCTTTAACCCATACGGCCAGAGGCAGCTGTCAAATATAGGAGAATAATTAATCGCTACATTTCTAAGCGGAAATGAAATTCACTAGAGTCCTCAAACCTTTGTAAACAAACGTGAGGGTTAGCTAGACGCCATAACGGTGAATCTGCAATTAAGTCCCTATTTAGTGAACTCAACCATTACTGGGATATATATAATAAATAAGTAATCCACAGACATGTGTTTCAAGAAAGAGAGAGAGAGAGAGAGAGAGAGAGAGAGAGAGAGATTGATTGTTTTTCTGTTTGCCTCATCTCTAGTCCTTCTTTGCTGATTGTTCTTTTCATGGAAGAAACACTGAGGCATATTTTCTGTGCACACGCTTTTTTTTAATCTAATACCAAGACATCCTCATCACTGAGCACAGACATGGGGAGAAAAACAGAGATGAAATATATGTCTGCCTAACAGGGCCCTCTGATCTCAATTGTTGATTCTAATCCTACTTTCACAGACACATATGATCACGTGACTCTCTAAACCAATAAGAATCCTGTTCCAGATCAACTTTGTTAATCTCTGAACTTCCAACTGTAATTTTTCACAGTTGTTACTGTTAATTTTAAAATATATACTACACTTCCTTACAAAAATGATAGGCTATGCCTATCCATTATGTAACATTGGTACTATCAGTAACCCCCCCCAAAAAAAAAAAGTATTTTATGTATACAGAAATAAAAGATATTAAACAAATACACAGCAAATAGAAAAAAAAATCTGAAATTTCTGAAAGTCTGTCTTCATTTTTTTGTGTAATCTGATTAGAATGACTCAAGAAAAGACTTAACATATCTTTTGTTGTTGAAAAGAAATTTAAATTTGCAAACATTTTGAAAACTTTACTTCATATGTCCACACTAATGCATGATAAATATGGACAAATGAAGTTAAGATCTCAAAATTACAATTGCAAGTTACTTTTTGTATTTATCCAACTTGTGTCACAGGGTCAATTTTTAAGTGTGGTACAGTTGGTTTAAATTCTGTTTTTACTCTTTTAGACTAAAGAACCCATTCTGTCCTACTATTTATCCACAACTGGAGGGAGAACAGATGGGTCCATGCCTTTCTGAAGGACATTAGCTCAAAGTGAAATGCAAACAGTCTTGCCCTGGACCTTCTATTTTTTGCTAATATTCAGTTCCTTTTCCAGAAATATGAACATAACATAAACACTCCCACAAAAAGAATATTAACATTAACCAGGATGCTATTTTAAGCAGCGTTTAACTGGTTTGAATTTAGAGTTTTCCTTCTCCTAGAATTTGTTTTTTGACCTTAAAAACACATTTCTTAGCTGCTTAGTATTAGATGAAGCCACTGTTACATTACTAACTTGAACAACTATAGACCTAATGTCTAACTACCTATAAACCTAATTGCTTAATAGGACCAAGTCACCAACAGGCACCCCAGCTCAGATCAGTTTTGAAAGGAACTGAATTTTGCTTTTCACCTATTGTCAGTAAACAAAATCAGCAGCCGATAAAAATGAAAAAGATTTTATACTAAAATAGTTTTTGATTTTAATAAAAAATTCAGTTTTTTTCAAAACTGATCTGGGCTGGGGTGCCTGTTGGTGACTTGGTCTGTTTAATTAAATCTAAATAATTATTGTTTTTATCCACTATGCTGGAGTGTACAATAGCCAAAATGTTATGGCTACAATAACAATAAAGATGCGGACAGTAGACATACATCGGACTGAAAGCTATCCAATTAAAGGTCTTATTGAAATATTGAGTTAGTTACTTACTGAAAAAGCAATACTAATTTGAAACAAATGTAAATAACTTGTAATAGTTTAAAGTCATTTAAAGTTAGATTTATAAAATCTGTGAAGCACTGAACATATGAATATTAACTTATAACAATTATTTAAGATTTATAGGGCCGGGTTAGCTTAGTCGGTAGAGCGTTCGGCTAGAAACCGCAAGGTCCCTAGTTCGATACTGGCTCTCGCCAACTCAGCGTATGAGTAGCACAGGAATCTGTGCGGTAAATTAAGGAGCTGATGATAGGTGTGGAGCTCCACCTCAGACTCAAAAACAATCTCCTTGGTCTAGCACTAGTGAAAAGCAGATAGACTCCCTCGCTGATCGGCTGATACCGACATTAGGCTGACCCGACGACTTTTCTTCTTTTTTTTTAAAGATTATATTAATTCTTTCTAATTTGGAAGAAATAAAGTTACTTATATTATAGTTGACTTAGTGATTACGCAACACACAAGCTTAGACAAATGTGAGCATGTTTCTTTTTTTTCTTTCTTTTTTTGCAATGGAAAATAAACAATTACTTTCTTGTTTTTTTTATTTTCATTTTTGTAGTTGTTATTATTAAAACAAACAGAATTAAACACCCTCCTCATTGCTGTGATAAAAAAAGATATCAGCAACTAAATTTGTTTGTTAGGGCAAAAATGATATGTGGTTTTTGTTCTGGTCATTTAGACTTTGCAATAACTGCAGTTTGCAAGGAATCATTTTCAATCAATTCTGCAAAATTTTCCTGACTGGTGTGGAATTTATAACTCCTGGCCTGCACTCCTTGTGGATTTCTATAGGCTGTGCACGTAACTAGAACGTACATGCTCCAATTGTTTTTCAGATATTGATGGTCTCTCAGGACTTTTATTTTTATACAGACATTCCTGTTGAAACATCCTTTTGTTTCAAATTTTTTGCATCAATCATAGATTATTTAGTTGGAATTGGTTTTCCTGAAATGGGTTCTAAAATGCTGGAAATATGACACTAAGTAAGTATATATATATATATATATATATATATATATAGGGTAAACTATAGACACGTGTTTCGAGGTATCACCTCTCATCAGTATAGTTATACGATTTTTAGCAGCTGCCTCTGGCTGGGTTTGAGACTTGAATGAACTTACGCTTGCCAAACCTCTTACCCACACATCCACAGTCAGTCGCCAAGTATAGCAGGCTATTTAATCACTACATTTCTAAGCGGAAATGAATATATATATATATATATATATATATATATATATATATATTGGTGGTATATATATCTTGTTTGGGCTTTAGTGTGAAGCATTAAAAAAATTAGAAACTCAGTTTTTTAAGTATTAAGTTTCATTCATTGAGTAAATTTTCAAGAGTGTTATCTTCTCTTCACCGGACTAATAATTTTAATGTTTCACACTAAAGCCCAAACAAGGTATACATACTACCAATAGACGGATATATATACATATATAAACTCACATATATCAACAAGAAGCATACGTGGATCCCTCAACAACAACAACAATATATATATATATATATATATATATATATATATATATATATGTATAAATAAGGCTTACTTTATTACTTTTTGGCTTTACTTATTGTATTGAGCACTTTAGTATATCTAACTTTGGCAACTTGTACAGTATTTTTTTCTTCATACAGCCTGAAGAAGATATCAGAAGATCTTAAATACGTATTGCTAATGTAAAATAATAATTAAAAAAAAACAACATAATCGATTTTGTGGACCTTCTTTTTTATAAAATTCAAATTAGAAACCCTCATCACCGGAATGAATGCCATTTGTTAATCTTATTATAATGGAGATTGTGTGTTTTTCTGTCTGTAACCGAAACTATATTCCTACTCAAGTCACAATTCTCTTAGTTATTGATATCACATACTCCATGATTTTATTTTTATCTAAACCTTAATTATTAATAAAATTGTCTTACATTATTAATACTGTTAACTATGTCTACATACTGGCAACATTCAATTATATTTATATATACAACAAAATAGCGGTTTACAGTGTGAACAGGAAGGCTAATTTGCATATTGATATTAAAAATGGGATTTTAATAAATATGTGCTTAGTATTATTCATTTCTAATTGTTTGGTTTTATTTTAATGAATATAAGCAAAAATCTCTTCAATGAATCTTAAATGAAATCCATTAACAAGAAAAAATAACTGTCATTTTATTATTTACTTCCTATTTTAACTAAATATTTAAATTAGAAAAAATAACAATGAAAGACGAGTGTGATTGAAGAGTAAGTTTCAGTTGTTCTAATTTTCGATTATACCCCCCTCTGTTTCAAATCTTTTTATCTGCATTCTTATTTAGTTTTATTAGCCTTTCTAATTTAATATAATATTTTATTACATTAAATACTTGCACCCGGAGGGTGCATATATTTGCTAGTACATATAATACACCTTGCATGTTGATTATGCAAATTAAAGATTTTATAGGACATTTTGATATTAGCAATGTTGCAGAAACACATACAGAAATTTGTTCATATATATATTTACCAACGCCTCCGCACAAGCAGGATGCGACATAAGGTCAATTTCTTAAGCGGAGTTTAACAGGTTTGAATTCAGAGTTTTCCTTCTCCTAGACTGGTTACATAGCCATGGTTAAAGAGTCCAGTCTACCCTGCTATTTACCCATAGCTGGAGGGAGAATTGGATTCATACCTTTCCCAAGGGTATTAGCGACATGTGAAATTTGTTCATATAGTTGTGTATAGATATGTATCTTTCTCTCTCTCTTTATATATATATATATATATATATATATATATATATATATATATGGTTATCACTATCTCACTAGATGAGTTAGTGGTGGACCATGTCTTTGCAGTATTTATTTGTGGAGTGCTCAATATCAGTGATAGAGCTATTATATATATATATATATATATATATATATATATATCACTATATCATTCTTCTGACACAGCTGACAGGGTGGTCTAATGATTGTAGTGACAAGTGAAACTCGGAGTAATGGAAAGGGTACAATAGAATTGATTTTAAGATTACATACATAAAACTACTCTCTTATCAAAATTAATTCAAATGAAATGAATAATTCTGTTATTGTTAGGGTGAGTTTTCTCCCCTAATGATCCGGACCGGATATATTCACTGACAATCAGAGAGGCAGCAAGATCACAAGAACATAGCTGCTGTGATGAACACATCACATGATACATAGTTGAACTCTATCCAAACTCATCCTACTGTAATAAATAAAATAAATATTGTTATATGTTAAACATATTTCACTGTTTTTGTTATCTTTTGTTATTCCTGCATCTTGGAATATAACAGTTATCATCATACTATCCACGATCACTCTGTAAGGTTTGCCAGTGTGCTTGTATTACAATTTTTGTATGCATCCTTGGTGTAATGTCCATTGCAGACAATGACCATAGGACAACTAATTGATGGTCAAGGCAATAGTATCTGGGTGTAATAAAAATCTGATGCAATCAGGAGTGATGCAATATTTTTCAAGGCCAAGCAAATTTCATAATACACAACGAAAATAGATTCATGTCACTGCACTCCACTGCAAATGACTGAATCTGAGTAAAAAATAGAAACCAATTACACCCTGTCACTCCACTGGGTCTAAAACTGACTCTATGGTGAAAAAAAAAGGAAACTAAGGCAGTTGTTTCAATTAGTTTGCACAAGGGTGTATGGTAATGAAAATTAAGAAATCAGCATTTCAGTTTGCAAGTGAATAGGCCTTTATATATAAGAATCGAATTTTGACAAGAAAACCTCAGCGGATAAATGATTGTCTTGCCAATCATGTGCTCAGTGGCCCTCGAGGCATTTTAAGGAAAGCGGTTTGATAATAAAGAGATGAGAAATGTTATTCTCTCAAAGGTACTTAAAGACAACTTCCTTTCAATTTAAGAAGTCTACACATATACGCACACACATTCACACACACACACACACACACAAACAGACACACAGGGGCAACAACACAGAGGCAAGTTGTGATTTCTCTTGCCATTGATATACTTGCACACAAACAGAATTTTTCTAAACATTATAAACACACAAATTTGAAGACAGGTACATGAAATGACATTAAAATGTATACAAAGTGAAGAACCCAATCCTAAAGACAAGATGGTAGAATTTACATACAGTCTGTTAATTTCTATCTATATATTTATCTATCTATCTATCTATCTCAGTCTGTTTATATGTATCTATCTATCTATTTCAGTCTGTTTCTATCTATCTATCTATCTATCTATCTGTTTCTATCTATCTATCTATCTATCTATCTATCACAGTCTGTTTATATCTATCTATCTATCACAGTCTGTTTATATCTATCTATCTCAGGCTGTTTATATCTATCTGTCTATCTATCTATCTCAGTCTGTTTATATCTATCTATCTATCTATCTCAGTCTGTTTACCGCCCTGTTGGCTGGGACATTAGAATGTACCGACTGCACCTCTGCAGAGGGGTAAGACTCCCCCAAATGGGACCACCTGTTGGCCGTGGGTGGCGACCTATGATGCATAAGGATGAAGTCTTGATGGATTAGCAGTCCATGACTTGCAACATTCCACTTAGACCCTTACTTAGGCTAGACAGGTGGTTGGAGAGGCACCCTCCAATCACTTGGCTGGTCATGTCAAGCCCTAGCACCAATATGATTGCTCCAACCCTATTGCTCTTATGGCAAGCCCCAACTCTTTTTATCATATGGGTACTAGAAGGCGGTGTCTGAGGGTCTACATATCCTGGGAATGACGTTAAACTCTATCTGATGGTGAGGTTCCAGTTTTGGAGGTTTGGGGAATGTGGAGCACCCCTTCATCCCCATTGCTCCCTGGTCCACTCTGAGTGGTAGTACCTGTTAGGGTCTCATCTATGGGTTAAATATAAAAATGTATTTATAAAAATAATTGTGTATCCATTAAGAATTAATTCATTTCAAAACTTAATTGTCATTAAATGACCCACTGAGGTTGATATGCTGTAAAACAAAACAAACCAAAATCAGTCTGTTTATATCTATCTATCTGTCTGTTTCTATCTATCTATCTCAGCCTGTTTATATCTATCTATCTCTTTCTGTTTATATCTATCTATCTATCTCACTCTATTCATATCTATCAATCTATGTGAAAATAAAATGGAAATTAATCCGACAGTATGAATAAGATATAATGAAAAAACAAACAATGTTTACAACTGAAATAGGCTCATCAGAAGAGAAAGTGTGCAAACCGTTTCGGGCCCAATTTCTTGACGGTTTAAAAAGCAACACTCGGCCCATCCTCAACTAATATGAGGACCCTATTGCATTATAATGTATCAACCGCACGTGGTCGGTCATCAACAAAAATATAAGACGGAAAAAGACCGTTAGTAAAAACAGAACGCTGCTAGTCAAACGTTGAATTAATCAAAAAAAAAAAAAAAAAAAAAAAAAAAAAAATTGTGCTGTCTGTATTAAAAATAATATCAATTTTATTTAAAAAATAAAATGAATCTCATTTTCAATTTTGAAAATAATCAGAAGCATTATAGTAATGAAATAAGACTCAAAAAAGTCTGATGTAAAGTCATCTATTATCTCATTCTGTTCATATCTATCTATCTATCTATCTATCTATGAATATATCTATTTATTCTCTCAGTCTGTTCATATCTATCTATCCATCTATCCATCTATCTATTTTCTCAGTCTCTTTATATCTATCTACTTGAAAAGTTCTTGCCCCAATCAAGAAGGGAATAAGTTTTCTTTTAAATTTTGACTCTAGGTAATTCTTTTTCAGTATTCAGAATCCACGCAGAGCTGATCAATGTAGGTCCTTGCTGGACGGCCCACTCTGACAGTATACCAATCAAAACCTACCATTACACCACATGGCTATATATATATATATATATATATGGGAGAATAAGTGCTTAATTGGAGTCGTACCCAATTTTGAAAATTAATTAATTTATAATGAATTAGGCGGGAATACCTATTAAATGCATGGCTAAACAAATCGAGAAAAATCAATCTCTGTATGTACATTTCGGTCTATTAGGCCTCATCAGCAGAGCTATAGATTGGAAGACTGCCCTGTGCGTGATTTGAAACCGGACTGCCAAGCTGACAGGCCGATCTCATAACCCCTACACTAAACGGACTTCTTAGATTTTATGATTTGTTTAGAGAAGGTTAATATTCCACTTCTAGTGACTTTTATTACACGACGATATGATAAGTTGTAAACACGGTTTGTTTTGAATGGCTTTTTGCCGATAATTTTTGGGAGAATAAGTGCTTAATTGGAGTCGTACCCAATTTTGAAAATTAATTAATTTATAATGAATTAGGCGGGAATACCTATTAAATGCATGGCTCTGCTGATGAGGCCTAATAGGCCGAAATGTACATACAGAGATTGATTTTTCTCGATTTGTTTAGCCATGCATTTAATAGGTATTCCCGCCTAATTCATTATAAATTAATTAATTTTCAAAATTGGGTATGACTCCAATTAAGCACTTATTCTCCCAAAAATTATCGGCAAAAAGCCATTCAAAACAAACCGTGTTTACAACTTATATATATATATTATATATATATATATATATATCAATAAAACCCAATTTGATATAATCTTTAAAATTGGGAGTTGCGTTCACATACCTTGTTAGTAAGATCTCATCTACAGAAACTGATGTCAATATACACAAAGGAAAGGTATGGACTGCTATAGATAGATTGCACTGGCCTGCGATGTTGTCAAGGTCGAATATATAATAGCTCATTTTAAGGCAGTTTTTGTTTACGCTGATTCCATAAAATAATACTCATTTTTTCTAATCTGATCAATTTTAAGTTACAAGCTCTTACTTGAAATCTATACTACAGTATTATAGCTATCACAAGTAGAATACACAGACTTTTGAATAAGTGTTATTATATGTGAAGTATTCAAGCACATCTTAAAAACCAGACCTGACTAAACATAATGAATGGTATTTTTTTAATTCAGCATACAATGGCAATTATATATCTCTTGATAATATATATATATATACTTATCTTTAGATTGCTATACATTCATATTTTTTTTCAGTTTCAATGTTGCAGAGTTTGGTAATAAATAATATTTGATAATATCCATTTTTATTTATAATGGTCCTCTAGAGATTAAAAAAAATCCTGCAATCATTGGTTTAGAAGAAAATTAACTTTTAAAAGGGCCAGCTTAGCTCAGTCAGTAGGGTGTCCAGCTGGGAGCCTTAAGGTTCCTGGCTCTCGACAACTCAGCGTATGAGTAGCACATGGATATATGTGGTAAAGTGAGGAGCTGATGGTAGGAGTGGCGCTCTGCCTAAGAGGCCCAAACAATCTCCTTGGTCTAGCGCTAGTGATAAGGGGATAGACTCCCTCACTGTCTGGCTGATATTGACTTTAGGCCACCCCAACAACTTTACTTAGACATACATATTGGCTTACTAATATTTGGTAAATCTCAGTTGGTAGACCATCCGCCTAGGAACTACAAGGTTTCAGGTTCAATACTGGTCCCTGCCAACTCAGCGTATGAGTAGTACAGCTTTAGTAATCTGATCTGTGCGGTAAAGCGGGGAGCTGATGGTTGGCGAGTCGCTCCACCACAGCATGAACAATCTCCCTGGTCTAGCACTAGTGAAAAGGAGATAGACTTCCTCGCTCTCTGGCTGATACCAACAATAGGTCGCTCTGCCAGCTTTCTATTTTTTTTTACTTATATATAAATGTTTAGTTTAATTTGGTTTGGTTATTTTGTTTAATGGCATATCAACCTTCTTGGGTTACTTAATGCCAATGGAATTCTTGTAGAAGAACAATGGCTGGGTGTTAGGGGGTTTATACATTTCCCAATGGTATTAATCTGAAAGTAAAAGTAATAGCTCAACTGGAGTTCAAAATTGCTTACTAAGATGTCGCAGTCCAACTCATTAGTCTCTATGCCATAGAGACCACCCCCATATACATGTTTCTTGAAGTATTTATTTATTTGATCTGACAGTCACAACTAATAAGGGATATAGCAGCTATTTGTTTCTACTGTAAGAATGATGAAAGCAGAATGTCCACATTCTGACTAATTTCTTTTTCTGTTTACCATTTTGGCATTCCAATGAGAGGACGGCTGATGGAATGAGACGTAGCGAAAATTAGATCTGTGTCTATCCCTGGAATAGTATAACAAAAGCGACATTAGCAGCTGCCACCTGACTTTGAACTGTGTTTACCAATTCCGCTTCTGTAAATGTTAATTACTGCAACCAATTTGCATCATTCTATCATTGGTATTTACACATCTGAGCGCACACAGATGAAAGTGTAAAATTAGTGTAAGCCGAATACTTCACATTCAAATAAAGCACTACAGATACAACGGTCATTGGTTTTTGCAATAAACAATGACAAAATTCCGGATGGTTAGTAATACCATTTAAAAATGTAAGCATCATTACGGTTATTACTGTTGACGAGTTAAGAAAAACTCAGGCTTAATACAGATTCCTACCGCCCTGTCGGCTGGGGCGTTATAATGCACCGACTGCACTTCTGCAGACGGGTAAGACTCCCCCAATGGGGCCACCTGTTGGCCGTGGGTGGGAACCGTGATGCTTAAGGATAGAGCCCAGGTGGATGAGCAGTTCATGACATGCAATACTCCACTTTGGCCCTATCTTGGGCTAGACGGGCGGTCGGAGAGGCCCCCTCCGATCAATCGGCTTGTCACGTCAAGCCCTAGCACCTATATGATTTTCCCAACCCTATTGCCCTTATGGCAAGCCCCAACCCCTTTTATCATATGGGTGCTAGAAGGCAGTGGCTGTGGGTCTACATGTCCTGGGAATGACGTTAAACTCTATCTGATGGTGAGGTTCCAGTTTTGGAGGTTTGGGGAATGTGGAGCACCCCTTCATCACCATTGCTCTGTGGTCCACTCTGACCCAGAGTGGTAGTACCTGTTAGGGTCCCATCTATGGGTTAAATAGAAAAATGTATTTATAAAAAAATTGTATTATCAATTAAGAATTGATTTATTTCAAAACTTTATCGGCATTAAATGACCCACTGAGATTGATATGCCGTAAAACAAAACAAACAAACAATCAGATTCCCAACCATCAAGAATTTTCCATATATATATATATATATATATATATAAAAGGGTTTTATAATTTGCTTGAAGCTTTGTGTATGTATTGGTTGGAGGTTGGTTTTGAAAGCTATCACAATGCAAGTGTAAAGAAAAAATAAGGTAACAATGGTGTTGATTGTTAACCTGTGATTTATTCATAATATTAATATTTCAAGATAAAATCTCTTCAGAGAAGAACACTGGAACTGAAGTAGTTGTCGTCTTGCTATGGCATTTTTATTTATTTATTTTTCTTAACTAAAAATGCCATAACAAGACAACTACTTCAGTTCCTGTGTTCTTCTGAAGAAGAGATTTTATCTCAAAATATTAATATTAAGAATAAATCACAGGTTAACAAACAACACCATTGTTACCTTATTTTTTCTTTACACCTGCATTGTGATAACCTTCAAAATCAACCTCCAAACCAATATATATATATATATATATATATATATATATGTATGGAAAAAAAAGTTAATTGACTTTTAGGAGATATATAATAAAAATAAGCTTAAATCAGGTGAATATATATTTCATTACCCACATAGATTTACTTAGTTCCCCTGAAGATGGTGTACTAAGAACACCGAAACCACGGTAGGGAAATAGCATTTCTACAACTATTAATGCTCTATATTTTACAAGATATATTGAGCTCTTTTGGATTAACTACTTATGCTACTACAATGATTACATGGTAGTAACCCTTTGATAAATATATGTATGTATATATATATATATATATATATATATATATATATATATATATTGAAAGGAAAAATAAATAAAGGAAAAAATGTTGAATGGATAAAATAGATTTACTATTTGCTATTGCTGTGGAGTGTCTCTTAAATAATTAAAAAAAAATCTTTTGAACACTTCAAAATTCTCTGTATTCTTGCTTTAACTTCAAATACCAAACATTTTACTTTGATGAAGTTTATCTTTGTATGCTTAGAAAATTTATAATTTTTATTATTATTATTTAATTTTGTATTTAAAATAATAATAAATAGAATACATGTGTACATGAACAAACTCCTGGCTGAAACATGTGTTAGTAAATCTATTTTATTCATTCATCATTTTCTTTCCTTTATTTATTTTTCCTTTCAACATACCATCGGATTCATTTCCATTTTCAACTTACAAATATACATATATATATATATATATATATATATATATATATATGTATATAGGTATGGATATAGAAGGCATGGGTTACTATTGGTTTCAAAGAGGCATATTAGCTGCTTATCCTCAAGACAAAGCACCCTGGAAAAAACAGGACAGAGAATTTTTATTCAGTTATATATTGACATATATTTTCATTGAGTCATTCTTGTATTCATCCATGCAGTTTCCTTCTGATGGTGTTCAACTATGGTGCAAAGTAGTGTGCTATCTGCCCATACATACATACATACACACACACACATACTTACAGTCGTGTTAACTCTTAACATCCTGTTGAGAATTTTCTAAGTCCAGAGCCCCATTCCTATAAGGATTTATAAAAAAATAATTAAAAATGGCCTTTTTATTTAAAGTAACCTGTTTTTTTCCCTTAAATCAAAGACTTCTAAATATTTTTAATATTACATTTAAACAAAGGATATTATTTGGGGTAGATTAGGAAAATGAATGTGACTTTCGGCTGGGTGGAATGAGGTGGTATAGGATGTTAAGAGTTAAATATACATACGAACACACACTTATACTTGCATGTATACTCTCACCAGCCCGAAATAACACAGTTGATGCTTAAGGACAGAATCCTGGTGGCTAAGCAATCCCTGCAACACTCCACTTAGGCCTTGACTTAAGCTAGATGGTAGGTTGGAGAGGCCCCCCTCTGATGAATTGGCTGATTATGCCAAACCATATATGATTGTCCCAAACCTATCACCCTATTTCAAACCCCCAATCTTTTTTTAATCCTATGTGTGCTAGGCTGAGGGTCTTAGTGTCCTGGGTAAGATGTTAAATTGCATCTAATAGGGAAGTTCCACTTCTGGAGCTGTCGGGACTGTGGAGTACAGAAAAAAAACTTTTGATAGAATTTGATTCACTTTCTTAGGTTATGTAAAATGCTCTTTTTATAAAAGTGGACATTTCAGAAAATATATTCCTGAGAAATATGGTCTCCAACGATAGGTACGAGGGTACATGTTGAGTTTTATTTTACTAGTTATAAACACATTAAGTAAAATTACACAAATGATTTAATAATTACAAATCAAATTACACAATATTATCAAAATTAAGGATTATGAATTAAATTACACAATATTAGTAAAATTAAGAATTATTAATAAAATTACACAATATTATCAAATTTAAGGACTATGAATTAAATTACAAAATATTAGTAAATTTAAGAATTATTGATAAATTACACAATATTATCAAATTTAAGGATTATTAATAAAATTACAAAATATTAGTGAATTTAAGAATTATTAATAAATTACACAATATTATCAAATTTAAGGATTATTAATAAAATTACACAATATTATCAAATTTACGGATTATGAATTAAATTACAAAATATTAGTGAATTTAAGAATTATTAATAAATTACAAAATATTTGTAAATTTAAGAATTATTGATAAATTACACAATATTATCAAATTTAAGAATATATAATAAAATTACACAATATTATCAAATTTAAGGATTATGAATTAAATTACAAAATATTATCAAATTTAAGAATTATTAATCATAATTTAAATGAATCATTACTAAAATTCACATTTATTATTATACTAAAGCTGTGTAAATAAAGTATTGTTTGCTAAAAAGCTTTTTTTCCTATTTATTTTAATGACACAAAATACATCTCAAAATATTTTTAGTTTTCGGATTAAGTTATGTTTGAAAAAAATTCCATTTCCTTTGGTTCTAATTAGTCATAATTGCAATTAAATCAAAAACTCCCCAGTCTCTTACTTTACATTCTGCCTGTCACTTTCCGCCTCTCTCTCTATATATCTTGATTAACTACTCTTTAGATATGTTAGCTTTCCCTATGAGTATAAGGAGAGAGATTGGAGACCATGAACTAACCAAACCAATAAAAAAGAAAAACTATATTCAATTTTTTATTTTTATTATTTATTTCTAAAAAGAAATAATTTTTCCCCCATTCATTAATTTCTTATTCTATCTCATCCTATCATACACCCTAAATCCCCCACCTATATCATACTTCACAAACAAATATTCTCTTGCCATCGTCCCCCCCAACCCAATAAATGAAAACCCAGCATGCCGACAACAAATCCGCTCCTCTGTTCTTGTTATAGATTTATCCCTGTGACTATATAATTATAAACATTCATATATAAGTATGTATATATATATGTATACATATATATTATATATATATAATTTTGGTGTTAATAATTGAAATTTCAGACCGTTGCATCTCGATAAAAGCACTTTTTAAAACTTTGCCAATAGACCTCTTAAGTATTGGTTACTGTGTTTTCAATAAGATTTGAGCCAAACTTTAAAAGAATTGTCAGCAAGAATGGAAAACTTTAAGTACTGTGTATTTTCGATGCTATTCACAGAATTGCATCCCGCCTTAAAAAACACTAGGCATGATAGCTGAAAAAACAACCCGCTCTACTAATCAAATGGCTGCTGAAAAAAAACAACCAGCGCTTAAGGTGTTTTCTCGAAAAGTTAATGTGATATTTACCCCCTCCAGTCTTTTTTGTGAATATTTTAACCCCTCTCTCTTTAAAATATTTTAAGGGATGGGGCTAAATATTTACATTTACATGTCGATAAAAATGTGGCTTAATTTTAATGCCTTCAAACCACTAAAAAAAGTAATTTGTTGATTAAAAACGCCTTTAATCCAATAAAAAAATCTGAATATTTAGATATTCTTTATATTTTAATTAAAAAAATTCAGAAATAAGCAATGAATAAAACATTAATTTCTTCAAAATAGTCCCCTTGTTGGGATTTCAACACACTTATTCCAGTGAGTTTCCATTGTGAAGCATCTCTGAAATCCTCTATTGATATGGCATGAAGTTGTCTGTTGCATTTCTTTTAATCCCTTCAAATAATGTGTGACATCACCCATAGACATCTCTCCCCCCCACTCAAATTTCTTGATATACAAGGTGTATTAATAACATATTGAGACTGATGTTGTATTTACCAAGACAGAAATGAGCAATTAATAAAACATTAATTTTCTTCAAAGTACTCCGCTTGAATATATAGTAACTGTACAGTTCCAATCCGCAATCTTTTATTATGACCAAAGGTACAATTTATTCTTTCTGCAGGAATTACCGTATTTGACGGCATATAGAACACACTTGTTTTCCACTTGTTGTCGACTCGGCTGTATGTGTTCTTGGCCCTGTCCCCACTGAATGTCTGTGTGTTAATTCTTCAAAGTACTCCTCTTGAATATATAGTAAACTGTACAGTTACAGTACAATCCGCAATCTTTTATTATGACCAAAGGTACAATTTATTCTTTCTGCAGGAATTACCGTATTACGGCATATAGGACACACTTGTTTTCCACTTGTTGTCGACTCGGCTGTATGTGTCTTGGCCCTGTCCCCACTGAATCTGCTGTTCGTTCTTCAATGTCGGGTTTAAATACATTTTGGCTTGCGGATTGGATCAACTTAACTTTTTTATTTCTAACCGCGAATCTGACCTACTGAAATGGGATGCATCTTATATGCCCGTGTCTTATATGCTGTCAAATGGAAGTGCGTGTGTAATGGTTAAAGTCATGGGAAATGACTCGTCGCCCTGAGTTCAAATCCTGGATGTGTAATTGCATTTCACTTAGCGCTAATACCCTTGGGAAAAGTATGAATCCTACTCTACCCCAGCTATGACAAATAGTAGGGCAGACTGGGCTCTTTAACCTTGATTAGGCAACCTGTCTAGAGAGAAGGAAAACTCTGAATCAACCTGTTAAACTCCACTTAATAAATTGACCTTGTGTCACAACCTGTTGCGCGAGGCGGTTGGTAAATATATATAGCCGTCAAATACAGCATATATATATAATATATATATATATTAGAATATATATATATTAGAATTATACCAGCAGGCAGCGATTTTCTGCTAGCATCAAATTAAATCTATATCTTAGTTGATTCTAAGTATTTAATAAGCGAATACACGAGTATCTCGAGTTGATTGAGCAAAAAGAAGGAAAAAAACAGTTGCTCAGGCCTGAGCAAGTAACAACCAAGAGTGGGGTTGTAGTCGCACAGGCAAAATTTAGTATTCTAAACAACAAATCACTGTCTCACACAAGCTAATAACAGTAAAAAGCGAGAAGAAAAAAAAAAATCAAAGTAACAGCCATTCTGGTAGTAAAGCAAAAGTAACTTGTAAATAAAAAAAAAAAAAAAAAAAAAAAAAAGAACGGTGTTGAAAAAGAGAAAAAAAAATTGTCATACTTCCCCTGCAGTACCAAATGACACAGACAAATACGAGACTTTTCCCAGGGTCAGAGATTTCTCTCGCAGACTCAATTGTAGCAGGAAATAACGTGTTAGCTTTTGAATTTGGGGACCATTACTCTTTATGGCCGAAATGAAACACATAATTCGCAGAGTATAGTGGTAAATAATCAAATCATGAGTTATCATAAGACAAATTTGTAGGTAAGGCTTGAAATGGAGGAAGTCACGGAGTGGGAAATCGTCGGAATAACAAGCACATGGCCCACAGATAGTTCCATTCCTAAACATTATCCCTTTTCGCTAAGTCATTATATCTTTTATAGATTGGGTAACATATAAACACACACACACAACACACATATAAACACACCACATGCATACACAGATATACACATGCACATGTAAGTAATGTTAATATGCATGCATATGAACAAGTATATTTACAGATTTGCCCACCAGACACACACACAACACAGACACACACACAAACATATATATATATATATATAAAATATATATATATATATATAATATTATAGCTTTATATAGACTTTATATGACTTTGTCATGCAATCTGATTCCTCTGCAATTAATTCATTGTTATTGTAACAGAAGTCATGCTTGAAGAAAGAAAGAATAAAGAATGAAAGAAAAGAATGAATGAAAGAAAGAAAAAGGAAAGAAAGAAGGAATAATGAAAGAATGAAGAAGAAGAATGCGAAGAAAGAAAGAATGAAAGAAGAATGAACAAAAAAAGGAATGATAAGAATGAATAAAGAAGGAATAAGAAAGAAAGAAGAAGAAAGAAGAATGAAAAAGAAATGAAAGAAGAATAATGAGAAAGAAAGAATGAAAGAAAGAAGAACAAAAGAAGGAATGAATGAAAGAATGAAATAAAGAAGGAATGAAAGAAAAAAGAAAGAAAGAAAGAAAGAAGGAATGAATGAAAGAATGAAAGAAAAAGAATAAGAAAAAGAATGAAAAAAGAATGAACAAAAGAAGAATGATGAAAGAAGAATTAAAGAAAGAATGAAAGAAAGAAAGAAAGAAAGAAGAAAGAAAGAAGGAATGAATGAAAGAATGAAAAAAAAATGAATGAAGAAAGAAGATGAAGAAGAAAGAAAAAAAGAAGAATGAAAGAAATGAAGAAAAGAAGGAATGAATGAAAGAAAGAAAGAATGAAAGAAGAAGGAATGAATAAAGAATGAAAGAAAGAATGAATGGAAAAAGAAAGAATGAAGAAAGAATGAACAAAAGGAAGAATGAATGAAAGAAATGAAAGAAAGAAGGAATAATAAAGAAAGAAAAATGAAAGAAAGAAGGAATGATGAAAAAGAAAGAAAAAGAAGAAAAAGAAAAATGAAGAAAAATGAACAAAAGAAGGAATAATGAGAATGAAAGAAAGAAAGAAAGAAAGAAAGAAGAAGAACGAATGAAGAAACGCGAAATAAAGAAGAATAAGTTGAAAGAAGGAAAATTCAACAGAGAAAGAACATGAATTGCTTGAGAGAAAGAATGGTTGACTGGTGTTAATGCATATAAACCCTTGTGGTTATTAAAATATCTATCTATTTATCTATCTATCTATCTGTTATATATATATATGATGGACTCTCCACGATTTCAACTATGAAGTGATTCATACAATGAACATCCACACGTATTTGTTATAGAGGCTGAGGTTTTGTGACCGTCCACTTTTGCACAGTGATAGAAAAAATTGGTGCAGCCAATTGGTTAGACTAGGACTACTCTAGCCATGATGAGGTCATCCCATTGGTGTTAGCTGTTAATAATACGTCATCCCACAGTGACCACTTGATGAGCCTTATTCCTATCGACTGTGCCAAAAAGTTGACGTCCAACACAAACCTTCACCTCTATAAACAAATCACTGTGTGATGTTCATTGTATGAACACTCATACGTTGAAATCGATGCGAGAGCCATCATATATTATATAAACAGATAGAAGATAGATAAATAGATAGATATTTTTTAAATAACCCAACAAGTGTTTATATATAGCCATTAAAAACACAGTCAACCATCTCTGTTCTATCAAGCAATTCATGTTCTTTCTCCCTGTTTGAATTTCTCCTCTTTCCAACTTATTCTCTCTGTACTTTCGCTCTCTCATCGTTCATTCTTTCTTTCTCTTTCTTTCTTTCGTGGCCATTCTTTCATTCATCCTTCTTTGTTCATTCTTTTTTCATTCTTTCTTTCTTCCATTCATTCTTTCTTCATTCTTCATTCATACCTTCTTTCTTTCATCTTCTCTTTCATTCATTTCCTTCCTTTCTTTCATTCTTTCATCATTCCTTCTTTTGTTCATTCTTTCTTTCATTCTTTCTTTCTCCATTCATCTTTCTTCATTCTTTCATCATTCCTTCTTTCTTTCATTCTTCTTTCTTTCATTCATTCCTTCTTCTTTCATTCTCATTCATTCCTTCTTTTGTTCATTCTTCTTTCATTCTTTTTCTCCATTCATTCTTTCTTTCATTCTTTCATCATTCCTTCTTTCTTTCTTTCTTTCTTTCTTTTCTTTCATTCCTTCTTTATTTCATTCTCATTCATTCCTTCTTTTTTCATTCTTCTTTCATTCTTTCTTCTTCCATTTCATTTTCTTTCATCTTCATCATTCCTTCTTTCTTTCTTTCTTTCTTTTTCTTTCATTCCTTCTTTATTCATCTTTCATTCATTCCTTCTTTTTTGTTCATTCTTTCTTTCATTCTTTCTTTCTTCCATTCATTTCTTTTTCATTCTTTCATTCATTCCTTCTTTCTTTCTTCTTTCTTCATTCCTTCTTTATTTCATTCTTTCATTCATTCCTTCTTTGTTCATTCTTCTTCATTCTTTCTTCTTCCATCATTCTTCTTTATTCTTCATTCAGTCCTCTTCTTTCATCTTTCTTTCTTTCATCGATTCCTCTTTCTTCATTTTTCATTCTTTCTTCTTTCAAGCAATGACTTCTGTTACAATAACAATAAATACATTGCAGAGGATCAGATTGCTGACAAAAGTCATATAAAAAGTCTATATAAAGCCTATATATATATATATATAATAATATTATATATATATATATATATATTATGTGTGTGTGTGTGTCTGTGTGTGTTTGTCTGTGGTGCAAATCTGTAAATATACTTGTTCATATGCATGCATATTAACATTACTTACATGTGCATGTGTATATCTGTGTATGCATGTGTGTGTTATATGTGTGTGTGTGTGTGTGTTTATATGTACCCAATCTATAAAAAGATATAATGACCTTAGCGAAAAGGGATAATGTTATTAGAAATGTGAACTATCTTGGAGGCCATGTGCTTGTTTATTCCGACGATCCCCACCCTCCGCTGAACTTCCCTCATTCACAGCCTCTTACCTACAAATTTGTCTTATGCTAAACTCATGATTTGATTATTTACCCACTATACTCTGCGAATTATTGTTTCATTTCGGCCATAAAGAGTAATGGTCCCCAAATGCAAAAGCTAACACAGTTATTTCCCTGCTACAATTGAGTCTGCAGAGAAAATCTCTGACCCTGGGAAAAGTCTCAGTATTTGTCTGGTCATTTGGCTACTGCAGCAGAAGTATGAACAATTTTTTTCTTCTTTTTCACACACCTTCTTTTTTTTTTTTTTTTTTTTTTTTTTATTTTACCAAAGTTACTTTTGCTTTACTACCAGAATGGCTGTTACTTTGATTTTTTTTCTTTTTCTCGCTTTTTACTGATTATTACTGTTGGAGACAGTGATTGTTGTTTAGAATACTAAATCTTTGCCTGTGCGACTACAACCACTCCATCTTGGTTGTTACTTGCCTCAGGCCCTGAGCAACTGTTTTTCCTTCTTTTTGCCCAATCAACTCGAAGATACTCGTGTATTCGCTTTATAAATACATAGAATCAACTAAAGATATAGATTTAATTTGATGCTAAGCCAGAAAATCTGCCCTGCTGGTATAATTCTAATATATATATATTGCTAATATATATATATATATATATATATGCTGTATTTGACGGCATATATATATTTACCAACCCCTCCGCACAAGCAGGGTTGTGACACAAGGTCAATTATTAAGTGGAGTTTAACAGGTTTGAATTCAGAGTTTTCCTTCTCCTAGACAGTTGCCTAATCAAGGTTAAGAGCCCAGTCTGCCCTACTATTTGTCCATAGCTGGTGTAGAGTAGGATTTCATACTTTTCCCAAGGGTATTAGCGCTAAGTGAAATGCAATTACCACATCCAGGATTTGAACTCAAGGGCGACAGTCCATTCCCATGACTTTAACCATTACACCACGCACTTCCATTTGACAGCATATAAGACACACGGGCATATAAGATGCATCCCCCATTTCAGTAGGTCAGATTCGCGGTTAGAAATAAAAAGTTAAAGTTGATCCAATCCGCAAGCCAAAAATGTATTTAAACCCGACATTGAAAGAACGACACAGCAGATTCAGTGGGACAGGCCAAGAACACATACAGCCGAGTCGACAACAAGTGGAAAACAAGTGTTCCTATATGCCGTCAAATACGTAATTCCTGCAGAAAGAATAAATTGTACCTTTGGTCATAATAAAAGATTGCGGATTGTACTTGTAACTGTACAGTTACTATATATCAAGAGGAGTACTTGAAGAAAATTAACCACACAGCACATTCAGTGGGGACAGGGCCAAGAACACATACAGCCGAGTCGACAACAAGTGGAAAACAAGTGTGTTCTATATGCCGTCAAATACGGTAATTCCTGCAGAAAGAATAAAGGTACCTTTGGTCATAATAAAAGATTGCGGATTGGAACTGTACAGTTACTATATATTCAAGCGGAGTACTTTGAAGAAAATTAATGTTTTATTAATTGCTCATTTCTGTCTTGGTAAATACAAACATCACTCAATATGTTATTAATACACCTTGTATATCAAAGAAATGTTGAGTGGGGGAGAGATGTCTATGGTATGTCACACATTATTTGAAGGATTAAAAGAAATGCAACAAGACAACTTCATGCCATATCAATAGAGGATTTTCAGAGATGCTTCAACCAATGGAAAACTCACTGGAATAAGTGTGTTGAATCCCAACAAGGGACTATTTTGAAGAAAATTAAGTTTTATTCATTGCTTATTTCTGACATTTTTTAAATTAAAATTAAAAGAATATCTAAATATTCAGATTTTTTATTGGATTAAAGGCGTTTTATCAAACAAATTACTTTTTTTTAGTGGTTTGAGGCATTAAAATTAAGCCACATTTTTATCGACATGTAAATGTAAATATTTAGCCCATCCCTTAAAATATTTTAAAGAGAAGGAGGGTTAAAATATTCACAAAAAAAGACTGGAGGGGTAAAAATATCACATTAACTTTTCGAGAAAAACACCTTTAAGCGCTGGTTGTTTTTTTCAGCAGCCATTGATTAGTAGAGCGGTTGTTTTTTCAGCTATCACTGCCTAGTGTTTTTTAAGGCCGGGATGCAATTCTGTGAATAGCATCGAAAATACACAGTACTTAAAAGTTTTCCATTCCTGCTGACAATTCTTTTAAAGTTTGGCTCAAATCTTATTGAAAACACAGTAACCAATACTTAAGAGGTCTATGGCAAAGTTTAAAAAGTGCTTTTATCGAGATGCAACGTCTGAAAATTTCAATTATTAACACCAAAATTATATATATATATAATATATGTATACATATATATATACATACTTATATATGAATGTTATATTTTATATAGTCACAATAAATCCCTATAACAAGAAACAGAGGAGCGGATTGTTGTCGCATGCTGGTTTTCATTTATTGGGTTGGGGGGACGATGCAAGAGAATATTTGTTTGTGAAGTATGATATAGGTGGGGGATTAGGTGTATGATAGGATGAAGATAGAAATAAGAAAATTAAATGAATGGGGGAAAAATTATTTTTTTTAGAAATAAATAATAAAAAATAAAAAATTGAATATAGTTTTTCTTTTTTATTGGTTTGGTTAGTTCATGGTCTCCAATCTCTCTCCTTATACTCATAGGGCGAAAGCTAACATATCTAAAGAGTAGTTAATCAGATATATAGAGAGAGAGGCGGAAAGTGACAGGCAGAATGTAAAGTAAGAGACTGGGGAGTTTTTGATTTAATTGCAATTATGACTAATTAGAACCAAAGGAAATGGAATATTTTTTCAAACATAACTTAATCCGAAAACTAACAAATATTTTGAGATGTATTTTGTGTCATTAAAATAAATAGGAAAAAAAGCTTTTTAAGCAAAAATACTTTATTTACACAGCTTTAGTATAATAATAAATGTGAATTTTAGTAATGATTCATTTAAATATGATTAATAATTCTTAAATTTGATAATATTTTGAATTAATTCATAATCCTTAAATTTGATAATATTGTGTTAATTTTATTAATAATTCTTAAATTTGATAATATTGTGTAATTTATCAATAATTCTTAAATTTACAAATATTTGTAATTTATTAATAATTCTTAAATTCACTAATATTTTGTTAATTAATTCATAATCCGTAAATTTGATAATATTGTGTAATTTTATTAATAATCCTTAAATTTGATAATATTGTGTTAATTTATTAATAATTCTTAAATTCACTAATATTTTGTAATTTATTAATAATCCTTAAATTTTGAAATATTGTGTAATTTATCAATAAATTCTTAAATTTACTAATATTTTTGTAATTTAATTCATAGTCCTTAAATTTGATAATATTGTGTAATTTATTAATAATTCTTAATTTTACTAATATTGTGTAATTTAATTCATAATCCTTAATTTGAGATAATATTGTGTAATTTGATTTGTAAATTATTAAATCATTTGTGTAATTTTACTTAATTGTTTATAACTAGTAAATAAAACTCAACATGTACCCTCGTACCTATCGTTGGAGACCATATTTCTCAGGAATATATTTTCTGAAATGTCCACTTTTATAAAAAAGAGCATTTACATAACCTAAGAAAGTGAATCAAATTCTATCAAAAGTTTTTTTCTGTACTCCACAGTCCCGACAGCTCAGAAGTGAACTTCCCTATTAGATGCAATTTAACATCTTACCCAGGACACTAAGACCTCAGCCTAGCACACTAGGATTAAAAAAAGATTGGGGGTTTGAAATAGGTGATAGTTTGGGACAATCATATATGGTTTGGCATAATCAGCCAATTCATCAGAGGGGGGCCTCCCAACCTACCATCTAGCTTAAGTCAAGGCCTAAGTGGAGTGTTGCAGGATTGCTTAGCCACCAGGATTCTGTCCTTAAGCATCAACTGTGTTATTTCGGGCTGGTGAGAGTATACATGCAAAGTTAAGTGTGTGTTCGTATGTATATTTAACTCTTAACATCCTATACCACCTCATTCCACCCAGCCGAAAGTCACATTCATTTCCTAATCTACCCCAAATAATATCCTTTGTTTAAATGTAAATTAAAAATATTTAGAAGTCTTTATTTAAGGAAAAAAAAACAGTTACTTTAAATAAAAAAGGCCATTTTTAATTATTTTTTAAAATCCCTTATAGGAATGGGGCTCTGGACTTAGAAAATTCTCAACAGGATTAAAGAGTTAACACGACTGTAAGTATGTGTGTGTGTGTATGTATTATGTATGGGCAGATAGCACACTACTTTGCACCATAGTTGAACACCATCAGAAGGAAACTGCATGGAATACAAGAATGACTCAATGAAAATATATGTCAATATATTAACTGAATAAAAATTCCTTGTCCTTTTTTTCCAGGGTGCTTTGTCTTGAGATAAGCAGCTAATATGCCTCTTTGAAACCAATAGTAACCCATGCCTTCTATATCCATACCTATATACATATATATTATATATATATATATATATATATATATATATATATTGTAATTGTAAGTTGAAAAGGAAATGAATCCGCATGGTATGTGAAAGGAAAATAAATAAAGGAAAGAAAATGATGAATGAATAAAAAGATTTACTAACACTGTTTCAGCCAGTTTGTTCATGTACACAGTATCTATTTATTATTATTTTAAATACAAAAATTAAATAATAATAATAAAAATTAAAAATTTTCTAAGCATACAAAGAATAACGACCTTCATCAAAGTTAAAATGTTTGGTATTTGAAGTAAAGCAAGAATACAGAGAATTTTGAAGTTTCAAAAGATTTTTTTTTTAATTATTTAAGAGGAACACTCCACAGCAATAGCAAATAGTAATCTATTTTATCCATTCAACATTCTTCCTTTATTTATTTTTTCCTTTCAATATACTATATATATATATATATATATATATATATATATATATATAATACATATATTTATCAAAGGGTTACTACAGTAATCATTGTAGTAGCATAAGTAGTAATCCAAAAGAGCTCAATATATCTTGAAAAATATAGAGCATTAATAGTTTAGAAATGCTATTTCCCTACCGTGGTTTCGTGTTCTTAGTACACATCTTCAGGGGAACTAAGTAAATCTATGGTAATGAAATATATATTCACCTGATTAAGCTTATTTTTATATATATCTCCTAAAAGTCAATTAACTTTTTTTTCCATACATATATATATATATATATATATTATATATATATATGGTTTGGAGTTGATTTTGAATTATCACAATGCAGGTGTAAAGAAAAAAAAGAGGTAACAATGGTGTTGTTTGTTAACCTGTGATTATTCTTAATATTAATATTTGAGATAAAATCTCTTCAGAAAAGAACACAGGAACTGAAGTATTTGTCTTTATGGCATTTTTAGTAAGAAAAATAAATAAATAAAATCCATAGCAAGACGACAACTACTTCAGTTCCAGTGTTCTTCTTCTGAAGAATTTTTATCTCGAAATATTAATATTAAGAATAAATCACAGTTAACAATCAAACACCATTGTTACCTTATTTTTTCTTTACACTTGCATTGTATAGCTTTCTAACCAACCTGGAAACCAATACATACACAAAGCTTCAAGCAAATTATAAAACCCCTTTATATATATAATATATATATATTATATAATATGGAAAATTCTTGATGGTTAGGAATCTGTTCATTTGTATTTTGTTTTACGGCATATCAACCTCAGTGGGTCATTTAATGCTGATAAAGTTTTGAAATAAATCAATTCTTAATGGATAATACAATTTTTTTATAAATACATTTTTCTATTTAACCATAGATGGACCCTAACAGGTACTACCACTCCGGGTCAGAGTGGACCACGAGCAATGTGATGAAGGGGTGCTCCACATTCCCCAAAACCTCCAAAACTGGAACCTCACCATCAGATAGAGTTTAACGTCATTCCCAGACATGTAAACCCACAGCCACCACCTTCTAGCACCCATATGATAAAAGGGTTGCTTGCCATAAGGCAATAGGTGGGAAAATCATATAGGTGCTAGGCTTGACATGACAAGCCGATTGATCAGAGGGGGCCTCTCCGACCGCCCGTCTAGCCCGAGATAGGGCCAAAGTGGAGTATTGCATGTCATTAACTGCTCACCCACTGGGCTCTATCCTTAAGCATCACAGTCGCCACCACGGCCAACAAGGTGCCCCATTGGGGAGTCTTACCCGTCTGCAGAAGTGCAGTTGGTGCATTCTAACGCCCCAGCCGACAGGCAGTAGGAATCTGTATTAAGCCTGAGTTTTTCTTAACTCGCAACATTAATAACCGTAATGATGCTTACATTTTTAAATGGTATTACTAACATCCGGAATTTTGTCATGTTTATTGCAAAAACCAATGACCGTTGTATCTGTAGTGCTTTATTTGAATGTGAATATTCGGCTTACACTAATTTTACACTTTCATCTGTGTCGCTCAGATGTAAATACCAATGATAGAATGATGCAAATTGGTTGCAGTAATTAACATTTACAGAAGCGGAATTGGTAAACACAGTTCAAAGTCAGGTGCAGCTGCTAAATGTCGCTTTGTTATACTATTCCAGGGATAGACACAGATCTAATTTTCGCTACGTCTCATTCCATCAGCCGTCCTCTCATTGAATGCCAAAATGGTAAACAGAAAAAGAAATTAGTCAGAATGTGGACATTCTGCTTTCATCATTCTTACAGCAGAAAAACAAATAGCTGCTATATCCCTTATTAGTTGTGACTGTCAGATCAAATAAATAAATACTTCAAGAAACATGTATATGGGGTGGTCTCTATGGCATAGAGACTAATGAGTTGGACTGCGACATCTTAGTAAGCGATTTGAACTCCAGTTGAGCTATTACTTTACTTTCAGATTAATACCATTGGGAAATGTATAAACCCCCTAACACCCAGCCATTGTTTTCTACAAGAATTCCATTGGCATTAAGTAACCCAAAGAGGTTGATATGCCATTAAACAAAATAACCAAACCAAATAAACTAAACATTTTATATATAAGTAAAAAAAAATAGAAAGCTGGCAGAGCGAACCTATTGTTGGATATCACAGAGAGCGAGAAGTCTATCTCCTTTTCACTAGTGCTAGACAGGGAGATTGTTCATGCTGTGGTGGAGCGACACGCCAACCATCAGCTCCCCGCTTTACCGCACAGATCAGATTACTAAAGCTGTACTACTCATACGCTGAGTTGGCAGGGACCAGTATTGAACCTGAAACCTTGTAGTTCCTAGGCGGATGGTCTACCAACTGAGATTTACCAAATATTAGTAAGCCAATATGTATGTCTAAGTAAAGTTGTTGGGGTGGTCTAAAGTCAATATCAGCCAGACAGTGAGGGAGTCTAACCCCTTATCACTAGCGCTAGACCAAGGAGATTGTTTGGGCCTCTTAGGCGGAGCGACACTCCTACCATCAGCTCCTCACTTTACCACACATATCCATGTGCTACTCATACGCTGAGTTGTCGAGAGCCGGAATCGAACCAGGAACCTTAAGGCTCCCAGCTGGACACCCTACTGACTGAGCTAAGCTGGCCCTTTTAAAAGTTAATTTTCTTCTAAACCAATGATTGCAGGATTTTTTTTAATCTCTAGAGGACCATTATAAATAAAAATGAACATTATCAAGTATTATTTATTACCAAACTCTGCAACATTGAAACTGAAAAAAATATGAATGTATAGCAATCTAAAGATAAGTATATATATATATATATTATCAAGAGATATATAATTGCCATTGTATGCTGAATTAAAAAAATACCATTCATTATGTTTAGTCAGGTCTGGTTTTTAAATGTGCTTGAATACTTCACATATAATAACACTTATTCAAAAGTCTGTGTATTCTACTTTGATAGCTATAATACTGTAGTATAGATTTCAAGTAAAGAGCTTGTAACTTAAAATTGATCAGATTAGAAAAATGAGTAGTATTATTTTATGGAATCAGCGTAAACAAAAACTGCCTTAAGATTAGCTATTATATATTCGACCTTGACAACATCACAGGCTAGTGCAATCTATCTATACAGTCCATACCTTTCCTTTGTGTATATTGACATCAGTTTCTGTAGATGAGATCTTACTAACAAGGTATGTGAACGCAATTCCCAATTTAAAGATTATATCAAATTGGTTTATTGATATATATAGTATATATATATATATATATATAAGTTGTAAACACGGTTTGTTTTGAATGGCTTTTTGCCGATAATTTTGGGAGAATAAGTTTAATTGGAGTCGTACCCAATTTTGAAAATTAATTAATTTATAATGAATTAGGCGGAATACCTATTAAATGCATGGCTAAACAAATCGAGAAAAATCAATCTCTGTATGTACATTTCGGCCTATTAGGCCTCATCAGCAGAGCCATGCATTTAATAGATATTCCCGCCTAATTCATTATAAATTAATTAATTTTCAAAATTGGGTACGACTCCAATTAAGCACTTATTCTCCAAAAAATTATCGGCAAAAAGCCATTCAAAACAAACCGTGTTTACAACTTATCATATCGTCGTGTAATAAAAGTCACTAGAAGTGGAATATTAACCTACTCTAAACAAATCATAAAATCTAAGAAGTCCGTTTAGTGTAGGGTTATGAGATCGGCCTGTCAGCTTGGCAGTCCGGTTTCAAATCACGCACAGGGCAGTCTTCCGATCTATAGCTCTGCTGATGAGGCCTAATAGACCGAAATGTACATACAGAGATTGATTTTTTCTCGATTTGTTTAGCCATGCATTTAATAGGTATTCCCGCCTAATTCATTATAAAAATTAATTTTTTCAAATTGGGTACGACTCAATTAAGCACTTATTCTCCCATATATAATATATATATATAGCCATGTGGTTAATTAGGTTTTGATTGGTATACTGTCAGAGTGGGCCGTCAGCAAGACCTACATTGATCAGCTCTGCGTGGATTCTGAATACTGAAAGAGAATTACCTAGAGTCAAAATTTAAAAGAAAACTTATTCCCTTCTTGGTTGGGACAAGAACTTTTCAAGTAGATAGATATAAAGAGACTGAGAAAATAGATAGATGGATAGATGGATTGATAGATATGAACATACTGAGAGAATAAATAGATATATTCATAGATAGATAGATAGATAGATAGATATGAACAGAATGAGATAGTTATAAACAGACTGAGATAATAGATAGATTGATAGATATGAATAGAATGAGATAGATAGATAGATAGATATAAACAGAAAGAAATAGATAGATAGAAACAGATAGATAGATATAAACAGACTGATTTTGGTTTGGTTTGTTTTACGGCATATCAACCTCAGTGGGTCATTTAATGACGATTAAGTTTTGAAATGAATTAATTCTTAATGGATACACAATTTTTTTTTATAAATACATTTTTCTATTTAACCCATAGATGAGACCCTAACAGGTACTACCACTCCGGGTCAGAGTGGACCAGGGAGCAATGGTGATGAAGAGGTGCTCCACATTCCCCAAACCTCCAGAACTGGAACCTCACCATCAGATAGAGTTTAACATCATTCCCAGGACATATAGACCCTCAGCCACTGCCTTCTAGCACCCATATGATAAAAAGGGGTTGGGGCTTGCCATAAGGGCAATAGGGTTGGAGCAATCCTATTGGTGCTAGGGCTTGACATGACCAGCCGATTGATTGGAGGGGGCCTCTCCGACCACCTGTCTAACCTAAGTAAGGATCTAAGTGGAGTGTTGCAGGTCATGGACTGCTCATCCATCAAGACTTCATCCTCATGCATCATGGGTCGCCACCCACGGCTAATAGGTGGCCCCATTTGCGGGAGTCTTACCCCTCTGCAGAGGTGCAGTCGATGCATTCTAATGTCCCAGCCAACAGGGCGGTAAACAGACTGAGAGAGATAGATAGATAGATAGATATAAACAGACTGAGATAGATAGATATAAACAGAATGGGATAGATAGATAGATAGATAGAAACAGCCTGAGATATATAGATAGATAGATAGATAGATAGATAGATATAATCAGCTTGAGATAGATAGATATAAACAGACTGAGATAGATATATATAAACACACTTAGATAGATAGATAGATAGATAGATAGAAACATACTGAGATAGATAGGTAGATAGATAGAAACAGACTGAAATAGATAGATGCATATAAACAGACCGAGATAGATAGATAGATAGATAGATATATAGATAGAAATTAACAGACTGTATGTAAATTCTACCATCTTGTCTTTAGGATTGGGTTCTTCACTTTGTATACATTTTAATGTCATTTCATGTACCTGTCTTCAAATTTGTGTGTTTATAATGTTTAGAAAAATTCTGTTTGTGTGTAGGTATATCAATGGCAAGAGAAATCACAACTTGCCTCTGTGTTGTTGCCCCTGTGTGTCTGTTTGTGTGTGGTGTGTGTGTGTTGTGTGTGTATGTATGTGTGGTGTATATGTGTAGACTTCTTAAATTGAAAGGAAGTTGTCTTTAAGTACCTTTGAGAGAATAAACATTTCTCATCTCTTTATTATCAAACCGCTTTCCTTAAAATGCCTCGAGGCCACTGAGCACATGATTGGCAAGACAATCATTTATCCCTGAGGTTCTTGTCAAAATTCGATTCTTATATATAAGGCCTATTCACTTGCAAACTGAAATGCTGATTTCTTAATTTTCATTACCATACACCCTTGTGCAAACTAATTGAAACAACTGCCTTAGTTTCCTTTTTTTTTCACCATAGAGTCAGTTTTAGACCCAGTGGAGTGACAGGTGTAATTGGTTTCTATTTTTTACTCAGATTCAGTCATTTGCAGTGGAGTGCAGTGACATGAATCTATTTTCGTTGTGTATTATGAAATTTGCTTGGCCTTGAAAAATATTGCATCACTCCTGATTGCATCAGATTTTTATTACACCCAGATACTATTGCCTGACCATCAATTAGTTGTCCTATGGTCATTGTCTGCAATGGACATTACACCAAGGATGCATACAAAATTGTAATACAAGCACACTGGCAAACCTTACAGAGTGATCGTGGACATGATAACTGTTATATTCCAAGATGCAGGAATAACAAAAGATAACAAAAACAGTGAAATATGTTTAAACATATAACAATATTTATTTTATTTATTACAGTAGGATGAGTTTGGATAGAGTTCAACTATGTATCATGTGATGTGTTCATCACAGCAGCTATGTTCTGTGATCTTGCTGCCTCTCTGCTTGTCAGTGAATATATCCGGTCCGGATCATTAGGGGAGAAAACTCACCCTAACAATAACAGAATTATTTCATTTCATTTGAATTAATTTTGAAGAGAGTAGTTTTATGTATGTAATCTTAAAATCAATTCTATTGTACCCTTTCCATTACTCCGAGTTCACTTGTCACTACAATCATTAGACCACCCTGTCAGCTGTGTCAGAAGAATGATATAGTGATAATATATATATATATATATATATATATATATATATATATAATACTCTATCACTGATATTGAGCACTCCACAAATAAATACTGCAAAGACATGGTCCACCACTAACTCATCTAGTGAGATAGTGATAACCATTTATATATATATATAATAATATATATATATATATATATATATATATATATAAAGAGAGAGAGAAAGATACATATCTATACAACAACTATATGAACAAATTTCACATGGCGCTAATACCCTTGGGAAAGGTATGAATCCAATTCTCCCTCCAGCTATGGGTAAATAGCAGGGTAGACTGGACTCTTAACCATGGCTATGTAACCAGTCTAGGAGAAGGAAACTCTGAATTCAAACCTGTTAAACTCCACTTAAGAAATTGACCTTATGTCGCATCCTGCTTGTGCGAGGCGTTGGTAAATATATATATGAACAAATTTCTGTATGTGTTTCGCAAATTGCTAATATCAAAATGTCCTATAAAATCTTTAATTTGCATAATCAACATGCAAGGTGTATTATGTACTAGCAAATATATGCACCCTCCGGGTGCAAGTATTTAATTTTAACGTAATAAAATATTGTATTAAATTAGAAAGGCTAATGAAACTAAATAAGAATACAGATAAAAAGATTTGAAACAGAGGAGATAATAAAAATGGAACAACTGAAACTTACTCTTCCATCACTCTCGTCTTTCATTGTTATTTTTTCTAATTTAAGTATTTATTTTAAGAGGAAGTAAAGAATAAAATGACAGTTATTTTATCTTGTTAATGGATTTCATTTAAGATTCATTGAAGAGATTTTTGCTTATATTCATTAAAATAAAACCAAACAGTTAGAAATCAATAATACTAAGCACATATTATTAAATTCGATTTTTTAATATTAATATGCAAATAGCCTTCCCATTCACACTGTTAACCGCTATTTTGTTGTATATATAAATATAATTGCATGTTGCCAGTATGTAGACATAGTTACAGTATTAATAATGTAAGACAATTTTATTAATAATTAAGGTTTAGATAAAAATAAAATCATGGAGTATGTGATATCAATAACTAAGAGAATTGTGACTTGAGTAGGAATATAGTTTCGGTTACAGACAGAAAAACACACAATCTCCATTATAATAAGATTAACAAATGGCATTCATTCCTGATGAGGGTTTCTAATTTGAATTTTATAAAAAAGAAGTCCACAAAATCGATTATGTTGTTTTTTTTAATTATTATTTTACATTAGCAATACGTATTTAAGATCTTCTGATATCTTCAGGCTGTATGAAGAAAAAAATACTGTACAAGTTGCCAAAGTTAGATATACTAAAGTGCTCAATACAATAAGTAAAGCCAAAAAGTAATAAAGTAAGCCTTATTATACATATAATATATATATATATATATATATATATATATTGTTGTTGTTGTTGAGGGATCCACGTATGCTTCTTGTTGATATATGTGAGTTTATATATGTATATATATCCGTCTATTGGTAGTATGTATACCTTGTTTGGGCTTTAGTGTGAAACATTAAAATATTAGTCCGGTGAAGAGAAGATAACACTCTTGAAAATTTACTCAATGAATGAAACTTAATACTTAAAAAAACTGAGTTTCTAATTTTTTTAATGCTTCACACTAAAGCCCAAACAAGATATATATACCACCAATATATATATATATATATATATATATATATATATATATATATTCATTTCCGCTTAGAAATGTAGTGATTAAATAGCCTGCTATACTTGGCGACTGACTGTGGATGTGTGGGTAAGAGGTTTGGCAAGCGTAAGTTCATTCAAGTCTCAAACCCAGCAGAGGCAGCTGCTAAAAATCGTATAACTATACTGATGAGAGGTGATACCTCGAAACACGTGTCTATAGTTTACCCTATATATAATATATATATATATATATACTTACTTAGTGTCATATTTCCAGCATTTTAGAACCCATTTCAGGAAAACCAATTCCAACTAAATAATCTATGATTGATGCAAAAAATTGAAACAAAAGGATGTTTCAACAGGAATGTCTGTATAAAAATAAAAGTCCTGAGAGACCATCAATATCTGAAAAACAATTGGAGCATGTACGTTCTAGTTACGTGCACAGCCTATAGAAATCCACAAGGAGTGCAGGCCAGGAGTTATAAATTCCACACCAGTCAGGAAAATTTTGCAGAATTGATTGAAAATGATTCCTTGCAAACTGCAGTTATTGCAAAGTCTAAATGACCAGAACAAAAAACCACATATCATTTTTGCCCTAACAAACAAAATTTAGTTGCTGATATCTTTTTTTATCACAGCAATGAGGAAGTGTTTAATTCTGTTTGTTTTAATAATAACAACAACAAAAATGAAAATAAAAAAAACAAGAAAGTAATTGTTTATTTTCCATTGCAAAAAAAGAAACATGCTCACATTTGTCTAAGCTTGTGTGTTGTGTAATCACTAAGTCAACAATAATATAAGTAACTTTATCTCTTCCAAATTAGAAAGAATTAAAATAATCTTTAAAAAAAAAAAGAAGTAAAGTCGTCGGGTCAGCCTAATGTCGGTATCAGCCAATCAGCGAGGGAGTCTATCTGCTTTTCACTAGTGCTAGACCAAGGAGATTGTTTTTGAGTCTGAGGTGGAGCTCCACACCTATCATCAGCTCCTTAATTTACCGCACAGATCCCTGTGCTACTCATATGCTGAGTTGGCGGGGGCCAGTATTGAACTAGGAACCTTGCGGTTTCTAGCCAAACGCTCTACCGACTGAGCTAACCTGGCCCTATAAATCTTAAATAATTGTTATAAGTTAATATTCATATGTCCAGTGCTTCACAGATTTTATAAATCAAACTTTAAATGACTTTAAACTATTACAAGTTATTTACATTTGTTTCAAATTAGTATTGCTTTTTCAGTAAGTAACTAACTCAATATTTCAATAAGACCTTTAATTGGATAGCTTTCAGTCCGATGTATGTCTACTGTCCGCATCTTTATTGTTATTGTAGCCATAACATTTTGGCTATTGTACACTCCAGCATAGTGGATAAAAACAATTATATTTAGATTTAATTAAACAGACCAAGTCACCAACAGCACCCCAGCCCAGATCAGTTTTGAAAAAACTGAATTTTTTATTTAAAATCAAAAACTATTTTAGTATAAAATCTTTTTCATTTTTATCGGCTGCTGATTTTGTACTGACAACCGGTGAAAAGCAAAATTCAGTTCCTTCAAAACTGATCTGAGCTGGGGTGCCTGTTGGTGACTTGGTCCTATTAAGCAATTAGGTTTATAGGTAGTTAGACATTAGGTTATAGTTGTTCAAGTTAGTAATGTAACAGTGCTTCATCTAATACTAAGCAGCTAAGAAATCTGTTTTTAAGGTCAAAAAACAAATTCTAGGAGAAGGAAAACTCTAAATTCAAACCAGTTAAACGCTGCTTAAAATAGCATCCTGGTTAATGTTAATATTCTTTTTGTGGGAGTGTTTATGTTATGTTCATATTTCTGGAAAAGGAACTGAATATTAGCAAAAAATAGAAGGTCCAGGGCAAGGCTGTTTGCATTTCACTTTGAGCTAATGTCCTTCAGAAAGGCATGGACCCATCTGTTCTCCCTCCAGTTGTGGATAAATAGTAGGACAGAATGGGTTCTTTAGTCTAAGAGAGTAAAAATCAGAATTTAAACCAACTGTACCACACTTAAAAATTGACCCTGTGACACAAGTTGGATAAATACAAAAAGTAACTTGCAATCCTAATTTGAGATCTTAACTTCATTTGTCCATATTTATCATGCATTAGTTGGACAATGAAGTAAAGTTTTCAAAATGTTTGCAAATTTAAATTTCTTTTCAACAACAAAAGATATGTTAAGTCTTTTCTTGAGTCATTTCTAATCAGATTACACAAAAAAATTGAAGACAGACTTTCAGAAATTTCAGATTTTTTTTTCTATTTGCTGTGTATTTTTTAATATCTTTTATTTCTGTATACATAAAATACTTTTTTTTTTTTGTGGGTTACTGATAGTACCAATGTTACATAATGGATAGGCATAGCCTATCATTTTGTAAGGAAGTGTAGTATATATTTTAAAATTAACAGTAACAACTGTGAAAAATTACAGTTGGAAGTTCAGAGATTTAACAAAGTTGATCTGGAACAGATTCTTATTGGTTTAGAGAGTCACTGATCATACGGTCTGTAAAGTAGGATAGAATCAACAATTGAGATCAGAGGCCCTGTTAGGCAGACATATATTTCATCTCTGTTTTTTCTCCCCATGTCTGTGCTCAGTGATGAGGATGTCTTGGTAAATTAGATTTAAAAAAAGCGTGTGCACAGAAAATATGCCTCAGTGTTTCTTCCATTGAAAAGAACAATCAGCTAAGAAGGACTAGAGATGAGGCAACAGAAAAACAATCAATCTCTCTCTCTCTCTCTCTCTCTCTCTCTCTCTCTCTTCTTTTTGAAACACGTGTCTGTGGATTACTTATTTATTATAATATATACTCCCAGTAATGGTTGAGTTCTCTGAATAGGGACTAATTGCAGATTCACCGTTATGCGTCTAGCTAACCCTCGCGTTTGTTTACAAACGTTGAGACTCTAGTGAATTTCATTCCGCTTAGAAATGTAGCGATTAATTATTCTCCATATTACAGCTGCCTCTGACCTATGGGTTAAAGGTTTGTGAATGAAAGTTCATTCGGTCTCGAACTGGCCAGAGGTAGCTGTTACGGTATAGCCACACTGATGAAAAGTGAAACCTGAAACATGTGTCTGTGGATTACTTATTTATTATATATATATACATATATATATATTATATTGTGTTGGTGTGGTGTGTGTGTGTGGTGTATAGAGGCCACATGGTTAATGGTTATTGTCATAGGAAATGAAACACAGCAATATAATTCAAATCCTGGATTTACATTTCACAGAGTACTAATATCCTTGAGAAAGTATTGAATCCAACTATCCTCCTTCCAGCCAGATAAATAGAGCAGACGGGGCTCTTTCATCTTGGTTAGTAACCAGTCTAGGAAAAGGAAAATTCTGAATTCAAACCGTTAAACTCTGCTTAAGAAATCAACCTTGTGTTACATCCTACTTGCGTGGAGAGGTTGGTAAATATGTATGCATAGAATATTACAAGGAACGGCTGAAAACAGAACCCAATAATAGAGAAGTTAAGAATAAGTATACAGCACTACTCAATCATTCATCATGTCGCACCAGCTGCACGGATATCAATAACAATCTCTCACTAACTGTCCTTATCACTCATTGTCCCTCGTAGTCCTCCATACAGCATCCAGTATCCACACAGAACTGGTCTATGTAGGTCTGCTGGACAACCCACACTACCATGTCCATATGCTGGTTTCTATAGGAGGATGTTGCTATGATTCATCATTTACTCCTCCAGCAGCATCAAGCATGTCTTCTCCGTCTTACTTGGATGGTTTGTGTGATAGGGAGCAGTGGCCATATACTATATTACCAACCCTCAATGAGCAGGATGCGACACAAGGTCAATTTCTAAGCGGAGTTAACAGGTTTGAACTTAGAGTTTTCCTTCTCCTTAGACCGGTTGCCTAACCAGGTTAAAGGCCCAGGTCTGCCCTACTATTTGTCCATAGCTGGTGTAGAGTAGATTTCATACCTTTCCCAAGGGGGGTATCAGCGCTAAGTGAAATGCAATGCCCACGTCTAGGATTTGAACTCGATCGACGTGTCCATTCCATGACTTTAACATTACACCATGCAGGTGGCCATTATAGCTGCTCCTGTGGTGTGTGTTACTAGAATTGTTGCACCACAGCAATGTTGTGCAGCTCCCATCACCTATTCTCCATGTGCCTCACTCAAGTTCAAGTGATGCAGCCATACAGTGCACTGATACCACCACACCAGAAGTATTGTTGCTTAACTTATCTGTGTGATAAAATTTCCATATGATATATCTCACACAACCATGCGTTCCCTGTTGTATTTATTAAACATCGCTTTCTGTAGATGAGATATACTACCTAAAGTACTAAACTTTTTCCACTGATTTAGGAGACTTTCCATCGAAAGTGATGAGCCCTCCTTCCTTTTAAATACGCATAACTATTTGATCAGAGCTCACCTAAAGGTCCGTTTTCCCTTGTGCCTTCTCCAAGTAATGTTCCCAGTGATTCAGCTTACACCGTAGCTGATCTGATGTGTAGTAATTTATGTATATATATATATAATATATTGTATGTGTGATATATAAATGATAAGTATGTAAACACGTGTGTTTGATATGCTTTTTTGCCAACAATTTTCGGATAGAGTATTGTGCTTAATGGGAGTCGTACCAATTTTGAAAATTAATTTAATTAAGAATTAATTAAATTAGCTGGAATGCCTATTTAAATGTATGGCTAAACAAATCGAGGAAAATCAATCTCTGTATTACATTTCTCCTATTAGGCTCATCAGCAGAGCTATAATAGGAAGACGCCTGTGCGTATTTGAAACCGGACTTGTCAAAGCTACAGCGTACATAACCCCTACACCAAACGGACTTCTAAGGATTTTACGATTTGTTTAGTTAGGTGACTTTTATTACATACATTATAATGTATAAAGTTTTTAGCATTACAAACAGCTCAGTCTGCCCCTTACTATTTCCCATAGCTGGAGGTAGAGTAGAATGATTATACCTATCCCAATGGATTAGTGCTAAGTGAAAATGCAATTCATTGTCCAGATTTGAAATCTGGGACAAGTCCATTTCCCAGTACTACTAGTCCATTTCCCATGACACTAGTATATATATATATAATAATATATATATATCATATATATAACAATACTAGAATTATATGACCACCCCCACCATACAAAGCTTTATCATAGTCAGATCAGGCTCTTCCGTTAACATTAACACGTTTACTAAACACCCTATTTTAGAGCTTTCCATTTGAAAATTGATGCCTCCCCTTTTTAAAACGCATGAAACTCAGTTGTTATCAGAGCTCACGTAAAGGCCGATTACTTTTTCCTTCCCCAGTAAAAAGTCCAGTATCGCTGTTACATCACATATATAAATACATATAACAATATCTTATGAATTATACACCCACCCACCATGCACAAACAACAACACCACACACACCTCACAAACACAAACATACACGCACAAAAAACACACACGCAAACAACACACGACACACACATACACACAACAACACACTAAACAAATAACACACAGAGACAACACATAATAACACACACAAACAACACACTCACACACTCACAATACAATCGCATCATTATGATAAAAAATACCCTTGGGAAAGGAATGCATCCAACTACTCTCCCTCCAAGCTATGTAAATAGCAGCAACTGACTCTTTAACCATGCTAGAACCGTCTAGAGAAGAAAACTTGAATTCAAACCTGTTAAACTACCTGCTTAAGAAATTACCTTGTGCCACGATCCTGCTCGTGTAAAGGCCGTTGTAAATATATATAAACTAATGCTGGAACAATATTTCTCTCTCTCTCTACTCTCTCTCTCTCTCTCTCTCTCTCTCTCTTTCACACTCACACACACACGCACAAAACAACACACACACATACACACACACACATTACACACTCCACATACACACACGTGAAGGATATAATAGTCAGATCAGGGCTCTCGTAACATTTAACACCTTTTACCAAACACCTCAAGTTGAAACAACATCAATATCTCTCG
>CM042151.1:43423415-43468415 GCA_023376005.1 Doryteuthis pealeii
ATGACATTAAAATGTATCAAATAGTGAACGAAAAACCCATATCCTTAAAGCACCAAGATTTGTAGGAATTACATGTACCAGTCTGTTATTTCCTCTTTATATAGTCTAATCTATTCTATCTATCATATCTCAGGTCTGTTTATATATGCATCTAATATCCAATATTCATCTGCTTTTCTATCTATCTACCTATCTATCTCCCGTATGTTTTCTCATCTATCTATCTATCTATCTATCTAATTGTTTATATATATCTATCTCCGTCTGTTTATATTCTATTCTATCTTCAAGCTGGATTATAATCTATCTATCTATCTATCCTATCTAATCTAAGTTATATAATCAGGCTGTTTCTTATCATTATCTATCTATCAAATATCCCATCTATGTTTATATCCCTATCTTCTATCTCAGTCCCTGTTTATATCTATCTATCTATCTATCTCTCCAGTCTGTTTTACCCCCTGTTGGCTGGGACATTAGAATGCATCGATCTGGCACCTCATGCAGAAGGGGTTAAGACTCCCAGCAAATGGGGACCACCTATTAGCCGCCTGATTAAAGGGTGGCGACCCATGCATGCAATAGATGAGTCTATGGATGAGCAGTCCATGACCTGCAACACTCCACTTAGATCCTACTCTAAAGGTTAGACTATTGTGGTCGGAGAAGGCCCCCTCCAATCAATCGGCAAAAACTCCCGGTCATGGCAAGCACCAGCACCATAGAAAGATTGCTCCAACACTATTGCCCTCATATGGCAAGCCCAACCCCTTTTTATAACATTATGGTGTTGCTAGGATATGCAGTTGGCAGAGGGTCTATAGTCCTGGGAAATGATGTTAAAACCTATCTGATGGTGAGTTCCAATCTGGAGGTTTGAGGGAACTGTGGAGCACCTCTTCATCACCATTGCTCCCTGTCCACTCTGCACCCGGTAAAAGTATGGTGATGTACCTGTAGGTAGGTTCTCCATCTATGGGTTTTAAATAGAAAAATGTATTTAAAAAAAAAAATGTTGTATCCATTAAGAACCCCCCTTTAATTTCATTTGCAAATACTTAATCGTCATTAAATGAAACCCACTGAAGGTATGCATATGCCGTTAAAACAAACCCAAAACCAAAAATCAGTCTGTTAATATATCTATCTATCTGATTCTATCTATCATTTCTTTCTTTTAATCTATCTATCTATCATCTCATCTCGTATTAACATATCTATCAATAACTATCTATATCTTCAAGTTCTGTTTTATACCCAACTACCATTCTGTATCAATCTATCTATCTATCTATCTATCTATGAATATATCTATTATTTCTCTCAGTATTTTCATATCTACAAAATCGCATCTTATCATCTATCATATTTTCATCAGTCTCTATTATTATCTATCACTTGAAAAGTTCTGTCCCAACCAAGAAGGATATAGTTTCTTTAAATTTTTGACTCTAGTAATTCTACTTTCAGTATTCAGAATTCCACGCAGAGTCTGATTCAATGTAATGAGGTCACTTTGATGGACGTCCCACTCTGAACAGTATACCAATCAAAACCTACACATTACACCACATGGCTATATATATTATATATATATATATGGGAGGAATAAAGTGATTCTAGATTGGGAGTCGTAGCCCAATTTTGAGAAATTAAATTAATTGTATAATGAATTAGGCGGGGAATACCCCTATTAAAATGCAATGCCTAAACCAAAATACAAGAGAAAAAATCAATCTCTAAAGTAGTACTTTCGGTCCATTAGCGCACTCGATCACGCCCGAGCATAGATCGGAAGACTGCCCTGTGCGTGATTTGAAACCGGACTGCCAAAGCTGACAGGCCGATCTCCATAAACCCCTACACTAAAACGACTTCTTTAGATTTTATGATTTGTTCCCCGAGTAGTTAATCCCCACTTCTTAGTGACTTTTAATACACGACGAATGATAAGTGTGTAAACACGCGTTTGTTTTGAATGGCTTTTGCGATAAAATTCTTGGGGAGGAATAAGTGCTCCAAATTGGCAGATATCGTAACAATTTTCTGAAATAATATTATATAATGAATCCGCGGAAAATATCTAATTTAAAAATGCCATGGCTCTGCACTTGATCGAGCCTAATAGGAAGTCCGAAATTTGTAACATACAGAGTATTGATTTTTCTCTGATTTGTTTAGCCATGCATTTAATAGGAAAATTATTCCCGCCTAATTCATTTATAAATTAAATTAATTTTCAAAATTGGGTAACGACTCAATTAAGGCACTTATTCTCCAAAAAATTATCGGCAAAAAGGCCATTCAAAACAAACCGTGTATTACAAAACGCCTTTATATATATATATATTATATATATATACCATATAAATCAATAAAACCCAATTGATAAAAATAATCTTTTAAAAATTGGGAAAATTGCGTCACACCATTACCTTGTATAGTAAGATCTCATCTACAGAAACTAGAATGTCAATATACACAAAGGAAAGGTATGGAAACCCTTGAACATATTAGATAGATTGCACACAAACGCCTGTGATGTTGTCAAGGTCGAATATATAATAGCATAATCTAAGGCTAGTTTGTTTACGCTGATTCATAAAATAATACTCATTTTTCTAATCTGATTCAATTTAAAGTACAGCCTTACTTGGGAAAATCTATTATACTACAGTATTATAGCATATTCACAAGTAGAATACACAGACTTTGAATAAGTGTTATATATGTTGAATTATTCAAGCACATCTTAAAAAAACCAGACCTGACTAAACATATGGAAGTATTATTTTTAATTCTAGCATACAAATGGGCAATTTATATATCTCTTGATAATAATATATATATATTACTTATTACCTTTAGATGTGCT
Source organism: Doryteuthis pealeii (assembly GCA_023376005.1). NCBI lineage: Eukaryota > Metazoa > Mollusca > Cephalopoda > Myopsida > Loliginidae > Doryteuthis > Doryteuthis pealeii. Next base: position 43,426,294 of record CM042151.1, read on the forward strand.
ATACCATTCCATATTTTTTTCAGTTCAATGTTGCAGAGTTTGGTAATAAATACATACTTGAATAGATTGTTCATTTTTATTTATTAACCGGTCCTTCTAGAGATTAAAAAACCCCCAAATTCCTAAGCAATCATTTGGTTTAGAAGAATAAATTAACTTTAAAAGGCCAGCTTAGCTCAGTCAGTAAGGGTGGGTGGTCAGCTGGGAGCGCTTAAGCGTTCCTTGCGTGTGTCGATTACGGCTCTCGACAAACTCAGCGTATAGAGTAGCACAATGGATATGCTGTTAAAAAGGTAAAGTGAGGAGCTGATGGTAGGCAGTGCGCTTCCGCCTAAGAGGCCCAAACAATCTCCCTTGGTCTGCGCTAGTGATAAGGGGGTTAGACTCCCTTCACTGTCTGGCTGAATTGACTTTAGACCACGGCCCAACAACGTTTACTTAGACATACATATGGCGTGTACAAATATTAGTAAAAATCTCAGTTGGAAATAGACCATACCGCCTATAGAAAACTACAAGGTTTCAGGTTCCAATACGGTCCCTGGCCAACTCAGCGTAATAGTAGACAGCTCATAGTAATCTATCTGTGCAAAGTAAAGCGGGGAGCTGATGGGTATGGCGTGTCGCTCCACCACAGCATGAACAATCTTCCCTGGTCTAGCACTAGTGAAAGGAGATAGATTATCCTCGCTCTCTGGGCTGTTTAACCAACAATAGGGTCGCCTGCCAAGCTTTCTAATTATTTTACTTATATATAAATGTATTTAGTTTAAATTTGGGTTTGGTTATTTTGTTTAATGGCGCATAAATCAACCTTCTTGGGTCTACTTAAAAATGCCAAAGGAATTCTTGTAGAAGAACAAATGGCTGGGATGTTAGGGGGTAATTACATTTACCCAAATCGGTAAATAAATCTGAAGTAAAAAATAGCTCCAGAACTGAGGAGTTCAAAATCGCAATTACTAAAGATGTCGCAGTCCGAACTCATTAGTCTAATCATAGCCATAAAAGGACCCACCCCCAATATATACATGTTTCTTGAAGAAGTATTTATTTTATTTGATCTGACCCACCAACCTAATAAGGAAAATATAGCAGCTATTTGTATAACTGCTGTAAAGAATGATAGAAAAGGCGAGGAATGTCCACACCTTCTGACTAATTCTTTTTCTGAAGATTACCACATTTTTGCATTCCAAATGAAAAGAGGGACGGCTGATTGGGAATGAGACGTAGCGAAAAAGTAGATCTGTGTCTAATCCTGGCAATAGTATAACAAAAGCGACATTAGCACTTGGCCACCCTGACTTTTATACTGTGTTTACCAATTCCGCTTTCTGTTAATATGTTAATTACTGCAACCAATTGCATCATTCTATCATTGGTATTACACATCTGGAGCCACACAGATGAATGTAAAAGTGTGAGTGTAAGCCGCAATACTTCACATTCAAATTAAAGCACTACAGATACAAAAACAGGTCGATAAATGGTTTTTGCCAATAAACAATGGACAAAGAATTCACAAAGGAATGTTAGTAATACCATCTAAAAATGTAAGCATCATTCGGTATTAACTGTTGGACGAGTTAAGAAAACTCAGGCTTAATAGATCCTAACTGCCCTGTGCGGCGGGGCAGTAATAGAAATGCACACAGACTGCCACTTCTGCAGACGGGAAGACCCCCCAATGGGGCCACCTGTTGCCGTGGGTGCCGAACTGTGATTGCTTAAGGATAGTAGCCCAGGGGATAGTGAGCAGTTAATGACATGTCTAATACCTCCACTTTGGCCCTATCTCGCGGCCTTAGACGGGCGGTCGGAGAGCCCCCTCTGATCAATCGGCTGCATGTCAAGGCCCTAGCACCTATATGGATTTCCCAACCCTATTGCCCTTAGGCAAGCCCCAACCGCCTTTATCACTATTGGTGGTGCTTAGGAAAGGTTGGTGGCTGGGGTTTACATGTTTCCGGGGAATGACGAAAACTCTATCTTGATGGTGAGCGTTCCAGTTTTGGAGGCTTTGGGAATGTTGGACACCCTTCATTCACCATGCATATAAGTGGTCCACTCTGACCCGGAAGTGCGGGGAGTACTTAGGGTCCATCTATGGGTTAATAGAAAATGTATTTATAAAAAATTTATTATGCCATTAAACGAATTGATTTATTCAAAAACTTTATCAGCATTTAAATGACCCAACATGAGGGGTTGATATGACCGTAAAACAAAAACATACAAATAAAACAGATTCCTAACATCAAAAGAATACTTTCCATATATATATAAATATAAATATAATAAAATATATATAAAGGCCCGTTTTCCTTAATAAAAATATTGCTTTTGTTGTATAAGGGCTTTTTGTGTATTGTATTGGTTTCAAGGTTGGTTTAGATAAGCGATCACAATGCAAGTAAAATAAAGAAAAAAAAATAAGGTAAACAATTTTGGTGTTGATGTTAAAACCTGTGATTATTCTTTAATATTAATATTCTCGAGATTAAAAAATTCTCTTCAGAAGAAGAACACTGGAACTGAAGTAGTTGTCGTTTCTTGCTATGAGCATTTTTTATTATATTTTTCTAAAACTAGTAAAAAATGCCAATAAAAACAAAGACAAAAACTAACTTCATTCCTGTGTCTCTTCTTCTGAAAGAGATTTATCTCAAAATAAAATTATATTTTAAGAATTAAATTCATCAGGTAACAAACAACACCATTTTTACCTATTTTTTCTTCACACCTTGCGATTGTGATAAACTTCTAAAATCAACCTCCAAAACCAGATATATAATATATAAATATATAAAACCTACTATAAATATTGTAATATGGAAAAAAAAGTTAATTGACTTAGGAGATATATAATAAAAATTAAGCTAAACAGGGTGGAATAGTATATTTTCAAAATTACCCACATTTAGATTTACTTAGTTCCCCTGAAGATGGTGATACTAAAGAACAAAAACCGAAACCAAACAGGGAGGGAAATTTTTTTTTTGTAGCTACCCTCTAAACAACATATTTTAATGCTCTTATAATTTTACAAGAATTATATGAGCTTCTTATGGTTATTAACTACTTATGCTTACTACAATGATTTACATGAGAAATAGTACCCTTATTGATAAATATATGTATGTTTGTATATAATTATATATGTATTATATATATATATATATATTATATATAAGAAAGGAACCAATAAATAAAGGTAAGAAAAATGTTGAGATGGATTAAGAAAGATTTACTATTTGCTATTGCTGTGGAGGTCTCTTAACATAATTAAAAAAAAAATCTTTGAACACCTTCAAAATTCTTTTGTATTCTTGCTTTAACTTCATAATACCAAACATTTTTACTTTGAATGGAAGGCCTCGTTTTCTTTGAGCTTATGAAAATTTCATAATTATTATATTATTAATTTTGTATAAATATTAATAAAATAAATAGAATCAACATGTGGACATGAACAAACTCCTGGCTGAAACATGTGTTAGTAAATCTATTTTTATTCATCATCATTCTTTCCTTTATTTATTTTTCCTTTCAACATACCATCGGATTCATTTCCATTTTCAACTTACAATATATATTATGGATATTAATAAATATTATATATATTATATATATATATATGTATATAGGTATGGATTATAGAAGGCATGGGTTAAATATTGGTTTCAAAGAGGCAATATAGCTGCTTATCCTCAAGACAAAGCACCCTGGAAAAAACAGGACAGAAAATTTTTATTCAGTTATATATTTGACAATATATTTTCATTGAGTCTTCTTGTATTCATCCATGCAGTCGCTTCTGATGGTGTTCAACTATGGTGCAAAAGTAGTGTGCTATCTGCCCATACATACATACATACAACACACACACATACTTACAGTCGTGTTACACTCTTAACATCCCTTGAGAATTTCTAAGTCCAGAGCCCATTCCTATAAAAGGATTTATAAAAAAATAATTAAAAAGGCCTTTTTATTTAAAGTAAACCTGTTTTTTTCCTTAAATCAAAGACTTCTAAATATTTTAATATTACATTTAAACAAAGGGATATTTGGGGTAGATTAGGAAAAAATGAATGGACTTTCGGCTGGGTGGAATGAGGGGTGGTATAGGGTTAAGAGTTAAATATACATACGAACACACACTTATACTTGCATGTATACTCTCACCAGCCGAAATAACACAGTTGATGCTTAAGGACAGAATCCTGGTGGCTAAGCAATCCCTGCAACACTCCACTTAGGCCTTGACTTAAGCTAGATGGTAGGTTGGAGAGGCCCCCCTCTGATGAATTGGCTGATTATGCCAAACCATATATGATTGTCCCAAACCTATCACCCTATTTCAAACCCCCAATCTTTTTTTATCCTATGTGTGCTAGGCTGAGGGTCTTAGTGTCCTGGGTAAGATGTTAAAAATTGCATCTAATAGGGAAGTTCCACTTCTGGAGCTGTCGCGGACTGTGGAGTACAGAAAAAAAACTTTTGATAGAATTTGATTCACTTTCTTAGGTTATGTAAAATGCTCTTTTTATAAAAGTGGACATTTCAGAAAAATATATTCCTGAAAATATGGTCTCCAACGATAGGTACGAGGGTACATGTTGAGTTTTATTTTACTAGTTATAAACACATTAAGTAAAATTACAACAAATGATTTTAATAATTACAAATCAAATTACACAATATTACAAAATTAAGGATTATGAATTAAATTACACAATATTAGTAAAATTAAGATTATTATATAAAAATTACACAATATTATCAATTTAAGGACTATGAATTAAATTACAAAATATTAGAATTTAAGAATTATTGATAAAATACCCACACAATAATTATCAAATTTAAGGATTTATTAATTAAAATTACACAAAAATATTAGTTGAATTTTAGAAAAGAATTATTAATAATATTACACAATATATCAAATTTAAGGATTTACGGATTATGAATTAAATTACAAAATATTAGTGAATTTAAGAATTATTAATAAATTACAAAATATTTTGTAAATTTAAGAATTATTGATAAATTACACAATATTATCAATTTAAGAATATTAATAAAATTTACACAATTATTATCAATTTAGGATTATGAATTAAATTACAAAATATTATCAAATTTAAGAATATTAAATCATAATTTAAATGAATCATTACTAAAAATTCACATTTATTATTATAACTAAAGCTGTGTAAATAAAGTATTGTTTGCTAAAAAGCTTTTTTTCCTATTTATTTTAATGACACAAAATACATCTCAAAATATTTGTTAGTTTCGGATTAAGTTATGTTTGAAAAAAATTCCATTCCTTTGGTTCTAATTAGTCATAATTGCAATTAAATCAAAAACTCCCCAGTCTCTTACTTTACATTCTTGCCTGACTTCCGCCTCCTCTCTATATATCTTGATTAACTACTTCTTTAGATATGTTAGCTTTCCCTATGAGTATAAGAGAGAGATTGGAGACCATGAACTAACCAAACCAATAAAAAGAAAAACTATATTCAATTTTTATTTTTTATTATTTATTTCTAAAAAGAAAATAATTTTTTTCCCCCATATTTAATTTCTTATTTCTATCTTCATCCTATCATACACCCTAAATCCCCCACCTATATCATACTTCACAAACAAATATTCTCTTGCCATCGTCCCCCCCAACCCAATAAATGAAAACCCAGCATGCCGACAACAATCCGCTCCTCTGTTTCTTGTATATAGGGATTTATCCCTGTGACTATATAATATATAAACATTCATATATAAGTATGTATAATAATATGTATACATATATATATATATATATATATATTTTGGTGTTAATAATTGAAATTTTCAGACCGTTGCATCTCGATAAAAGCACTTTTTAAAACTTTGCCAATAGACCTCTTAAGTATTGGTTACTGTGTTTCAATAAGATTTGAGCCAAACTTTAAAAAGAATTGTCAGCAAGAATGGAAAACTTTTAAGTACTGTGTATTTTCGATGCTATTCACAGAATTGCATCCCGGCCTTAAAAAAAAACTAGGCAGTGATAGCTTAAAAAACAACCCGCTCTACTAATCAAATGGCTGCTGAAAAAAAACAACCAGCGCTTAAGGTGTTTTCTCGAAAAGTTAATGTGATATTTTACCCCCTCCAGTCTTTTTTTGTGAATATTTTAACCCTCCTCTCTTTAAATATTTTAAGGGATGGGGCTAAATATTTACATTTACATGTCGATAAAAATGTGGCTTAATTTTAATGCCTTCAAACCACTAAAAAAAGTAATTTGTTGATAAAAACGCCTTTAATCCAATAAAAAATCTGAATATTTAGATATTCTTTTATATTTTAATTTAAAAAATGTCAGAAATAAGCAATGAATAAAACATTAATTTTCTTCAAAATAGTCCCCTTGTTGGGATTCAACACACTTATTCCAGTGAGTTTTTCCATTGGTTGAAGCATCTCTGAAAATCCTCTATTGATATGGCATGAATTGTCTTGTTGCATTTCTTTTAATCCTTCAAATAATGTGTGACATCACCCATAGACATCTCTCCCCCCCACTCAACATTTCTTTGATATACAAGGTGTATTAATAACATATTGAGACTGATGTTGTATTTACCAAGACAGAAATGAGCAATTAATAAAACATTAATTTTCTTCAAAGTACTCCGCTTGAATATATAGTAACTGTACAGTTCCAATCCGCAATCTTTTATTATGACCAAAGGTACAATTTATTCTTTCTGCAGGAATACCGTATTTGACGGCATATAGAACACACTTGTTTCCACTGTTGTCGACTCGGCTGTATGTGTTCTTGGCCCTGTCCCCACTGGAATGTGCTGTGTGTTAATTTCTTTCAAAGTACTCCTCTTGAATATATAGTAACTGTACAGTTACAGTACAATCCGCAATCTTTTATTATGACCAAAGGTACAATTTATTCTTTCTGCAGGAATTACCGTATTTGACGGCATATAGGACACACTTGTTTTCCACTTGTTGTCGACTCGGCTGTATGTGTTCTTGGCCCTGTCCCCACTGAATCTGCTGTGTCGTTCTTTCAATGTCGGGTTTAAATACATTTTTGGCTTGCGGATTGGATCAACTTTAACTTTTTTATTTCTAACCGCGAATCTGACCTACTGAAATGGGGGATGCATCTTATATGCCCGTGTGTCTTATATGCTGTCAAATGGAAGTGCGTGGTGTAATGGTTAAAGTCATGGGAAATGGACTCGTCGCCCTGAGTTCAAATCCTGGATGTGGTAATTGCATTTCACTTAGCGCTAATACCCTTGGGAAAAGTATGAATCCTACTCTACCACCAGCTATGGACAAATAGTAGGGCAGACTGGGCTCTTTAACCTTGATTAGGCAACCTGTCTAGGAGAAGGAAAACTCTGAATTCAAACCTGTTAAACTCCACTTAATAAATTGACCTTGTGTCACAACCTGCTTGTGCGGAGGGGTTGGTAAATATATATATGCCGTCAAATACAGCATATATATATATATATATATATATTAGAATATATATATATTAGAATTATACCAGCAGGGCAGATTTTCTGCTAGCATCAAATTAAATCTATATCTTTAGTTGATTCTATGTATTTATAAGCGAATACACGAGTATCTTCGAGTTGATTGAGCAAAAAGAAGGAAAAAAACAGTTGCTCAGGGCCTGAGGCAAGTAACAACCAAGATGGAGTGGGTTGTAGTCGCACAGGCAAAGATTTAGTATTCTAAACAACAATCACTGTCTCCACACAGCTAATAATCAGTAAAAAGCGAGAAAAGAAAAAAAAAATCAAAGTAACAGCCATTCTGGTAGTAAAGCAAAAGTAACTTTGGTAAAATAAAAAAAAAAAAAAAAAAAAAAAAAAAAAGAACGGTGTGTGTGAAAAAGAAGAAAAAAAAATTGTTCATACTTCTGCCTGCAGTAGCCAAATGACCAGACAAATACTGAGACTTTTCCCCAGGGTCAGAGATTTCTCTCGCAGACTCAATTGTAGCAGGGAAATAACTGTGTTAGCTTTTGAATTTGGGGACCATTACTCTTTATGGCCGAAATGAAACAATAATTCGCAGAGTATAGTGGGTAAATAATCAAATCATGAGTTTAGCATAAGACAAATTTGTAGGTAAGAGGCTGTGAATGAGGGAAGTCAGCGGAGGGTGGGGAAATCGTCGGACATAAACAAGCACATGGCCTCACAGATAGTTCACATTTCCTAATAACATTATCCCTTTTCGCTAAGGTCATTATATCTTTTTATAGATTGGGTAACATATAAACACACACACACACACACATATAAACACACACATGCATACACAGATATACACATGCACATGTAAGTAATGTTAATATGCATGCATATGAACAAGTATATTTACAGATTTGCACACACAGACACACACACACACAGACACACACACACACATATATATATAATATATATATATATATATATATATATATATATATATATATAGGCTTTATATAGACTTTTATATGACTTTTGTCATGCAATCTGATTCCTCTGCAATGTAATTTCATTGTTATTGTAACAGAAGTCATTGCTTGAAAGAAAGAAAGAATGAAAGAATGAAAGAAAGAAGGAATGAATGAAAGAAAGAAAGAATGAAAGAAAGAAGGAATGAATGAAAGAATGAAAGAAAGAATGAATGGAAGAAAGAAAGAATGAAAGAAAGAATGAACAAAAGAAGGAATGAATGAAAGAATGAAATAAAGAAGGAATGAAAGAAAGAAAGAAAGAAAGAAAGAAGGAATGAATGAAAGAATGAAAGAAAGAATGAATGGAAGAAAGAAAGAATGAAAGAAAGAATGAACAAAAGAAGGAATGAATGAAAGAATGAAATAAAGAAGGAATGAAAGAAAAAAAGAAAGAAAGAAAGAAAGAAGGAATGAATGAAAGAATGAAAGAAAGAATGAATGGAAGAAAGAAAGAATGAAAGAAAGAATGAACAAAAGAAGGAATGAATGAAAGAATGAATAAAGAAGGAATGAAAAAAGAAAGAAAGAAAGAAGAAAGAAAGAAGGAATGAATGAAAGAATGAAAGAAAGAATGAATGGAAGAAAGAAAGAATGAAAGAAAGAATGAAAGAAGGAATGAATGAAAGAATGAAGAAAGAAGGAATGAATGAAAGAAAGAAAGAATGAAAGAAAGAAGGAATGAATGAAAGAATGAAAGAAAGAATGAATGGAAGAAAGAAGAAAGAATGAAAGAAAGAATGAACAAAAGAAGGAATGAATGAAAGAATGAAAGAAAGAAGGAATGAATGAAAGAAAGAAAGAATGAAAGAAAGAAGGAATGAATGAAAGAATGAAAGAAAGAATGAATGAAGAAAGAAAGAATGAAAGAAGAATGAACAAAAGGAATGAATGAAAGAATGAAAGAAGAAAGAAAGAAAGAAAGAAAGAATGAACGAATGAGAAGACGCGAAAGTAAAGAGAGAATAAGTTGGAAAGAAGGAGAAATTCAAACAGGGAGAAAGAACATGAATTGCTTGATAGAAAAGAGATGGTTGACTGGTGTTTAATGGCATATAAACCCTTGTGGGTTATTTAAATATCTATCTATTTATCTATCTATCTATCTGTTTATATATATATATGATGGACTCTCCCATCGATTTCAACGTATGAGTGTTCATACAATGAACATCCACACAGTGATTTGTTTATAGAGGTGAAGGTTTGTGTTGGACCGTCCACACTTTTTGGCACAGTCGATAGGAAAAAATTGGTGCATCAAGTTTGGTTAGACTAAGCGACTACTTCTAGCCATGATGAGGGTCATCCCATGTGGTGTTTAGCTGTTAATAATACAGGTCATCCACAGTGACCACTTGATGAGCCTTATTCCTTGTGTATGAATGGACAGAGCAATATAGTGAATAAATGAAGGGGAAAATGTAAATTTGCTTTATGTCATAATTTATTTCAACTGCAAGTCACAGCATCTTCAGACAAAAAGCAAAAAAATAACAACTATGTTTTTATTTTAGTCTGAAGATGTTGTGACTTACAGTTGAAATAAATATTACATGAAGCAAATTTCAAGTTTTTTTTCCTTCATTTGTTCACAATATATATATATATATATATATATATATATATAGCAATAGCATAATATTTACAGATCACTGCTGTCCCTCACAATCCTATAATCTCACCACCAGAACCTTTCCTCTCATGAGACTCTTGTACCTGAGCAGCCCTATTTAGGGGAGCACTGCTCACCCAAACTAATGGGATAGTGCTATAAAAGGTGCACTAAACATTGCCTGTCACCTAAATACTGGTTAATCTGCTGCGGCTAATGGTGGTTCATTTCTAGCAGGAAGAAAAGAAATATATATATATATATATATATATAATATATATATATATATAATATATATATGTTTATATTTTTTAAGGCAATTACAATGCATATATCATATAAAATTCGATAATTATATTAACCATACAGCTGTTAGTTGAAACAGCTGTACAGTGTTTTGACGTCGCGCTCAATTTGCCGAGTTTACTTGTCATGATTATTTTCAATAATTATTGAATTTTATACGATATACGCATTGTAATTGCCTTCAAAAAATATAAACAATAATATACTTTACTTAACAATGCTCCAAAAAGCAAATTTTCAAATTATATATATATATGGGCCGGGTTAGCTAAGTCGGTAGAGCGTTCGGCTAGAAACCACAAGGTTCCTAGTTCGATACCGGTCCTGGCCCACTCAGCGTAAGGAGCTGATGGTAGGTGTGGCGCTCCACCTCAGATGCTAAAACAATCTCCTTGGTCTAGCGCTATTGAAAAGGGGATAGACTCCCTCGCTGACTGGCTGATACCGACTTTTAGTCTATCCCCTTTTCAATAGCGCTAGACCAAACCTTGTGGTTTCTAGCCGAACGCTCTACCGACTGAGCTAACCCATGTAAGGTAAAAGTATCCAACTGACTGGTATGTTGGGGATAATTCTATTTGGGATCATCAATATCTCCTGTACATCCACAATGCAAGCTCATGTTGATGTAAACTTATACATTTATACAAGGAGTTTTACAAATCCCTAAGAGAGCTCAATGTATAATAACTAATAAATTAATTATATACAGAGCAATATTTATACTTTCAACCCATGGTGTCATAGTTGACTGTGATATTCTTGTGAGTTCAAACTACAGGTGTTCACTTTCAGTCTAATACTCTTGGGAAAGGTATGAATCCACTCCTCCTGCTAGCTATGAGTTAAATAGCTATACTACTATTCTTCTACAAGGATGGCTTTGGTTGGCTGGTATTTATGGAATCTCAACCCTTCTTAGATTATTTTATGCCAAGGACATTTTGTTTTATTCATTCTTGTTGGGTATTCCATTAAAAAAAAAAAATTCAAGTTTTGAAAAATTTTTTTTAAAAACTCATTTTTTCTATTAAACCCATAGATATGGCCCAGTATGAATTATCTCTCTAGGTCAGAGAGCACCTGAGAGCAATTTTGATGAAGGGGTACTCCCCACAGCTCCAGAATTGGAACTTTACTACTAAATGCAATTTAATGTCATACCCAGGACACTAAGACCCCCAGTCACGGCCTTCTAGCACATATGATAAAAAAGGTTGGGGGTTTGCTATTAGGGGAATAGTGTCGGAACAATCATATAGGTGCTAGGGCTTGGTATGGCCAGCCGATTGATCAGAGGAGGCCTCTCTGACCACCCGTCTAACCTAAGGAAGGGCCAAGGTAAAGTTGCATGTCATAGACTGCTCAGTCACTAGTATTCCGTCTTTAAGCATCAAGAGATGCTAATACACTGCTAACAAGTGACCCCATTGGGAGGATTTTACCTCTCTGCAGAAGTGCAGTTGGTGTATTACACAGTCAACAGGGCAGAGGATGGCTTTGGCATTAAATAACCCATGATGGTAGATATGCCATTAAAATAAAAAAAAAACTGCAACTGAAACATCTATTTGTGTATGCATATATGTACACTGTACCTACACATATATACAAATAGATGTGGGTCCATACCTGTAGATACATATATATACACAAATAAATGTGGGTCCATACCTGTACATACATAGAAATATACAAATAAATGTGGGTCCATACCTGTACATACATACCTGTACATACACAAAGTAAATGTGGGTCCATACCTGTACATGCATATATACACCAATAGATGTGTGTCCATAACTGTACATACATACATACACAAACAGTTGTGTGTCTATACCTGTACATACATACATATGCAAATAGATGTGTGCCCATACCTGTACATACATACATACATACACAAATAGATGAGGGTCTATACCTGTACCTACATACATACAAAATAAATGTGGGTCCATACCTGTACATACATATATACACAAATAAATATGGGTCCATACTTGTACATACATACCTGTACATACACAAAATAAATGTGGGCCCATACCTGTACATACATATATACACACATAGATGTGTATCCATAACTGTACATACATATCTGTACATACATACACAAAACAGATGTGTGTCAATACCTGTACATACATATGTACATACATACACAAAACAGATGTGTGCCCATACCTGTACATACATACATACACAAACAGATGTGTGTCCATACCTGTACATACATCCATACACAAACAGATGTGTGTCCATACCTGTACATACATACATACACAAATATATGTGTGTCCATGCCTGTACATACATACCTGTACATACATACATACACAAATAGATGAGGGTCCATACTTGTACATACATATATACACAAATAGATATGGGTCCATACCTGTAGATACATACATACACAAACAGATGTGTGTCCATACCTGTCCATACATACATACATACGCAAATAGATGTGTGCTCATACCTGTAAATACATACATACATACATACATATACAAATAAATGTGGGTCCATACCTGTACATACATATATACACAAATAGATGTGTGTCCATACCTGTACATACATACATACACAAACAGATGTGTGTCCATACCTGTACATACATACATACACAAATAGATGTGTGTCCATACCTGTACATACATACATACACAAATATATGTGTGTCCATGCCTGTACATACATACATGTACATACATACATACACAAATAGATGTGTGCCCATACCTGTAAATACATACATACATACACAAATAGATGAGGGTCCATACTTGTACATACATATATACACAAATAGATGTGTGTCCATACCTGTACATACATACATACACAAATAAATGTGGGTTCATACCTCTACCTGTATATCATACCCATACAGGTAAGGACCCACATTATTTATACAGCTATTTACACACGTAATCTTTTCTGACATTGCTGGAAATGCCCGGTTGAAACAGAAGACATTTTTTCTTGTTTTTTTTTTATTTCTTCTGAACTTCTTAGAAAAGCCGGCTGTGAATTGCAACCATCTAAACTCATTTGTTACACCATTTCCCAGAACCTCCTCGCAGGCAAAAGCACTAAACTGAATTAGCAGACCAAAAACAATAGGAATCATGAATGCTGTGAGTATTTTCTGAAATTTTACAGTCACATGTAATACGGACGCATCCTCTTGGCCAATAATACATTGAAAGCATGTTGAAATGTTGAAATGTAATTTGTGCAACTTATCCAAGACGGCAAGTGAATATTCCTTTTCGTGCTAAACTCTGTTGAAAGATATCTTTGCCACTTAATTATTGCAATTTTTACCTCCAACTAACGTTCTTTCTTTTTTCTTTTTGCTTTCTTTTTGCTTTCTTTTTTTCTTTTTCATTTTTTCATCTTTTTTCATGCCTTCTTTCCTTTTCTTTTTTCAGTATAATTCAATTCTTTCTTCTTTTCCACTCACTTTCTTTCTTTCTTTTACTTTTTTCTTTTTTCTTTTTCTTTTTCTTTTTTTCTTCCTTTCTCTCTTCTTTCTTTTCTTTTCTTTCTTTTTCATCCCTTCTTCCTTTGTTCTTACTTTTTCTTTTTTTCACTATAATTCAATTTTCTTTCTTTTCCACTCACTTTCTTTCTTTTTCTTTTCTTTTACTTTTTTCTTTTTCTTTTTTCTTCCTTTCTCTCTTTCTTTCTTTTTCCTTTCTTTTTTCATCCCTTCTTTCCCTTTGTTCTTACTTTTTCTTTTTTTCAGTATAATTCAATTCTTTCTTTCTTTTCCACTCACTTTCTTTCTTTTTCTTTTTCTTTTACTTTTTTCTTTTTCTTTTTTTCTTCCTTTCTCTCTTTCTTTCTTTTTTCTTTTCTTTTCTTTTTTCATCCCTTCTTTACCTTTGTTCTTACTTTTTCTTTTTTCAGTATAATTCAATTCTTTCTTTCTTTTCCACTCACTTTCTTTTCTTTTTCTTTTTTTTACTTTTTCTTTTTCTTTTTTCTTCCTTTCTCTCTTTCTTTCTTTTTCTTTCTTTTTTTTTTTTTTCATCCCTTCTTTCCCTTTGTTCTTACTTTTTTTTTTTTCAGTATAATTCAATTCTTTCTTTCTTTTCCACTCACTTTCTTTCTTTTTCTTTTTCTTTTACTTTTTTCTTTTTCTTTTTTTCTTCCTTTCTCTCTTTCTTTCTTTTTTCTTTTTCTTTTTTCATCCCTTCTTTCCCTTTGTTCTTACTTTTTCTTTTTTTCACTATAATTCAATTCTTTCTTTCTTTCTTTCTTTTCCACTCTCTTTCTTTCTTTTATCTTTTTCTTCCATTCTTTTATCCCTTTAATTCTTTCTTCTCTCAGTTTCTTTCTCAGTTTCTTTCTCTTTTTCTTTCTTCTTTCTTTCCTTTTTTCTTCCCTTTTCCTATGATTTAATGTATTCTTTCTCTCTTCACCAATCACTATTTTCTTTTCTTTTCTCTCATTTTCTTTCTTTCTCTTGTTCTTCTTTCCATCTTTTATTTTTTTCTTCCTTTTTCTTTCTTTTTCCACCGATTTAATTTATTTTTTCTTTCTTTCTTTTTCTCCCTTTCTTTTATATCATCTTTTTTCATTCTCTCTTTTTTTCTTTCTGTCTTTCATTTTTTCCTTCCTTTTTCTTTATTTTTCCTCTAGTTTAATTTATTTATCCATTCATTCATACCTCCATTCTATCTTTCTTTTCAAATCACATTCTTTTATTACCTTCTTTCTTCTATAATTTTCTTTCTTCCTTTCATCCTTCCATATTTCTTTCTTTCTTTCTTTCTTTCTTTCTTTCTTTCTTTCTTTATTGTCCCTATCATTTTCTTTCTTCCTTTCTTTCTCTTATAATTTTCTTCTATAGCTTTCTTTCTTCCTTTCATCCTTCCATATTTCTTTGTTTGTTTGTTTATTTATTTATTTATCTATTCATTTATTTATTTATTTATTGTCCCTATTGTTTTTCTTTCTTCCTTTCTTTCCCTCATAATTTTCTTCAATAATTTTCTTTCTTCCTTTCATCCTTCCATATTTCTTCTTTCTTTCTTTCTTTCTTTATTTATTGTCCCTATCATTTTTCTTTCTTCCTTTCTTTCTCTTATAATTTTCTTCATTTATTTTGGTCTGATTAGGCCTTTTCTTTTTTCTTTCCATTCATTTTTCTCTATCGAACATTTCCTTTTTTTTTTATCATCTGTCCGACCTTTTCTTTATATTAACTTCCTCCATTTCTATGAGGTGGGGGGGGGGTAGATTCCCCATGGCCTAGTGGCAAACATGATGGACCGCTACATCATAGAAAGCTTGTTCAAACACCAGCCATGCTATTACGTTCACTTTTGGACTAATGCCTCTGAATGTTATCAGAGAACGAGAATATTTGCAGTGTTTGGAATTTTCTGTAAGGCAGATGAATCCTGTCTTCCTAGAAAATCAGCATCTTAAATGTTGCCTTTATCTGGATGCAAAAAAAACTTGCTACGTGCGATGCAAGTAATCTGATTATTAGTGTGTAAACCCCGTAGGTAAAACGTTTCTAATCAAATTAATTAGTAATTATTATAATATCAGGTTACTTTTGAAATTTTTACTTTTTATTGAAGATAAAATTTACGACATGAAATTGAACAAACTTAATAATTAAGAAAATCTTAATGTAAGGACACATCAGTTAAAATTCCCCAGGATAACTTGATATTTTTTTGATCTTAAAATTTCACAGCAGAAGTATAAATCAATAATAATAATAATAATAATGATAATAATAATGATGATGAGACAACAACCATGTATTAAGCGAATGCAGCAAATTAGCATGAGAATACAAGGCTAGATATCACTGGGTTGGAAAGGTGATTCACTGGAAATTGTGCAAAAAACTAAATTTTAACCATTCAACAAAATGGTAAATGCATAAACCAGAATCTATTCTTGATAAAAACACATAAAATTCTTTGGGACTTTGAGATAGAGACGGATCATCCTATCCCAGCTAGAAGACCAGACTTGATTAACAAGGAAAAGAGCACTTGTCAACTATTAGATTTTGCAGTTCTAGCAGATCACAGGGTGAAGATAAAAGTGCTTCCAATTTGATACTACTGCTCACTATGCCACCTGGTGCCTATTGGTAGACATAGGAGATAATTACCTCTCCTGTCCCCTAACATCAAATAGGAGAAATGTGGCAAGTAAGGAGTGTAATTTTTCTATCTGGAACAAGAAGAAGGAGAAAAGAATTCATCAATCAGTTGATTTTTCCATTCCAGCAGATCACAGAGATAAAGTAAAGGAAAGTGAAAAACTGAAGAAATATCTGGAATTTTCCAGAGAAGTGAAAAAATGATGGAACCTGTGCGTTCATATCTATCTATCTATCTATCTATCTATCTGTCTATTTATCTATCTATCTATCTATCTATCTATCTCAGTATATTTCTGTATGTCTATCTATCTTTCTCTATTCCTATCTAGCTCAATTCATATATATCTATCTATCTCTCAGTATATTCCTGTATGTCTGTCTATCTATCTTTCTCAGTTCCTATCTGTCTATCTCAGTATATTCCTGTATGTTTCTCTAATCAATTCTTATCTGTTTATATCTATCTATCTCAATATGTTCATATCTATCTATCTATCTATCTATCTCAGTATATTCCTGGATGTCTGTCGACCTATCTTTCTCAATATGTTCATATATATCTATCTCTCAGTATATTCCTGTATGTCTGTCTATCTATCTTTCTCTATTCCCATCTATCTTAATATGTTCATATCTATCTATCTAACTATCTCAGTATATTTCTGTATGTCTGTCTATCTATCTATCCTTCTCAGTTCCTATCTATCTATCTCAGTATATTCCTGTATGTCTGTCTATCTATCTTTCTCAGTTCCTATCTATCCCAATATGTTCATATCTATCTATCTATCTATCTCAGTATATTCCTGTATGTCTATCTATCTTTCTCTATTCCTATCTATCTCAATATGTTCATATATATCTTTCTATCTCTCAGTATATTCCTCTATGTCTGTCTATCTATCTTTCTCAGTTCCTATCTATCTATCTCTGTATATTCTTGTATGTCTGTCTATCTTTCTCAGTTTCTATCTACCTATCTCAGTATATTCCTGTCTGTCTGTCTATCTATCTTTCTCTGTTTCTATCAATCTCAGTATCACATTTCATATGGTATTGGATCTCACCAAAAGTCAGAAGTTCTTGGGAGTGCATATATTAAAAAAAGAATTAAAAAAAAAAATACTTACTGTCTAAAGCAGTGTTTCCCATCCTAGGGCCAAAGTGGGCCATGGCAAATTTCAGGTGGACCACAAAAGCTTTATAATTTTTACTGGGACAATGGGCTAATATATGGGTCACAACTTATTGAATAGTCGAGCAGTTTCAATGAAAGCTCTGTAAACCACTGAATAAGCTGTGGCCCATATATTAATCTGTTAACCCAATAAAAATTATAAAGTTTCTGTGGTCCACTTGAAATTTGCCATGGTCTATTTTGGCCATGTAGCAATAGATTGGCAAACACTGATCAATAATTACTTAATGTATGTGTAAAAATAAGTACACCCTTAAATGTATCTTTATATAATTTTATTTTGGGTTATAGAGCTTCAGTGCAGTAAAAGTTTGTTAATAAATAATACCTAATAGTATCAATTTTAATTGTATAATGTTTGACTAGAAATGATAAAATGTTGGTATAAGCCGTTAACACTTTCCACATTTTCAATCCTTATATATTTAGAATTTCTAATGCTCAAATAAATTAATCAGAAAAAATTGGAGTTTCTATAATTCGATCTCGTAAACTGTGATCATAACAGTAAATAAACAACTTGTACCACTGATCCACTAAACAAACCGTTAAGGAAATTAATTTTTTATAAAAAATTGTTCAAGGTATTCATATTAATTTATTGTTGATACTATATGTTGGAATTATTTTGATAATATTGTGATATTGTGTGCTCTAATTCCCCACCTGGATTTATAGACTAGGCGAGATCACGTGGTCTATTCCTTAGCCAATCCACTGACCATACTGCGTGGCTGATACATTACTTAAGCACTGATTCTTTCACAGTATACTTGCGACCATTGACGAAGGAACTTAGGATTCTTTACCCAAGAGGATTACCAAAGGATTCATTATCGGAGGACTCTTTATGAAGGATCCAATTCCACTGGACAAGTGCTCTTGCTTGAAGGCCAAGGGATGGCCCATAAAAACTTAACACTTAAAAATGACATCTCCAAATTGTCCAATGTAAAAATGTGAATACAGATTATCTGGTGTCGCTTAATCACAAATTTCTTATTTTTCCTATTTTATTTCCTTTAATTTTAGAAATGAATCATTCCAAATGGTCTTGCATCACTTAAAGGCGCAACATAAAATTACAATGAATTAAAGAAAAAATAAGGAAGTTATGTGTTTGTTTTATTTGTAGTATTGAAATTGTGAATTATGGAATATATTTTGATAATTTTGTTAGGAAATGTAATGAAATTTCAGATCATCACTTCTGGCTTAAATAGCTTCTCTTAATTTTTGTTTTGGTCCCACTAGTGTACTTAAATGTCTTTAGCAACTGTAATTTATAGAACCACATTTTAAAAAACATATTACATCATATCAGTATAAGCTATAAAGTTGTATTGATCTTTACAATATACACATCCCATGATGATAGTCTATGTTGAAACCAAAAGTACTTGGGAATAAATTAGTCTTGGCAAACTTATTAGTCAATTGTGGCTTGACATCTATTCTGCGGCTTGAAAAGATTGAAACCAAAATATGTAGATGTTTATATCTCCCATCACAAGGAGAAAAGATATAAAGTCCGAAAGATCAAAGATATGCCATCAACCCCAATCAAAAAGGAAGGAGGAAGAGAGAGGGGTCTACATACATCTATATATATATATAAGTGTTTTTGGCTACGTATCCCATTTAAATATGGAGTTCCGCGCGTCTGATTGGCTGGTTCTAACAACCAATCGGAAGCGCGGTGCTTTGTATTTGATTGGGATGAGGTCAACAACCGTCCAGTATAAAAAAAAGATTTTTCCCATCATGTCTTTTTAGCGGTTAAGAAAAGGTGGTTGCACCAGAATTAGATCGCCTCTGGTGGGGTCTGCAATGCGAGGGATGTATGATGTTGTAAGACCCGAAACATCCCAATGAACTTTGCATAAAAACATCACTGAAGACAACCACTGGCGCCCAAAAAGAAATGAGCGTATGTTTAAAGTAAAATATATATATATATATATATATATATATACACACACACACACACTTACACAAATATATATATGGAATCACAAAGAAACTTTTGCCTGAAGACAATATAAAAAAGTTTTGAATCACATGTTGCAAATAAAATTTAGAAAAAAATGTTTTTTGAAAAAAAAAAATTCAAAATATTTTAAGGACCTCCTTTATAAAAAGATATATCTATTTTTTCTCACTAAACCCACAACAACACTTTATATAAATATACATATATATATATTTATGTGTGTGGGTGTGTGTATGTAACATACACACATATATATATATACATATATATATATATATAACAGTAAAAGATATAAAGTTGGTGGAGTGGCCTATTGTTGGTATCAGCTGGACACACACACACACACACACACACACACACACACACACATATATATATATATAATATATATATATATATAAAAATGATAGCCTGCAAAATGGATTGTGATTTTTAGAAAATTTTTTATTATTTTAAATTTGCAACATGTGTTTCAGTTCTGATATCTTCTTCAGGCGTTAATTAACCATATTCTAATATATATATATATATATATATATATATATATATATATATATATGTATATATATATATATATATATATATATGTATATATATATATGTATATATATATAATATATATATATATATATATATATATATATATATATATATATATATATGTATATATATATATATATATATATGTATATATATATATATATATATATATATATATATATGTATATATATACATATATATACATATATGTATATATATATATATATATATATATATATGTATATATATATAATATATATACATATATATATATATGTATATATATATATATATATATATATATATATATACTGGTTGATACATGTAATAGATTTTTATGGTTATAATTCTGATTGCACTTAGTATAAACCATTAAAAACAATTTTCAAGTCTAAGAGTAAAAATATTAACATCCTTACTAAAACCGCATCCCTTGTGCATTTTCCTCATTGACTGGATTCTGTCGAAAAATAAAAAAAAATACTGCCCCACCCCCTCCCACCCCCCAAAAAAACTATTCATTTTTTTATTGCTTTGAATCTCGATAAGAAACAATGAGCTGAACGCAAGTGCTTAGTGCCTAAGAATAGACTTTGGTCTTTAGTTCAGCTGAAAGCATCTTTGGTTCGAGGCAACCATTGTTTGCAATAAAGGTCACAACAGAAGGAGCAGCCAACCAAAAATTTTTCTTCCTTTGCTTTGAGGTGACAAAAGACAATAAGTTTCAAACTATTTGCATTTTTTTCTTTTTCTTTTCTTTTTTTTTTTTTTTTTGGTTTTGGTCTTCTATTCTCAGAGTATAAGTGGCCATTCTAGCAGATGCAAATCCTCAAACGAAAAGATGATGAAGACAACGATGATGATGATGATGATGATGATGATGTTGACATCAGTTTCAGGGAAAATAGTCTTATTATTAATCAATCCAACATTTGCAGAAGCAAATAAACGATAAGGGGAGTCCCCGTGGTGTAGTGGCTAATGCGCTGGACTGCAAGATCGTAGTAAGCGAGTTCAAACTCCAAGTGCATCATCACATTCAATTTCGGACTTATACCCTTGGGAAATTTGGATTATCTGGATTATTTGGACTATATTCCTCAACTTTATTGTTATCTACACAATGTTTTGGCCAAATATGTTCCCTCCGGCCTTCTTCAGGTATTTATTGTCGGACTCTGGAACCTATTTGAAAATTATTCCAATCAGTTTATAAAATCAAACAAAAATATTTACGTACAAACTATTTGCCTACAAATCACACACACACACACATGCACACACACACACACACACACATACACACACACACACGCACACACATGCACACTCACGCACACACACACACACACACACACACATATATATGTAATAACCCCTTCACACGAGGTCAGTTTTTAAGTGGAGTTTAACAGGTTTGAATTTGAGGTTTCCTTCTCCTAGACTGGCTACCATACCAAGGGTAATGCACCCAGTCTGCCCTACTATTTACCCACAGCTGGAGGGAGAATAGTTGGATTCATACCTTTCTCAAGGGTATTAGTGCTATGTGAAATGCAACTAGCCTCATCCAGGATTTAAGCTCATGTTACTGTGTCCATTTCCAATGGTGATAACCATTGCACCACTTGCACCTCCACTTGAAAATCAGATATACAAAAAATATACATATCTGACATTAAATAGCTCAATAGTTGATATGCCATTATACAAAATAACTAACCAGCTATAATAGTTTCCTGATCTTAATCTTACAGTGGCCACCCAAGGTAGCTATTAAGCTCAATATCAACACCCTTGTCATATTTATAGAATTTATGTAATGTGTCATCATCATCATCATCATCATCATGGTGTTCTAGCAGCACTGATATCCATGACTATCTCTTGCCAACACTCCCTATCAGTCATAGTCTCCGGGAAGTCTTCTGTACAGCATCCAGAATACGCACAGAACTGATCAATGTAGGTCCATAGAAATCTCTTGCCAACCCTCCCTATCAGTCATAGCCTCCGGGAAGTCTTCTGTGCAGCATCCAGAATACACACAAAACTGATTGATGTAGGTCCATAAAAAAAATTCTTACTAACCCTCCCTATCAGTCATAGCCTCCAGGAAGTCTTCGGTGCAGCATCCAGAATACACACAGAACTGATCGATGTAGGTCCATAGAAATCTTTTGCCAACCCTCCCTATCACTCATAGCCTCCAGGAAGTCTTCTGTGCAGCATCCAGAATCTACACAGAA
The DNA here is from genome assembly GCA_023376005.1 of Doryteuthis pealeii. Taxonomy (NCBI): domain Eukaryota; kingdom Metazoa; phylum Mollusca; class Cephalopoda; order Myopsida; family Loliginidae; genus Doryteuthis; species Doryteuthis pealeii. The sequence goes on from CM042151.1 coordinate 43,448,904, forward strand.
CTGATCGATGTAGGTCCATAGAAATCTCTTGCCAACCCTCCCTATCAGTCATAGCCTCCGGGAAGTCTTCTGTGCAGCATCCAGAATACGCACAGAACTGATCGATGTAGGTCTTTCCTGGATGGCCCACACTGGTGTGCCCATGGGCAGGTTTCCACTAGAGAACATCCCTTATGAGGTTGTCCAGTCATTCTATTACATTCACTTTCGGACAAATACCCTTGGGAAAGGTATGAACCCCTTCATCCCTATTTGACTCAAAGCTGGGGGATGAGGGGTTCATACCTTTCTCAAGGGTGTTAGTTTGAAATTCTGGAGTTTGAACTCGCTTATTACAATGTTGTAGTTCAGCATGTTCGATGTTCACCATTATGCCACAGAAACTCCCTCTTATTGGATTGGATATTGTTTTATTTTTTAATTAGAGTAGCATCTCAGCATCTCAACGCTGTTGCACTAACAGAAATCTCTCTATAATGTGCCATTATTTACTGCATTACTGTGATGTGCATACAAAATCCTGATTATCATAATATATTAGTGTTTTTAGGAGTGCTAGACTAATCCTAAGATTTTTTTTGGCATGACCCTCCCCTTATTGGATTGGAAATTGTTTTATTCTTTAATTAGAGCAACATCTCAACACTGTTGCACTTGTAACACTATGCTCTTCTTGCCAGAATGTAACCATTCTGACACTCATTTCTGAATGGAGAGATGATGTGTCTGCGTTGCTTCCATTCAGTCACTTTCTTTGAATGGGGTAATGAAGTGTACATAGTAGAAATATTTCTATACTTATCTCTCTTGTCCGGTATTACATTGGGAGATCCTGGTTGCTGGGCTGTTGTTCAGTTGGCTGGTAATTCTATGGTGTCATGGAGTCTGGAAACAACTTGGAGACTGAGGGATATCTTGCCTTAAGAGTTTTTTGTAATAACACAATAATTTTATTTCCCCCCAAATCACAACTGCTGAGAGCAAGAAATTCCTGTTTTGCTCTCCCAGCACCTTCTTCCAGACTCAATTCCCACTCTGACCTCTCACTCCTCCTTCACCACATCTCATTCGCAGGTCAAATCAAACCATGCCATGTGTCTATGCTGAATCATCATTTAAACTTTTCCATTCTCCTCCAACTCAAAATTCTTGCTTAAAACTTTCCTTGCTAATTTACATATCAGGTTACTTTCATGGCTCCCCGTCATGACCATTACCATACCATGTGTCTATGCTGAATCATCATTTAAACTTTTCCATTCTCCTCTAACTCAAAATTCTTGCTTAAAACTTTCCTTGCTAATTTACATATCAGGTTACTTTCATGGCTCCCCGTCATGACCATTACCATACCATATGTCTATGCTGAATCATCATTTAAACTTTTCCATTCTCCTCCAACTCAAAATTCTTGCTTAAAACTTTCCTTGATAATTTACATATCAGGTTTCTTTCATGGCTCCCCGTCATGACCATTACCATACCATGTGTCTATGCTGAATCATCATTTAAACTTTTCCATTCTCCTCTAACTCAAAATTCTTGCTTAAAACTTTCCTTGCTAATTTACATATCAGGTTACTTTCATGGCTCCCCGTCATGACCATTACCATACCATGTGTCTATGCTGAATCATCATTTAAACTTTTCCATTCTCCTCCAACTCAAAATTCTTGCTTAAAACTTTCCATCCTAATTTACATATCAGGTTACTCTCATGCTTCCACATCACCCTTATTACGTAGCAGCACTAACAGAAATCTCTTTATAATGTGCCCTTTTTTTTCTGCATTACAGTAATGTACATACAAAAATCCGATCTTTATAATATAGATTATTTTAGCGTTTTTGGGAGTGCCAGACTAATCCTGTGATTTTTTTGGCTTGAAACTTAATTCTTGCTTTGAAATCAATGGCATTATTCCCTCCAGTTATTTCTATACTCAGTGATAAATAGAAATTGATTGGATCATGTCAACTTTGGCAGAAAGTCATATTCGTGAAGAGCACAGAGTTAAGAACAAGATTATCACGTTGTAACTCTTTCCTGTGGATAGCAATAGTTTTTACCAATTTCACATTCAAGTTTAGTTTGGTTTGTTTTACGGCATATCAACCTCAGTGGGTCATTTAATGCCAATAAAGTTTTGAAATAATTTCATTTTTAATGGATACTCAATTTTTTTTATAAATACATTTTTCTATTTAACCCATAGATGGGACCCTAATGGGTACTACCACTCTGGGTCAGAGCAGACCAGGGAGCAATGGTGATGAAGGGGTGCTCCACATTCCCCAAACCTCCAAAACTGGAACCTCAACATCAGATAGAGTTTAACGTCATTCCCAGTACATGTAGACCCTCAGTTACCACCTATCACCCATATGATAAAAAGAGCTGGGCTTGCTATAAGGACAATAAGGTTGGGGCAATCATATAGGTGCTAGAGCTTGATGTGACCAGCTGACTGATTGGAGGGGGCCGCTCTGACCACCCATCTAGACTAAGAAAGAGCCGAAGTGGAGTATTGCAAGTCACGGACTGCTCAACTACCTGGGTTCTATCCTTAAGCATCAAGGGTTGCCACTGACGGCCAACAGGTGGCCCCATTGGGGGAATCTTACCCCTCTGCAGAGGTGCACAGGGCGGCACATTCAAGTGTTACATAGTTGAGGTACAGCAGCAAAATGTTGTATGTAACATACAGGCCAAAGTAATGTCTTCTTGTATTATCAAGTCATATTCATGAAGATTACAAGACTTAAGAATAAGATTATCATGTTTTAACTCTTCCTGTGGATAGGAATAATTTTTACCAATTTCACATTGAAGTGTTACATAGTCGAGGGACAGCAGCATAATGTTGTATGTAATATATGGATACCATTGAAAAAGGTATGAATTATGCCTTCAGCTATGGACAAATAGTAGAGCAGACTGGACTCTTTAACCTTTGTATAGCAACCCATCTAGGAGAAGGAAAACTTTAAATTGAAACCTGTTAAAGTCTGCTTTAAAAATTGACCTTGTGTCACATCCTGCTCGTATGGTGGGGTTGGTATATACATGTGTGTGTGTGTGTGTGTGTGTGTGTGTGTGTGTGTGTGTGTAAGGTATATTTAGGCAGTAGTCTTACTCTTAAGCATGTTTTGTTAAAAAAAAACAAACCCAAAGGCAAGGTTCTTTTTAACAATTTTTGATTGATTTTTTTCTTGTCATCTTAGAAAATTTCTTAAAATTGGATCAATTTTGTATAAAAATTTGTCAGAAATGAAATAAATAAAATAGCTTTTAGCCTGGGAAACAACATACCTGATGTATTTCGTAACTGAAAAAAAATAATCCTACTCCTGTTGACAGTTGTGTAAACTTCCGATGTTTGTGACACCATAAACACATGACGATTTTAAATTTGAAAATTCTATCATAAGAAACGCCATAGAAAAATTACAAAATATTCAAAGTCTGAAGAGAAAACTTATTGATTAACATTTTTATTTATCAATTTTGCTTTAGCACAATCCTATCAGTCATTATGGAAGAGATAAATAATGGGACCTAATTTCTAATTCTGTCCCATAATAGTTGGTACATTTTGTGTACAAAGTATATTTACAAATGTACCAACTATTATGGGACAGAGTTAACAGTCTAAAAAAAACTGGCATTCTTATTCTTGTGATCCTATTATTCATTTTGGAAGAGATAAATGGGACTTAGTAATTTCGGATTCTGTCCCATAATAGTTGGTACATTTAGTGTATGAAATAAATATACATACGTACCAATTATTATGGGACAGAAGTAGTATTATTTAACAGTCTAAAAAAACTGGCATTCTTATTCTTGTGATCCTATCATTCATTTTGGAAGAGATAAATGGGACTTAGTAATTTCTGATTCTGTCTCATAATAGTTGGTACATTTAGTGTATGAAATAAATATACATACGTACCAATTATTATGGGACAGAAGTAGTATTATTTAACAGTCTAAAAAAAAACTGGCATTCTTATTCTTGTGATCCTATCATTCATTTTGGAAGAGATAAATGGGACTTAATAATTTCTGATTCTGTCCCATAATAGTTGGTACATTTAGTGTATGAAATAAATATACATACGTACCAATTATTATGGGACAGAAGTAGTATTATTTAACAGTCTAAAAAAACTGGCATTCTTATTCTTGTGATCCTATCATTCATTTTGGAAGAGATAAATGGGACTTAGTAATTTCTGATTCTGTCTCATAATAGTTGGTACATTTAGTGTATGAAATAAATATACATACGTACCAATTATTATGGGACAGAAGTAGTATTATTTAACAGTCTAAAAAAAAACTGGCATTCTTATTCTTGTGATCCTATCATTCATTTTGGAAGAGATAAATGGGACTTAATAATTTCTGATTCTGTCCCATAATAGTTGGTACATTTAGTGTATGAAATAAATATACATACGTACCAATTATTATGGGACAGAAGTAGTATTATTTAACAGTCTAAAAAAAAACTGGCATTCTTATTCTTGTGATCCTATCATTCATTTTGGAAGAGATAAATGGGACTTAGTAATTTCGGATTCTGTCCCATAATAGTTGGTACATTTAGTGTATGAAATAAATATACATACGTACCAATTATTATGGGACAGAAGTAGTATTATTTAACAGTCTAAAAAAACTGGAATTCTTATTCTTGTGATCCTATCATTCATTTTGGAAGAGATAAATGGGACTTAGTAATTTCGGATTCTGTACCATAATAGTTGGTACATTTAGTGTATGAAATAAATATACATACGTACCAATTATTATGGGACAGAAGTAGTATTATTTAACAGGCTTAAAAAACTGGCATTCTTATTCTTGTGATCCTATCATTCATTTTGGAAGAGATAAATGGGACTTAGTAATTTCGGATTCTGTACCATAATAGTTGGTACATTTGGTATACAAAGTTCATATACAATTGAATTCACTGAAAAAGATCTGTTTGCCTTGCTTGTTAACCATTACACTATGTGAGGTACCCAAATGAGTTGAAAGACTTGCACAATTGAACTCTACTGGTCTGTCCGTGTGTAGTAGTCCATTGGATAATGTTACATACAAGGATTTTTAGTACTTTTTGTTACATACAGGATTTTCAGTACTTTTTGACACCTCTTTTATTCTGAAAAAATTAACGTTCCATTCATTCTTCATTTCTATCTTGGTAAATACAGCTTTAAAATCTGTACTTTTTGACACATCTTGTATTCTGAAAAAATAACATTACATTTATAGTTCCTTCCTATCTTGGTAAATACAGCTCCAAGCTCGATACTCTTATGACACACCTTGTATTCTGAAAAAAATTAATGTTCAATTCATTGTTCATTCCTATCTTGGTAAATACAGCTCCAAGCTCGATACTCTTATGACACACCTTGTATTCTGAAAAAAATTAATGTTTAATTCATTGTTCATTCCTATCTTGGTAAATACAGCTCCAAACTCGATACTCTTATGACACACCTTGTATTCTGAAAAAAATTAACGTTCCATTCATTGTTCATTCCTATCTTGGTAAATACAGCTTGATACTTTTATGACACACCTTGTATGTGCACTTCTTGCCAAGAAAATAAATAATTTGTTTTCAGGTATCTTGACTTTTTTTTTTTTTTACTCATAATTCACTTTTCTTGTTTTGCTGGTTGGCCAACAATGGGTTTTCCATTTGTCTACAAAAGAACATCACTTATGAGTTTGTGCTTGCTTCTTCTGTAGTTTCCAGCATGTCTTTTTTGTCTTACTTGAATTGTTTGTGTGATAGGGAGAAAGTGGTTGTACAGCTGCTTTTTTGTGGGTTGCTGCTATGAAGATAATATCTCTATTATAAATAGCTAGGATTTAAAAAAAATTTCTCTGGATTTAAAAGAAAAAAAAATAGCATCTTCATTATAATCCTCTTATTTTAATTGCTCTACTGCTGTGCTCTCCAGTGAAAATAAAGGACAAAGTTTCAGGAACACTGCTCTAATAGGACAAAATGGTGTAGAAATGCTACAAATTCTAAATATTGCTATTCTATCTCAGATTTAAAAACAATATTTGTGTAGCTCCTGTATAGCCTTTTCTCTAAGCACATCATTAGAGTCTAAGTAGTGCACTGATATGGCTTTGGTTTGGAAGAATTTTTGCATTATGTGAGACACCCAAAAGAGATTAAAATGTTAAAAGGGTTGTGCATAATGACTATCAATAATACTCTGACTTGCACTTTTAAACTCGACTGGTCTGTCTGTGTGTAAGGGTCCATTGGATAACATCGTTTATGTCTTCATCCTTAATTCTGCAGCTGTGCCCAGCATGTCTTGTTCATCTGATTTGGATGGTTTGTGAGATGGTAAGCAAGTGACCATACATAAATTCTAACATAACAAAACTACGACAAGAAGGTTCCCGATTACGAAAAGAAGGTTCCCGAGTTCAAGAAGGTTCTCGAATTCAACAAGAAATACCTGAAGAAGGCCGGAGGGCACATCAGCTGAAACATTGTATAGATAACAATGAAGATGAGGACAATAGTCCGAATAATGCAGATAATACTAATCATCAAGCCTCATCTCAAACATTCAGAGAAATAGTAAAAATACAAAATATTCAAAGTCTGAACAGATTTTTGATGTTGATTAATGTTATGTATTAAATTTAGTTTGGCACAAGGCCAGAAGTATGGAGCACCCAGTAAGAATTGAATTCACTAATAAGGATCTGTTAATATGTTAGCTCATCATGTCGTACTGACTGTCTCTCCAAACATCCCAATCGGTCATTGTCCCAGGGAGGTCCTGATAGGGTCCCATCTATGGGTTAAATAAAAAAATGCTTTTATAAAAATATTGAGTATCCATTAAGAATGAATTTATTTCAAAACTTTGTCAGCATTAAATGGCCCACTGAGGTTGATATGCCGTAAAACAAACCAAACCAAACCAAAATCCCTGGGAGGTCTACTGTGCAGCATACACAATCCACACAGAGCTGATTGATGTAGGTTTTTGCTGGTCAGTCTACACAGGTGTGTCTATGTGTAGGTGTGCACAGAAGAACATCACTTATGAGTTCGTTTGGTTATTTATTAGTATATACATAAAGTAGTATTTGTCGTTTCAAGCTGTTTAAACATTTAAAAAGTGTAGGTGGAACAATGAATATACACTGTTAATGTAAATATTAGAATGTAGATGTTTGCTGGTCAGCCTACACTGGTGTGTCCATGTGTAGGTGTCCACAGGAGAACTTCACTTATGAGTTCGATTGGTTATTCATTAGTGCTGTGTCTCATTAGCCAACATCTCAAGTTTACAAGCCTTTTTGGCAATTAGTATATACATAAAGTAGTATTTGCCGTTTCAAGCTATTAAACCATTTGTAGGTGGAACAATAAATATACTCTGTTAATGTAAAAAATGTATATTTTTGCTTGTCAGTCTACACTAGTGTCCATAGGAGAACATCACTTATGAGTTCGTTTGGTTATTTATTAGTATATACATAAAGTAGTATTTGTCGTTTCGAGCTGTTAAATCATTTAGACAGTGTAGGTGGAACATTAAATATACTCTGTTAATGTAAAAAATGTATATTTTTGCTGGTCAGTCTACACTGGTGTCCATAGGAGAATATCACTTATGAGTTCATTTGGTTATTCATTAGTATATACATAAAGTAATATTTATTGTTTCAAGCTGTTAAACCATTTTGAAAGTGTAGGTGGAACAATATACATAGTTTGTTAATGTAAATATTAGAAATAAAGAAATGGAGAATAATATAATCACATAGTTTTAGCAGCTTATCTAAAATCCCCAATGCAGTTAAGCTGTAGCCCTTAATATTTGCTCGTGTCTTTTTTTTTTCTTTTTTTTTTTTTCAACAGCCACAAACAACTTATATAATTAAAGCAAAGTAAACACACCTGCTCTCTGCCTTGTATGTTCTTTGAATTTCTTTATCTTAATCACCAGAACTGAGTTGATTCCGAAATTGGTGGATCAATGGAAACGGTGGAGAAGGAGAAGAAATGTTGTTTATTTAAATTTGTACTTATTGACCCTTGCTTGGTTCGTGTATCAATCAATTCATTTATTTATTTATTTTCTGTGGGGGATGGAGTTGCCACTGTCACCTTTGCTGCTATTCCATTGCAGACGGTATTTTTAGGTACAGCCAGTGGGATGTGATAGACAAATGAAGAGGAAAATTAGGATTTGCTTATTGCTTCAAGATTAACTCTACAACTGCAAAATATCTTTTCTTATCAAAAAGGAACTATTTCTCTGAATTTTTAAGACGAGGCTGGTATGATTTGTATTATTTAGATTTTTTTTTTTTTACTGTTTTGCTCATCTTTATTGTTACTAGCAAATATATGCACCCTCCGGGTGCAAGTATTTAAGTTTTAATGTAATAGAATATTATATTAAATGAGAAAGGCTAATGAAACTAAATAAGAATGCAGTTAAAAAGATTTGAAACAGAAGGGGTATAATCGAAAAATAGAACAACTGAAACTTACTCTTCCATCACTCTCGTCTTTCATTGTTATTTTTCTAATTCAAGTATTTAGTTAAAAGAGGAAGTAAGAGGAAGTAAAGAATAAAATGACAGTTATCTTTTCTTGTTAATGGATTTCATTTAAGATTCATTGAAGAGATTTTTGCTTATATTCATTAAAATAAAACCAAACAATTAGAAATCAATAATACTAAGCACATATTTATTAAAATCACATTTTTAATATCAATATGCAAATTAGCTTTTCCGTTCAAACTGTAAACCGCTATTTTGTTGTATATATAAAAATGATGATTACTTGTTATTAGTATGTAGATATGGTTAACAGTATTAATAATGTAAAACAATTTTATTAATCATTGAGGTTTAAATAAAAATGAAATCATTGAGAATGTGATGTCAATAACTTAAGGGAATTATGACTTAAGTAGTAATGTAGTTTCGGTTACAGACAGAAAAACACAAATCTCCATTATAATAAGATATACACAATATAGGGCCAGGGTAGCTCAGTCGGTAGAGCATTCGGCTAGAAACCACAAGGTTTCTAGTTTGATACCTGCCCTCGCCAACTCAGCGTATGAGTAGCACAGGGATCTGTGCGGTAAAGTAAGAAGCTGATGGTAGGTGTGGCACTCCACCTCAGACGCTAAAATAATCTCCTTGGTCTAGCGCTAGTGAAAAGGGGATAGACTCCCTCGCTGCATGGCTGATACCGACATTAGGCCACCCGACGACTTTTACTTACACAATGTTTTGCCCAATGTGTCCTCCGGTCTTCTACACGTGTTTCTTTTGGGAAAGGTATTAATCCAACTGGAGGTGTAAGGTGTAATGGTTAGAGTCATAGGAAATGAACTTGTCACCCCGAGCCACCACGATTCCATCCTTAAGCATCATGGGTCGTGTTGAATAGCCAACATTGTTGGAGGCATGTGTTGTATTGGTTACAGTCATAGGAAAATGACTCATCGACCCGAGTTCAAATCCTGGATGAAGCTACAGTTCACATAGCACTAATACACTTGGGAAAGGTATGAATCCAACTACTCTCCCTCCAGCTATGGGTAAGTAGCAGGGCAAACTGGGCTCTTTAATCTTGATTAGGCAACCAGTCTAGGAGAAGGAAAATTTTAAATTCAAACCTGTTAAATGCGCTTGGGGTGGTCACTACTAGAATAGGCTCAGTCCTAATTAGGGATCTATTTCACTAAAAACTCAGAAAGTATCTTGTCAAACTCAGGAGCCTTCATATCATAGTCAGGACACATCCAGTTGGACACATGGCTTAACAAATATAAGGGTTGAGTTTATACAGTTCTAAGGGACACATTAGGTTTAACTTTATTATTTGCTCTACTTAGGTATTGAGCACTCTTTACTTTTTAGATTTAGATAATCTTGGCAGTTTTTATATATATTTTCCATATATATATAATTTTTTTTCTTTTGGCCACATGTTATAGTATTAACTGATTATTTTTGGTTGGTTCAACTACTTTGGTCTTTTCTTTTTTTCACATTTTTTTTCCCCCAGGTGATGTTTGGTAGTATATTTTTACAATCAAACTATTTGGCATGTTTTTTTTTTGGGGTTTACCAACAAGTTTGGTAAAAAGAATTAAAATTTTTTTCTGAGAACAAAATACTTTTTGCGGACCTTCTTTTTTTATAAAAAATATATATATATATATATATATATATATATATATATATATATATATATGTGAAGAAAGGAAGTGAATCCGACGGTATGTAATATATCAAGGAAAATGAAAAAACACAGGTTTAAACTCACCACTTAACCCATTTAAACCTGTGTTTTTTCATTTTCCTTGATATATATATATATATATATATATATATATATATATATATATATATATATATATATATATATATAGTGAGTGCAAAAGGTATCCAATGCATTGCAAATATATATTTTAGTATACTTATTCAGGCCCAAAACTTGTGAATTTTGGCACAATAATCAACATTAATTTAAGGAATACAAAAATACAAAATAAATATTAACACAAGACTGATCGATGAAAAGTTAGGGGCACACAACTAAAATAAGAGCAACACCTGTCCAATACATTCAGATAAACAAGAACTCCCAATAAGAAATTTGAAAAAAAGCATTAAGTATTTTTGTTTTCATTGCCTAGGAAGAGCAACAAATATCTGATACATTCAGATATAATAATTTTTAATTATGTAAGGTACCACCAGAGGGCCTTCTGCAATTGATTTAAAATATTCAGGGTCTGGTAATCATCCTCGGACATTTCCCACGGGAAATTATTTGTTGTTCATGTATTACTACCCACAAGATCAAGACATTGGAAGTATTATTGTGTTCAAAACAAGAAAGTTGTTTTGTGCTTGAATTTTTTTTTTGTGCAGGTCAATATACAAATTGCAGACGTGAGAATAACAGACACATGTCAAAAATCTATTCTACCTTTTTTATTTTTGTGAAAATTCTCAATTTTACAATCTTTATTGTCAATTGAGTGGCCGGTTTAGCTCAGTCGGTAGAGTACTCGCCTCGGAATCACAAGGTTCTGAGTTCGATACCAGTCCTGGCTAACTCAGCATATGAGTGGCATAGATTGTATAATCTTATCTGTGCGGTAAAGTAGAGAGCTTATGGTAGGTGTGGCGCTCCACCTCAGCAAAAAATACTTCCTCTGGTCTAGCACTAGCGAAAAAGGTATAGACTCCCTCGCTGTCTGGCTGATACCGACAATAGGCCACTTCACCAACTTATTGTCAATTTGTTTAAAATCACACGTAGCATTCTAGTGCAGTTTGTAGGGTTACGCTCTCCATATATATATATATATATATATATATATATATTATGATAATGATAATAATTATAATATTTGTTATAATAGTAGAAGAGAGAGCTAAGGGTTTACCATGGTTTCAATCTAAATGATTTCATCAGGGCCCTACCCTATGTTTAATTAAGACAATTTAATTCCTTAGTTAAACTGAGATAAACTGATAATAACGGTTGAATGCTTTGTTAGTTAATATTTCTTTCTTATGCGGCTTATTCAATTAGTTTATTTATTCCATAGTTCTTATTTCTGTATTGTTATTTATTTAATTCCAATTATAAATAATAGCTAGTAAAAACAGTTTAAATTCTAATTATATCTCAGGGGTTGAATATTACTAATTCATAGTTTTTAACTGTTCTTTTCATGTGTGGAAATCTGGTCTCTCTGATAAGATAAAGTGAGAATTATTCCAAATTGTGTTATATACTATACTCCTGTTGCGGGTATATAAACAATGAGTTATTTTACTAGAAAGTGGAGAGAGGTAGACAGATAGATATTTACACACAGATGCATAACTTATTTGTTATTTCTTTAATAATAAATGCAAATGTCAGTGTCTCAGTGTTTTTCTTTCTCCTAAATTGGTTGCCTTATCATTTGAAGAGATGGATTCATGTCTAACCCAAGGGCAACAACAATAACAACAATGATTTGCCATTCCAGTAGACCATAGAATGAAAATGAAAGAAAGCAAAAAAATAGACAAATACTTTGTAAACAAGATTCGGAATAAGCACTGAAATTATTTCCGAACACGAATAAATTTCTTCATCATGGTGGTGAATTTCAGATAGTTGTAAAGCAAATTGTCATCTTTGTTTAATCTATCACAAAAAATTGCCCCTTTGTTTAGTTTGTTTGGTTTGGTTTGTTTTACGGCATATCAAGCTTGGTGGGTCATTTGATGCCAACAAAGTTGTGAAATAAATTCATTCTTAATGGATAATACAATTTTGTTTATAAACTCATGTTTTTCTATTCAACCCATAGATGGGACCCTAACAGGTACTAACACTCTGGGTAAGAGTGGACCAGGGAGCAATGGTGATGAAGGGGTGCTCCACATTCCCCAAACATCTAGAACTGGAACCTCACCATCAGATAGAGTTTAACGTCATTCCCAGGACATGTAGACTCTCAGCCACCGCCTTCTATCACCCATATGATAAGAAGGATTGGGAGTTACCATAAGGGCAATAGGGTCTGAGCAATCATATAGGTGCTAGGGATTGATGTGGCCAGCCAATTGATCGGAGGGGGCCTCTCCGACCGTCCGTCTAGCCAAAGTAAGGTTATAAGTGGAGTGTTGCAGATCATTGACTGCTCATCCACCAGGACTCCGTCCTTAAGCATCATGGGTCGCACAGCCAACAGGTGGCCCCATTTGGGGGAATCTTACCCCTCTGCAGAGGTGCAGTCGGTGCATTCTAATGCCCCAGATGACAGGGCGGTGTTTTGTTTGTGAAGCAAAAACAGGTTACGATGAACAGGGAGGTGATTTTACTTTCCCCTTCTTGGATTAGAAAGCCTGAGGAATTCACTAGAGATTCTGTTCCTATCAGAACAGACAAACTTGGTCGGAAGTTGGTCTGTATTGAATATCTGGGTACTGTGAATAATTTGTCTAAAGCTTTAAGCACTTTAGGCGGCATAGACAATACTAATATGGTAAATAAATCCCTTCTTTCTAAATGAGTTCTTTTACTAGAGAGAGGAGAGAGAGATTATCAGAGAGATATTTAGGTGAGGCATAACTTACTTGTTACTTTCTTTCTTTGGCCATTTGTAATCTCTAGTCATCTTCTACTCTTTCTCGCCATGTTGGATTCCATCCTGTCTAGTCTGGTTTTTCTTGTTGGTTCTTCATCTTCTAGCTTGGCCAGTCTTCTAGCTAAGGCATGCCAATCATTAAACAACGCCTGTTGTCTTTTTTAAAGCTTTTATTTGCTTAACTAACTTTTCTGACTAACATCCCGCACAGAGTTCAGCCGAAGCAAAGAGATCCCCTGCTTTACATCCTGGCTGCAACTGAGGATCTAACTAGATTTCACATGACTTCTGTGATTAGCGGTTTTCCCGCCTCTGGGGTTAAAGTTTCCCAACGGTCTGTAACTTTCCATTTGGGCTCTTTGTATCTTTGTGTTGTTAATAATCTATACTACCATTGATTATGCAACAATACTCCACACTCCCCAGAGTTTCAGAAATTTAGCCTCATTATAAGCTGCAGTTTAGTGTTATACCCAGGTACCCCCTTTTTATCAGAAGGTGGCGGGGGTCTTAATCATCTGCATGGGATACAGATAGTGTATTCTTAGCCCCACCCAGTGTTTTAGAGACATTGTGGTTTTCTGGAAAGATCACACTCATAGAGCAGTAGTTTGCAACTCTTGTATTTTGAAATTATTACTAGTAAATTCACTTCTCTTTGTATGCTCAATAGATGCAGTGTATATATTTACGAAAGCCCTCCACATGAGCAGAGTTTAACAGGTTTGAATTCAGAGTTTTCCTTCTCCTAGACTGGTTGCCAAACAAAGATAAAGAACCCAGTCCTCTCTAGAGTTTACCTATAACTGAAAGGAGAATAGCTGGATGTATACCTTTCCGAAGGGTATTAATGCAATATGAAATACAGACAGATTTGAACTCATGTCGCCAACACCATTCCCTTTGATGATAACCATTACACCACCTGCACTTTCATAGAAGTGGTGTAAAGTAAAGTTGGTTGAGTGGTCTATTATCAGTATCATCCAGATAGCGAGGGAATCAATCCCCTTTTCACTAGCACTAGACATAGATTGTTTTTGCGTCATCTCTCCACTTTGCTGCACAGTTCCAAGCTGCGCTTCTCATGCACTGAGTTGGTGAGGGCCTGTATTGAGCCTGGAACCTTGTGGTTCCAAAGCAGATACTTTATCAACTGTGGTAAACCAGCCCTACTTGAGTGAAAAAAAAGATGAGGAGCACTACACCTACCATCAGCTCCCCACTTTATCACACTGATCAAAGCTGCGCTTCTCATGCACTGAGTTGGCAAGGGCCAGTATCAAAACCAGGACCTTGTGGTTCCTAGGTGGATGCTCTTTTGATTGAGCTAAACTGGGCCTACTTTTGTGAACAAAAAAGAGGGGGAGCACCACATTTACCATCAGCTCCCCACTTTACCTCTCAGAACAAAACTGTACTTCGCATGCACTGAGTTGGTGAGGGCCATTATCGAACCTGGAACCTTGCGGTCCCTGGGCAGCTGCTATACCGGCTGAGCTGAACCGGCCTTACTTGAGTGAACAAAAAAGAGGAGAAACATCACATCTACCGTCAGCTCCCCACTTTAGCACACAGATCAAAGCTGTGCTTCTCATGCACTGAGTTGGCAAGGGCCCTAGACAGCTGCTCTACAGACTGAGTTGAACAGGCCCTACTTGAGTAAAAAAAAAGAAAGAAGAGGAGCACCACACCTACAGTCAACTCCCAACTTTACCACACAGATTCAAGGGCCTGTATCGAAACTGAAACCTTGTAGTTCAAAGACAGATGCTCTACCGACTGAGTTGAACTCTCCCAACTTGTTATCGACTTAAGGGCATTCCTTTTTATTTTTTGATAAGTTTTACACTTTCCGTGTAATTTAAACAGACGTTTCTGATTGTGTGTCAAAATGTTGGGACATTGATGGACACATGCATTTCTTTGGAATTTTCTATTTCTCTCGTTTTGTCAGGCCATTTGGATTTTTAATTGCTTTTTCATATTTTGTCACTCAAACGGATCACACACATTTCCCTTCTTCTTCTTCTTCTTCTTCTTCTTCTTCTTCATTTTTCCTTCTTTCTTCTTCTTGCATGTTTTTTCATGCCAGTTCTTCTTCATTTTTCCTTCTTTTTTCTTCTTGCATGTTTTTCACGCCAGTTCTTTTTTATTTTTTCTTCTTTCTTCTTCTTGCATGTTTTTCACACCGGTTCTTTTTTATTTTTCCTTCTTTCTTCTTCTTGCATGTTTTTCACACCAGTTATTTATTTATTTTTCCTTCTTTCTTCTTCTTGCATGTTTTTCACACCAGTTCTTTTTTATTTTTCCTTCTTTCTTCTTCTTGCATGTTTTTCACGCCAGTTCTTTTTATTTTTCCTTCTTTCTTCTTCTTGCATGTTTTTCACGCCAGTTCTTTTTTATTTTTCCTTCTTTCTTCTTTTTGCATGTTTTTCACACCAGTTCTTTTTTATTTTTCCTTCTTTCTTCTTCTTGCATGTTTTTCACGCCAGTTCTTTTTTATTTTTCCTTCTTTCTTCTTTTTGCATGTTTTTCACACCAGTTCTTTTTTTATTTTCCTTCTTTCTTCTTCTTGCATGTTTTTCACACCAGTAGTAACTGTTGCTTTTTCACTGAAGCAACAGCAAATTTCCTTATCTCTCCAGGATTCTTCTAACTTCCCGTGGTGTAATGATTAAAAAGCTAAGCTTAATAAAAAACCCTTTTCCAAGTATTATGCCAATTTCAGCAGTGCTGAGGTTTAGACAGTCTCAATTTTCCCAGTATTTTCTATTTCTACCTTTTTGTCAATCCATTTGGATTTTTAATTGCTTTTTCATATTATTTTGTCATCTTTATTTCACTCAAATAAATTAGTTCTTCTTGTTCTTGTTCTTGCCCTTCTTCTCCCCCTTCTTTTTCTCCCCCTTCTTCTTCTTCTTCTCCCCTTCTTCTTCTTCTTCTTCTTCTTCTTTATCCATCTTTCATTTTTCTCCCTTAAAATTTTTCTTTCTTCTCTAAAAGCTAATTTCTTCCCAAAATGCCTTCCAGTGCTTCTTCTTTTCTCAGTTCTTTCTTTTCATTCTAATGACCGCCCCCCCCCCGTTTTCTTCATCTGTCTTGTTTCTTCACTTCTTTTTTTTTATTCTCCTTTGCTTTCTTCTTCTTCTTCTTCTTCTTCTTCTTCTTCTTCTTCTTCTTATTATTATTATTATTATTATTATTATTATTATTATTATTATTATTATTATCATTATTATTTTTTCTTTTTCTTGAATATTCGTCTTTCATTTCTTCAATTTCTTTTTCTTAATTCCCTCCTACCCATTTGTCTCCTACCACTGCACCATACTTGAAGAATTAAGAATTCAAAATATTGCTGCCTAGCAGCACCTTCTTGTAATTTGGCTGTCATTTTTAAGAAAGGAAAAAAATGCAAGTGACCACAGAAAAACAAAGAAAAAAAATGTGCATAGGTACAAAAAAAAAAAAAATCAAATTAAAAAAAAAAATAAGAAAAAAAAGGGACACAGTGGCAGCAGGTGTGCAATTTCTTGCTATTCAATACAAAGACTCGGAAAAAACAGAAAAGTTAGGGAAAAAAAGAAAGAAAGAAAGAAAGGAAAGAAAGAAAAAGAAACTTTGCACACAAGTTGAGATGAAGATGAAAAAGAAGTGTGTATATCTTCACTTTATCAAAATAAATAGAAATAAAAAGAGAAAAAAGAGAAAAAAAGAGAGAAAAGCTAGCCAGAAAGAAAGAAAAAAAAAAGAAAGAAAGAAAGAAAGAGAAAGAAAAAGAAGCAAACCATTAACTTTCCACACATGTTGAGATGAAGATGAAGATGAAAATGAAGATGTGTGTACATCTCCATTTGATTAAAAAAAAATAAATAAAAGAATTTAAAAAAATATAAAAAACACACAAAAGAAAGAAAAAGAAAAGAAAGAAAGAAAGAAAGAAAAAGAGAAGCAAACCATTAACTTTCCACACATGTTGAGATAAAGATGAAAATGAAAAAGAAGAATGTGTGTACATCTCCATTTGATTAAAAAAAAAAAAGAAGAAAAGAATAAAAAAAAACAAAAAACAAAACAACAAAAAAAAACAGAAGAAAGAAAAAGCACCGCCATCATTTCTATTCTGCAATCCATTCCTCATCTCCTAAGCACTGGCATTTCCACTACGCTGACAGTATCCAATTCCCTGGTAACCGTTGTCGATGGCAGCTGCCGATGAAGTGAGAACGCCTCTTCATACTCTCCTTCATCACACTTCATCTTCTCAATCGTCCTCTTTATTAGTTGATATGTCTTTGCTTGTGTTGGTCTCCCTTCTAATCCAATCCGCTCCCCCCCCCCACAACATCCCCCACCTCCCCTTCAACCCCGCATCCCTGCAACTCGTGGAGATAGCTGGATGGAGAACGGTTGTGGTACTGGACGTGTTGGTGTTGTCTTTATATACAAGTGTCTGGGCTTCTGAAGGATCAATGCTTGGTCTGACTCGGCCCATCCCACATTCTGATTAAAATGCTTGGTCAAGTCTCTCAACACATCCTTCCTCGCTCTCCTAACGATTTCCTCCGATGTTTGTGATTTGTAAATAAGATTAATGACAGTAGCCATGACACAAGGAAAATCTCACTCAAACTCTATAGATCTTTTTTTCTCTAAGTAAAGACCAACAATACAAAGCAATGGGTTTATTTGAATTATCCATTTTTTATTTAATAGTAAATTCATTTTTACATTTTTGATTCGTTTTCAAACAGATGCTGGGGAAAGTTTAAGGTAATTCATGAGGAAGTGCATCCCGGTCTCCTGCCTCAAAAATTGCTACCCGGTGATTATCAAAATAACGACCCAGCTCAGTCTATTTAAAACTATCCATCTTCATATCTATCTATCTGTCTCAATTTGTTCATAGCTCAGTCGGTAGAGCATTTGGCTAGAAACCGCAAGGTTCTTAGTTTGATACCGTTCCCCACCAACTCAGCGTATGAGTAGCACAGGGATCTGTGCAGTAAAGTAAGGAGCTGATGGTAGGTGTGGCGCAACACCTCAGCCATAAAAAAACAATTTCCTTGGTCTAACGCTAGTGAAAAGGGGATAGACTCCCTCGCTGATTGGTCGGTACCAACATTAGGCCACCCCGACGACTTTCTTTAAATACTAAGATTTTCTTTTATTCATGTTTGTATTTTAAATAAACAAGAATTACGACAAAAAAAGAAGCGACCCCCCCCAAATACATTTACTTGTCGAAAATATCTATCTATCTATCTCCATTTGTTCATATCTATCTATAGTATTTTGTTTGTTTATCTATCTATCTATCTCAGTCTATTCCATCCATCTTCATATCTAAACAAGAATTATGACAAATTACAATAAATAAACAAGAATTACGATGAGCTGGGTTGTTATTTTGATAGTCACCGGGTAGCAATTTTTGAGGCAGGAGACCGGTATGCACTTCCTCATAAATTACCAAGTTTAAAATGTAATCTCTACAATGTATATCAAAATAAAGGGGTTGGAGGTGCATGGCGTAATGGTTAGAGTCATAGGAAATGGACTCGTCGACTGAGCCACCAGGATTCCATCCTTAAACATCATGGGTCGTGCTCAATGGCCAACATTGTTGGAGGCATGTGTTGTATTGATTACAGTCATAGGAAATGGACTCGTTGCCCCGAGTTCAAATCCTGGACCAAGCTACAGTTTACAAAGCACTAATACACTTGGGAAAAGTATGAATCTAACTACTCTCCTTTCAGCTATGGGTAAATAGTAGGGCAGACTGGAAAATGATTTTGGACTATATTAATATACTAATTCTTGAAAATTTGATATTGCAACTAAGTATGAACTTTTTATTTGGCAGATGCTATAAAATTGTTATATTCAATTTATGTTCTATTCTTGAATTGTTTACATCTTTCTGTTGGAGGTGTGTGCTGTAATGGTTAGAGTTGTAGGAAATGGACTTGTCACCCCAAGTTCAAATCCTGGATGAAGCTACAGTTTATACAGCACTAATACACTTGGGAAAGGAATCCAACTACTCTCCCTCCAGCTATGGTTAAATAGTAGGGCAGACTGGGCTCTTTAACTTTGGCTAGGCAACCAGTCTAGGAGAAGGAAAACTCTGAATTCAAACCTGTTAAATCCACTTGGGGTGGTAACTTTACTTGGGGTAAATCACTACTAGAATATAAATTATTATAAAAGGGTTTTGTAATTTGCTGGAAGACCCAAGACAGAACGAATGTAGCAGCCGCTAAGACAACTTCAGTTCCAGTATTCTTCTGAGGATGGGAA
>CM042151.1:43473415-43490915 GCA_023376005.1 Doryteuthis pealeii
TGTTTATTGAAAATCCAGGGGTCATTTTTTATAACATATCATTCAGGAAACAGAAGACCCACTTATATATTTATAGATTTCCAGGCTGGAGGCACGTAGTGCAATGGTTATCATCATAGGAAATGTACTTGCCAATCTAAGTTCAAATCCTGGACAAGACTGTATTTCCAAGACTGTATTTCCAAGACAGACTGCTAATACCCTTGGGAGAGGCATGCATTTGAATATTCTCCCCCTAGCTATGGGTAAATAGGGCGGACTGGGCTCTTTAACCTTGATAAGGCAACCAGAAGGAATTCTAAATTCAACCTTGTTAAGCTCTGCCGAAGAATGCATCAGATCCTGCTCATGTGAAGAGGTTGGATGTGTAGATGTTCAAGTCTTCTTGTTGTTTCCTGTATATCAGGATCCAGATAGAGAAAGTTTCCCATATTTTAACCTAAGCATTTTTAGCCATGTCACTGGTCGTCTTCAGGAAGATTATGGGTAGTATTGATTGTTGGTTTATTGTGAGTTTTATTCATTTGATTAAAAATATGGGACATTTTCTCTACCAATATACAGAAAACAAGAAGAAGACTTGAATGTCTACACTTCAAAATCATGAAGAAGAAATATTCCATGGTCTGACAAAACCTGCTTAAATAATAACTTTCTACCAAAATTCTCAATATTCAAATATATATATATATATATATATATATATATATATATATATTAGTAGTTTTTTCTAGTATTGGAGCATTGAAAATGAAGTGCTCAATTACGGGTGTAAGAGCTGTATTTATTCATTTATTATATTGCACAATACATTTAAGGTGCAATTATTACCATTGGTTTCAAAGCAGTGTGTTAGCCACTTATTATCAAGACAACGATAAGAAACACATGGAATCTTTCAAACCACTGGTAACAATCACACCTTAAACGTATTGTACACTTATAATAAATAAACACACACACACACACACACACACACATACATATATATATATTCGATTAAAATCGAATGGTTTAAAAACTACCTACTTAAATTTCTCACTGTAGTGCAAAGTTTTGGGGTCCAAAGATTTAATCGTATATTTAGCTCTTTATATTGAGCGCTTTTTAATCGGTGTTAGTGAAAAAATCCCAAAGTAAATAAGATTGTATACTTATTTGCTCGGTGGATTTAATTGTAACTACGATATAAATATATATATATATATATGTATATATATATATATATATATATATTTGTATTTTCTTTTTTTCAAATATTCATTTTCATATATATATATATTGGGCAGGGTTAGCTCAGTCGGTAGAGCATTCGGCTAGAAACCACAAGGTTCCTAGTTTGATACCGGCCCTCACCAACTCAGCGTTATGAGTAGCACAGGGATCCCTGCGGTAAAGTA
The DNA here is from genome assembly GCA_023376005.1 of Doryteuthis pealeii. Taxonomy (NCBI): domain Eukaryota; kingdom Metazoa; phylum Mollusca; class Cephalopoda; order Myopsida; family Loliginidae; genus Doryteuthis; species Doryteuthis pealeii. The sequence goes on from CM042151.1 coordinate 43,474,816, forward strand.
AGAGGCTGATGGTAGGTGTGGCGCTCCACCTCAGATGCTAAAATAATCTCCTTGGTCTAGCGCAAAGGAAAAGGGGATAGACTCCCTCACTGTCTGGCTGATACCGACATTAGGCCACCCCGACGACTTTACTATACTTTTATATATATATATATATATATATATATATTCTTTTTTTCAAATATGGTCGCCGTAGGAAAAGTACTCACTTTTTTGTATTAAAATTGAGTAGTTACGAATCTAGGTCACATGTCACAGGTCACATGTCACTACCGTCAATCATCTGATTACATCCCAGATCAATTTTGATAAACATAAATGTTCAGGAGATTCAAGTTGTTGTTTCCTTCATCTTGCTAAATAAAAACCCTAAAGGAAGAGAAACACAAATTGATGATAGAAAGATTAAGCTCAGTTTTAAGCTGAGTTTTAACAGCGAAGTGGGTCAGCGTTATCCTTTTGACCAAGCGGCTAATTAATCCGCATCTCATAATTTTATTTTTAGAGGAACGGAGAATCTAAAGTGAAATCTTAAAAAAAAAAAGAAAATTTAATCTCTCTCTTCATCCCATATTTTCATCTCTTTAATAGCTTCTATTAGCATAGGGATCTGTGCGGTAAAGTAAGGAGCTGATGTTAGGCGTGGCACTCCACCTCAGATGCAAAAACAATCTCCTTGGTCTAGCGCTAGTGAAAAGGGATAGACTCAGAGAGATTAGGTCACTTCCTTAGTGCATACTGCTAGTGGAGTGGCCATGTTTTTCACTGTAAAGAAGAGCAAGCAAAATAGTCCAATCAGGCTCAAACTTTGATCATGTGACCACAATGGAGTCAACTATAAGCACTCATGCTCATATAAGAAGTTCAGAGTATAAACTCTGGTTCTGATAAAGCATTGGGTTACTTAAAGGGGAACATTTCAGTAGGATAACAACAAACATGTCAATTAAGGATATACATCATTTAATTTATACATATGGGGGAACTAGGTTCCTCAGGCTATACAAAAGTCCCAGTTGTCCAAGTACATGTAGAAGTGTATCGAAAAACAAAAGAGGTGGAAACCACTTACTGTTTCTGGGATCTGGACTGAAAGGTATGCACCATGTGTGATGCTGAGAAGTGACGAGCATGTCTGTCCTTGTCAAGCCAGCTTATTAAGAGAGGCTGATATTTTGGGGTTCCCATGTCATGTGACCAAAAAGGTACTCCTGACGTGGAAGGGTCTCTCAAAGCCTGTGACAAGGGAGACTACTCCATCTAGTCCCCAACACTCAGAACACAGTATGACAATAATAAAGATATGTTATGGCAAAAGTGTGGATAATTTTTTACTCTCCCTTGTACAATTGAAGGTGTACCTGTACAATGCCACCAAAGATGGTGGTAAATTAAAATTATTAATATGAGGTTTTATATATTTTCTATGAATACTACTTTATGAAAATGGAGGCTCCATATAGATTTCATTAAGTGTAGCAACTGCCCTGGATCATAGTGTAGTAACTGTGTACTCTGCCTCGGAGAAAATATTTTTACTGTTTTCAGCTTGATATTGAGTATAATTAGTACTGAGTAAAAAAATACCGACAACAAGAAGAAGACTTGAATGTCTACACTTCAAAATCATGAAGAAGAAATATTCCATGGTCTGACAAAACCTGCTTAAATAATAACTTTCTACCAAAATTCTCAATATTCAAATATATATATATATATATATATATATATATATATATTAGTAGTTTTTTCTAGTATTGGAGCATTGAAAATGAAGTGCTCAATTACGGGTGTAAAGTCAGTATCAGTCAATCAGCGAGGGAGACTATCCCCTTTTCACTAGTGCTAGATCAAGGAGATTATTTTAGTGTCTGAGGTGGAGCGCCACACCTATCATCAGCTCCTTACTTTACCACACAGATCCCAGTGCTACTCATATGCTGAGTTGGCGAGGGCCGGTATTGAAATAGGAACCTTGTGATTTCTAGCCGAATGCTCTACCGACTGAGCTAAACAAGTCGTCCTTTAAGTGAGTGTCCTTTAAGTGTGCTTATAATATGTTGTGACTGAGTTCATCAAGAAACAACTTTGATATCCGGAAAAGGTTAACAAATAGATTTATTACCATAAATAAATAAATAAATATATATAGATATAAATAAATAGAGTCAAACACGCAGTTCTTTAAACAAAAGTAATAAATACTCTGTTAGCAAGACTAGCTATTCCGACTAACCTCGTCTAATCTGTCTGCCTGCCCGCCCTGTCGACTGGGGTGTTAGAATACACCGGCTGCACCTCTGCAGAGGGGTAAATCTCCCCCAATGGGGCTACCTGTTGGCCGTGGGTGGTGACCCCTGATGCTTTAGGATGGAACTCAGGTGGTTGAGCAGTCCACTTAGGCCCTTACTTAGGCTAAACAAGTGGTCAGAGAGACCCCCTCTGATCAATTTGCTGATCATGTCAAGCCCTAGAACCAATATGATTGCCCCAACCTTATTGCCCTTATGGCAAGCCCCCAACTCTTTTTATCATATGGGTATTAGAAGGTGGTGGCTGAGGGTCTTCATGTCCTGGGAATGACGTTAAACAATATCTGATGGTGAGGTTCCAGTTCTGGAGGTTTGGGGAATGTGCGGTACCCCTTCATCACCATTGCTCCTTGGTCCACTCTGACACAGTGTGGTAGTACCTGTTATATGGGTTGAATAGAAAAATATGTATTTTAAAAAAATTGAGAATCCTTTAAGAATTAATTTATTTCAAAACTTAGTCAGCATTAAATGACCCACTAAGGTTAATATGCTGTTAAACAAACCAAACCAAACCTGGCACGTCTAATCTATATTTTTTTATGCTTTTCGTTGGACAGGTCAAACTTCCTTGTCATAAAAATATCCTCCCTTACAGCATAATATTAAATCAAGCCCATAATAATTTCCTAATTCCCTCATATGCATTTTTTAATGAGTGTACAGTCAAAAACATTCCTCTTATTGAATAACTGATAGATCTCAATAAAAGCTGAAAATTCAGTCTTATTTGTCAGTTATAGAAGAATTATTCAAAGAAATTTTTCAAGATCAATATTTTTTTATTAAGTAGAATACATTTTATATATTAGTCATGCTAAAAAAATCTTGAGTTTTGACCTATAAATCCTTTTGAATGCATAATATTGATGCTTGTTTAAGCCAACATGAGCAACTATTTTTAATGCAGTAGACTCGCCATAAATTGGGACACATCGCTAAAAGAAAAACATTAATGAATATTACATTTAATACAAAGTAAAACTGCCCTGTTGTTGGGGCTTAGAATATCCCCTGTAGAGGAGTAAGACAGCGCCTGAAAAGACGGGTCCTGGGCATTACACAAAACTGCATCTGATAGTGAGGCTTTGATTTTGGACATTTTGGGGGAGTGTGGAGTACCCCTTCATTACCATTACTCCAAGGTCAATTCTGACTCACAGTGGTAGTGTTGTATACTCTTCTTTTTACTTCTTACTTCTATTTTTCTTCTGTTCATCTTTTCTATCTTACGTTCTTCTTCCAGCGTCTGGACCTAGTCTTGTGGACTTCGTGTCTGGTCTTCTAGGTGAGTCTTGTTGCCAAGACATTAATCAACCACAAAACCATATTATTTAATTAAACTTTTATTTCTTAACTAAACATTTCATGTAACTAACATAACACGCGTATGCAGTGAGTTCCAGTTAAGGCAGTACATCTTCTCTGCCTGACGTCCAAACTGAAACTGAGGACCCAACCAGGTCCCACGTGACTTCATGTATTTCGAGGGCTTTCTGTAATATTCCATGGAAAGTCCTGCCGTGATATGAAAAGGGGCCATCTCTTTAGAAATACAGGGGATTGACAATAATCTTATGCAATCGCATAGATTATGTAACAGTAGTATCTGTTATTGATCCGTCTATAGATCAAATAGATCTGTTTGGAAATTATTAATATTATTAGTAATACTTGAAACCATAAATAAACATGCTGGGGTATTTCAGGGTATAAGATGTTCTTAAGACTTCAACTTATATTTATAGACGGTTCCAAAACAGCAGTGGCTAAATTGGCCAATCAAAAACGCCCAAACATGTATTTAATTTACTAACTAAAGGCATTGATAAATTGTACTAAAATTACTTGCTAGAAGGGCTGCTTAAAGGAAGAACAGATCAACAGACAAGGATTATACAAATTTCTACTTCAAGATAGGATCAACTCTGATACAACTCCTACTTTGAGGACAGATCAACAGCTTTAAGGACAGATCAACAGAAAGGAGTTAGACTGATACTAAATCTTTCTACTTCCAGAAAGGATCAAACTTTATGCCACAAAGAATCTCCACTGTAAAACTGCCTTCAACTACATCCCTAAAATGGAGTGGCACTCCACATCAGGTGCAAAAACAATCTCCTTGTTCTAATGCTAGTGAAAAGGGGATAAACTCCCTCGTTGTCTGGCTGATACCGACTTTAGGCCACCCCGACGACTTTACTTACAACTGAGCAACTTATATGATAAAGTGATAATGTCTAGATGTCTAGACAAAGTCTAGACAAGTTGAAAGAAAATTATGGAGTCAGTCTCATTACTTTTTCAGCAACAATTATTTTCTTTTAATAAAACCTTTTGAATTTTGATCATTTAAGAAACTTAAGAAAAAAGTAATCTTTTGGAATTATGCACAAAATTAAATATTGATCATACTTTCAAATAGTATATGCACAAACCAGAATCTGTTCTAGAGAAACAGAACTTGTTATCTAGTGGATTTTATATAAAAATAAGAGTATATTGAACCAGGCTTCCTTTAGGCAACAGATGTGAATTTGAATCTCACTGGGAACTTATTCTTTATTCTTGTTTTTGATGTGTTCTGTTGTCATAGAAGTGACAACCTGAGTGAGTTTACATGAAACCTGAGTGAGTTAAAATGAAAATTTCAACCAGAAAGAAAGAAAGAGAAAGAAAGAAAGAAAGAAAGAAAGAAAAAAAGAGCAGGGTGAGAAAAGGGGAGACAAGAAAGAAAGAGAAATAATTAGAGAAAGGGAGTGACAAGAAAGAAAGAATGAAAGAAAAAAGAAAGAAATAGTTGAAAGAGAAAAAAAGGAGACAAAAAAGAAAGAAAAAAAAGAAAAAATAAGTAGAAAAAAAGAATGATAAAAAAGAAAGACTAATATGAGTCTAGGTAAAAAATCATATATAAGTGAATAGGTTGATATTCTAGCCAAAACAAGACATTAGGTTTATAAGTTCCCAAAATCCACAATGGATTGTCCAATTGAACACATAGCCTAGTGGATAAAGGAGTTGGGTTAAGACAGTTCTAAGTGGACTCAAATGAGGACAACAGTCTGAATAATGCAGATAATCCGAAAAAAGAAAGAATGAAAGAAAGAAAGAAGAAAAGAAAAAGAGAGAAAAGAAAGACAGAAGGAAAAAGCAGGAAGAGAAAAGGAGAGATAAAAATGAGAGAACAAAAGAAAGAGCAGGAAAAGAAAAAGATATAAAAGAAAGAAAGAAAGAACAGGAAGTAAAAAAGAGAGACAAGAAAGAAAGAAAGAAAGAAAGAGAGAACAGGAAGTAAAAAAGAGAGACAAGAAAGAAAGAAAGAAAGAAAGAAAGAACAGGAAGTAAAAAAGAGAGACAAGAAAGAAAGAAAGAAAGAACAGGAAGTAAAAAAGAGAGACAAGAAAGAAAAAAAGAAAGAAAGAAAGAAAAAAATAGATGAATGAAAGACTAAAAATAGAGGAAAAGAATCAGGAAATAAAACAGAAAGAGAGAAAGAAAGAATAAAAACAGAGAGAAGGAAAGAAATTTCATTTTCTTAATTGTAGTTGTTACAATTAAGAAGATAAAAGATTATCCCAGTTGAAATTATTAATTATTAATTTATCATTATTTTTAAATCTCATATTTTTATTATATTTTACGACACCATGGTCAACACTATGGTATGATATAATGACACAGAAAATTACCACCACTGCTTGAAAATCTGGGTGGTAAAAGCAGAACGAAATGGTATCTTATTTGTCCAAAGTAGCTTTTAAATCCCATTATAGATTACTATCAGCTGTACAAGAGCTCGTAGCTTAGATTTCTTATTTTTCCTTCACACTTTTATAGCGTCTCATGATACCAATAAAATCCATAGCCTCAAGTATCTGTTTGTCAATGACAAACAAAATTCTTTCATTTTTATTTTTCAAAAACGTTTCACTTGAAATTTAAAAAGAAAATCTTCCTTTTTCCTTTGAAATATTTTTAAAAATATTTCATTTTTTTTTTTTTTTTTTAAATATTTTCATTTTGTCCAAGACTAGCTTCTTCTTGTAACTTTCTTAATCTATTTTCTCTCCTCCCATATATTAAGTTCAGATATTGGCTTTTATTTTTGTCTTTATATTATTTTTCAAACATTTTATTCTGTTTATTTTTTTTCTTTGTTTTGTTTTTTCTTTTCATATTTTGTTCCTTTTTTTTTTCATTCATTATTTCTTTCAATCTTTTCTACTCCTTTCTTTCTTTCACAAATGTCAAATCTTAAATTTAAACTTTTTTTTTCTTTCTTATATTGCAAAGTAGTTAGATGATTGAGCTTGTATATGAATTGAGTGGTGGTGTGTTTTATAGGATATGGGTTCTTAAATAGCAACAACAACAACAATAACAACATCTCAGCAGATGTTAAAATCAGACATTCTGTAGTATAATATATATATATATATATATATATATATATATATATATATATATATATATATATACATATATTCTGTAGCATAATATATATATATATATATATATATATATATCTGCCTTCCATATTTTGTTTTGTACTTGTTTGTCAGCTTTGTAATTTTCATTCTGCCAGCAATTTTTCTTTTAAAATCCACTAAATTGCTCCAGAATGAGATTCATACAAACTTGCCTTTATACACATTCAGTGTTTACTCTCACTCAAAGGACAAACCGTTTCTGCTTGTTACGGCCAATATTCTTTCTTATTTCCCTACAATAATGATGTGTTATGACAAATATTTATCCAATGATTTGAATCGTTCTTTTCATCTTTGTGGCAGTTCCTTTTTTTTATTCTGATTATCTGATTTTGTTGTCCGACATGGTGGTTTTAAAATGGGTCATCTTCTAATAATAAATGCAAATGTCAATGTGTCAGTGTGTCACATTTTTCAACTTTATTTCTAGAGGATGTAGCCCAACATATCATACCATTTTGGAATCAGAATGACTTAGTGAGCAAATTAAAATATTCCGGACTGGATCTGGACTCGCAATCTGGAATTTTTTTTATTATCAACTTTTAATTACTGCAGTTGTTTTCAGTGATTTTTTTTTTCTTACGATTTTTTTATGACAAATTTTTTTGTACAGTAACAATTTTTATAATTTTTTCTCTAATAATAAATGCAAATGTCAGTGTCTCAGTGTTTTTCTTTCTCCTAAATTGGTTGCCTTATCATTTGAAGAGATGGATTCATGTCTAACCCAAGGGCAACAACAATAACAACAATGATTTGCCATTCCAGTAGATCATAGAATGAAAATGAAAGAAAGCGAAAAAATAGACAAATACTTTGTAAACAAGATTCGGAATAAGCATTGAAATTATTTCCGAACACAAATAAATTTCTTCATCATGGTGGTGAATTTCAGATAGTTGTAAAGCAAATTGTCATCTTTGTTTAATCTATCGCAAAAAATTGCCCCTTTGTTTTGTTTGTGAAGCAAAAACAGGTTACTATGAACAGGGAAGTGATTTTACTTTCCCCTTCTTGGATTAGAAAGCCTGAGGAACTCACTAGAGATTCTGTTCCTATCGGAACAGACAAACTTGGTTGGAAGTTGGTCTGTATTGAATACCCGGGTACTGTGAATAATTTGACTAAAGCTTTAAGCACTTTAGGTGGCATAGACAATACTAATATGGTAAATAAATCCCTTCTTTCTGAATGAGTTCTTTTACTAGAGAGAGGAGAGAGAGGTTATCAGAGAGATATTTAGACGAGGCATAACTTACTTGTTACTTTCTTTCTTTGGCCATTTGTGATCTCTAGTCGTCTTCTATTCTTTCTCACCATGTTGGATTCCATCCTGTCTAGTCTTCGGTGTGATGTCTATGTCTGGTTCTTCTTCCTATTTCTTGTTGGTTCACTTTCTTGCTTGCCCAGTCTTCTAGCTAAAGCATACTCAATCCTTTAACAATGCCTGTTGCCTCTTTAAAAACTTTATTTACCTTTACTAACATTGCACACGGAACCCAACGAAAAGCAAGAGACATCTCTCTTTCTTTCCATCCTGGCTGCAACTGAGGATCTAACTAGATCTCACATGACTTCACAGGATTTGCGGTTTTCCTGCCTCTGGGGTCAAAGTTTCCCAACGGTCTGTAACTTTCTATTTGGGCTCTTTGTATTTTCGCTACACAGTGTTGTCAATAATCTATGCCACCATAGATTATGCAACATTAGGTTTGGTTTGGTTTCTTTGTTTAATGACATATCAACCACCATTGGTTATTTAATGCCAAAATCATCCTACTGGTCTTGAAGAAAGGGATGGCATAATGAATCTTTACTGAAATCATTAAGTTTCTTTAATAAACACCATGAAACTGTACAAGAAAAACAAATAACATTTAATGACAGATAAAGAAATGCAAAAGCACTTACCATTGTCGCCTATCCGACCAGTGGCGTAAAAAACTCTAAAGCTTGTATGTGACTTCCCCTTACCCTTTTCCAGTTAGGGTTCATAGACCACAAACACTAGTGGTCAGCACACAATGGCATTAATAAACCCATTAAACTACTCCAAATTGGATACTGTGATTGTAGTTAATTTTTATAAACAAAAATAACAATATAAAAATAAGACATAATTAACTGATCAGTTTAGCAGCAGTTACAAGTAGTGGTATTATTTAATCCATAACTAGAGAGTTGAGAGGGTTCATACCTTTCCAAAGGGTATTATTCTGAAAGTGAACATAATAGCATGACTGGAATTTGAATTCGCTTATTATGAAGTTATAATCCAGCATATTAGCCACTACACTAACAACAACAACAACCACAACAATAAATATAATAATAATAATAATCATATCAAAGCAAATTTGATAATACACAACAGAATAGCAAATGTAGAGTGTGTGGGGACAGAGTTGAGACCATTAACCATGTATTAAGCGAATATAGCAAACTAGCACAACGAGAATACAAAGTTAGGCACAACTGCGTTGGAAAGGTGATCCACTGGGAATTATGTAAAAAAACTAAAGTTTGACCATACAACAAAATGATATATGCATAAACCAAAATCTGTTCTTGAGAATGATTGCATAGAATTCTCTGGGACTTTGAAATTAAGATGGATCACTTTATCCCATCCAAAAGACCAGACCTAGTATTGATTAACAAAAAAAATAAGAACTTGTCAACTGGTAGATTTTGCAGTTCCAGCAGATCACAAGGTGAAGATGAAGGAAAATGAAAAGATAGACAAATACCTGGACCTTGAATTGAAAAAGCTGTGGAATATGAGGGTGCAAGTGATACCAATTGTATTTGGTGCTTTTGGAACGGTCCCAAAATGTTTGGAAAAAAAAAACTGGAGGAACTGGAAATCAGAGGAAGAATTGAGACAATCCAGACAACAGCATTGTTTAAATCAGCTAGAATACTCAGGAGAGTCCTGGAGACCTGAGGAGACTTGTTGTCACTCAGACTTCAGTGAAAAATACAGGTTTGAAAAAGGATTGAAATAATAATAATAATAATAATAATAATAATAATAATAATAATAATAATAATAAAAAATAATAATTTAGCATTTCAGTAGACCATGGAATGAAAATGAAAGAAAGCAAAGAGATAGACACATATTTACTTTCAAATGAAAATTTTTTGAAAATAACTTTCATGGGTGGAGCTTCATAACACCGCTTCGTAATATTGTCCCGAAGATGATTTAATATATATATATATATATAAAAAAAGATTTTAAAAAAGCACTCAAATGCTGGCAAAGCTATTCTCTCATAAATTGATACATCCTCTGAATATTTATTTTTTCATATTTTTGTACTTACAAACCATCTGATTTATTCCCATTTTTCTTATATATATATATATATATATATATATATATATATATAATCTTTCGACAGATGCTATGTCAGTATTTGCTTGCCTTTTAAATGTCACAAATGCAGGAAACAAATTTTGCCTACTTTGCACGAAGGAAAAAGTTCATAAAGATGATGAACAATACTGGACTGGGAGATGCCGGCTCACCTGATACTTTCAGTGCTGCTTGCTGGATTTGTCTCAATGGCTTGGAGCACAACCTTAGAATCCACGCTTTTAGGCCTACCTGACCGTCGAGCTTCTTGCGAGCCAAGCAAAATTTCTCAAACCATCTGGTCACTATTCACTAGGTATAAAATAATCCTAAACAGGTTGACATGCCGTTAAAATCATCTAATCAATCAATCAATATTTTGCTTATGAAATCTCAAAATCAAAAAGAAAATACTGATAGTTTTATTTATTAGCTACAAGGGAATTATTAAACCAAAGAATTGAAATTCTAAATGCATGTAAACATAAAACTGCCCTGTTGGCTGCAGCATTAGAATACACCGACTGCACCTCTACAGAGGGGTAAGTCTCCCCCAATGGGGCCACCTGTTGGCCATGGGTGGTGACCCATGATGCTTAAGTATAGAACCCAATTGGTTGAGCAGTCCATGACTTGCAATACTCCACTTTAGCCCTATCTTGGGCTAGACGGGCGGTTGGAGAGGCCCCCTCCGATCAATTGGCTGGTCACGTCAAGCCCTAGCACCTAGCCCCAACCCTATGGCCCTTATGGCAATCCCCAACACCTTTTTATCATATGGGTGCTAGAAGGCGGTTGCTGAGGGTTTACATGTCCTGGGAATGACATTAAATTCTATCTGATGGTGAGGTTCCAGTTTTGGAGGTTTGGGGAATGTGGAACACCCCTTCGTCATCATTGCTCCCTGGTCCACTCTGACCCGGAGTGGTAGAACCTGTTAGGATCCCATCAATGGGTTAAATAGAAAAATGTATTCATTTCAAAACTTTATCAGCATTAAATGACCCACTGAGGTTGATATGCCGTAAAACAAACCAAACCAAACCATCTTAAATGTAAACATAAAAAGACATTACACAACTTTTTATGCTAATTTTTACCAACTTGGATACCCACTCCCATAATAGAAGTCAGAACTATCCTGAAGAACCATTTGGGTGAAACCTAGGTAAATAGTGTCTGACTCATTTAGGTTCTTTTTAAAATTCTCTGTATTTTGACTGTTTTAACTTCAAATATCAAACATTTTACCCTGAAGAAGACCGGTTTTTTTTGTATGCTTAAATATTTAAAAATTTTCTATTATTATTATTTCATTCTATATTCAAAATAATAATGAATAGAATACATGTGTACATGAAAAAACTCCTGTCTGAAACACGTGTTGGTAACTCAAATTAAATCAATTTTATCCATTCAACCTTTTCTTTCCTTTATTTATTTATCCTTTCAACATACCATCAAATTCATTTCCATTTTCAACTTACATACACACACACACACACATATATATATATATATATATATATATATATATATATATGGTTACATACTAAAAGTGATCAATGCTTCTGCAAAACAGAATAGGCTTAAAAACTTAGAAATTAAAAGTTTAAACACCGCACAAATTTTTGTTCCGTTAATCCAAGTTTCATGTGCTTATTAGTACAATCTTCAGACACATGTTATGTCAGGATTTGCTTGCCTTTTAAATTTGTTTAACAAAAAACATCTTCATTAATGATTATTTTTAATGTAGAAATTATGCAATATAATTCAGAAGTAGATAACTCCATAGAAATTATTTTATGTCTGCATTTTGATACCAGTTCATGATTTTTTATTTAATGATTTATTAATGAATGGATATTAATAATTTTTCTCTACGCTTACAATTACCTTTACCCTTTCTATATGCTGGGACCCTCTTCATAACTTGCCATTTAATAATTGGGGATCTGTCTGAATCACCTTTTATTTTCCAAACATAATATGATGCATTGGTTTAGTATTTCCACACACACACACACGCACACATATATATATATATATATATATATATATATATATATACAAAAGATCCAGTGAGTTAGGGTAGTAAAGAGATGATGTCAATGGCACTTGGTAACTTGCAATTTTCAAAATTGAAATATATATATATATATATATATATATATATATATATATATATTGATAAAATACATTGATACTACATTTTAGATATTTTTTTATATATTTTTAAGTTTTTCTCGATTTGTTTACGCTTCACATTTAAACAGATATATTCGCCTAATTCATTAATTATCGACTAATTAATTTTCAAATTAGGTATGACTTCAATTAAGCACATATTCTCCCAAAAATTGTCGGCATAGCCATATCAAACAAACTGTTTGCGTACTTTCATATATATATATATATATATATATATATATATATATATATAAAATCATCTAATCTAAGTAATGCAACCTGATCTCATTCATCATCATCATGTTGTGCTGACAGCATAGATTCCCATGACTCTCTCTCACTACTCATCCCTATTGGTCATTGCTCCAGGCAAGTCCTCCTCACAACATCCAGTATCTACACACACCTGATCAATATGATTGAAAATATGTCTATAGCAGTCCATGCATTTCCTGTGCATACATTGATATCACTTTCTGTAAATGAGAAATTACTACTTAGGTATGTGAACTATTAATTTCAGAGGCTTGCCATCCATTGTGGTGATGTCTCCCTTTTGTAGATGCTTTTTATAAATGAGATATTACTACCTAGGTATACCCCCCTGTCTCGTCATTTCATACACTACTACACACACACACACACACACACACACACACACACTCTCTCTCTCTCTCTCTCTCTCTCTCTCTCTTTCTGTGTCAGTCTTTCTATCTATCTCTCACTGACTTTCATGTCTTTCTTTGTTTTTCTCTCACTATTCTTCAGTCTTCTCTTGAACTTTCTTTCTTTCTCTCTTTCCTTCTTTCTTTCTTTCTTTTTCTGTCCTTCTTTCTTTCTTTCTTCTTTCTTTTTCTTTCTTCTTCTTTCTTTCTTTCTTTCTTTCTTTTTTCTTTCTTTCTTTCTTCTTCTTTCTTTCTTCTTTCTTTCTTTCCTTCTGTCTTCTTCTTTCTTTCTTTCTTCTCTTTCTTTCCTTCTGTCTTTCTTTCTTTCTTTCTGTCCTTCTTTCTTTCTTTCTTTCTCTCTTTCTCTTCTTTCCTTCTGTCTTTCTTTCCTTCTGTCTTCTTTCCTTTCTTCCTTCTGTCTCTTCTTTCTTTCTTTCTTTCTTTCCTTCTTTTCTTTCTTCTTCTTTTCTCTCTTTCCTTCTTTCTTTCTTCTGTTTACTCAAGTGATTTAAAAGGATTTTCAAGATTTATTGAAATCAAAATAACAAGGCATTCTACATTTAGTCATTCTGAATGCTAAATTTCTGGAAAATATTTTTTTAATAGAATTAAATTGGTGAATTAAAAAATAATCAATTCTTTTTTTCTCTCCTTCTAAACTCTTGTTCAAAATCAATCAAAGTAAATTGACACAACCATGTGGAAGAATTGACAAACTAATAAGTTAATTTAGATCCCACCACTGCTCAAAATCTCGGGGTAATGGGGAGGAAGGAGTACTCCACATTCCCCGAGCTTCAGAACTGGAACTTCACCATCAGATAGAGTTTAACGTCATAGCACATATATGATAAAAAGGGTTGGGGCTTGCCATAAGGGCAATAGGGTTGGGACAATCGTATAGGTGCTAGGGCTTGTTTTTAATGTCATACCCAGAACAATAAGAACCTCAGCCACCGCCTTCTAGCACATATATGATAAAAAGGGTTGGGGCTTGCCATAAGGGCAATAGGGTTGGGACAATCATAGAGGTTGTAGAGCTTGTCATGACTAGCTGACTGATCAGCCTAAGTTGGGGTCAAAGTGGAGGGTTGCATGTCATGGATTGCTCAGCCACCAGGATTCCATCCTTAAGCATCATGGGTCGTGCCCAATGACCAACATTGTTGGAGGCGCGTGATGTATTGGTTAGAGTTGTAGGAAATGGACTCGTCGACTCGAGTTCAAATCCTGGACAAAGCTACAGTTCACATAGAGCTAATACTTGGGAAAGGCATGAATAAAACTACTTTTCCTCCAGCTATGTAAATAGTAGGGCAGACTTGGCTCTTTAACCTTAATTAAGTCCAATGCATTTTCATAGTATAAATCATTTCCAATGCATTTTCATAGTATAAATCATTTCCAATGCATTTTCATAGTAAAAATTAAGTCCAATGCATTTTCATAGTAAAAATCATTGTCCAATGCATTTTCATAATATAAATCATTTCCAGTGCATTTTCATAGTATAAATCATTTCCAATGCATTTTCATAGTATAAGTCTATACTATGAAAATGCATTGGAAATGATTTTACTATGGAAAAGTATTGGACTATGATTTTTACTATGAAAATGCATTGGACAATGATTTTTACTATGAAAATGCATTGGAAATGATTTATACTATGGAAAAGTATTGGACAATGATTTTTACTATGAAAATGCATTGGACTTAATTTTTACTATGAAAATGCATTGGAAATGATTTATACTATGAAAATGCATTGGAAATGATTTATACTATGAAAATGCATTGGAAATGATTTATACTATGAAAATGCATTGGACTTAATTTTTACTATGAAAATGCATTGGAAATGATTTTTACTATGAAAATGCATTGGACAATGATTTTTACTATGAAAATGCATCGAAAATGATTTTTACTATGAAAATGCATTGGACTTAATTTTTACTATAAAAATGCATGGGAAATGATTTTTACTATGAAAATGCATCAGACAATGATTTTTACTATAAAAATGCATTGGACATTGATTTTTACCATGAAAATGCAGGAAAAATAATTTTTACTATTAGAATGCATAAGAGCAATAATTTCCAAATGTCTTCTTGTTCTCACTCACTCTCACTCTCTCTCTCTCTTCTGGAAATAATACTGCCTCTGCAAAATTATCTTGCGGACACTTTCCTATCGCAGACTCAGAAAGCGAGAGGGGAGGGGAGGGTGTGTGTGGAAGTTGCAAAACTCTTTGTCTTTGTCATTTGCAGAGATGCAGAAGCTGTTTCCTTCCAATCATCATCGTTCAATTCATCTGTGAGCTTTTAATCTAGGCCTTTACCGATGGATGATAACATATTGTAACAGTATTTGTTGCCCTAAGTCATCAGTGCTTCGTAATTGTCTGCTGTCCTCTGTTTCTCATAATAACATTTGCTTTGGGATGCTGTATCACTGCCTCTAAAACACACACACACACACACACACACACACACACACACATGGGCATCTACCCAGAAACATACATAAATGAGCATCAATTCACACACACACACACACACACACACACACACACACATAATTGTTGTGCTGTGCTGAAGAGACATGTTAAGTAATATTCTTATAACTCATATGTTTTCCTTTAATGTCTTCATTTCTATATTAATGAATAAAGCACTTTCCAGTTCAGATTGTTAGTGATTGATACATGTATGGTTTGAACTGTTAGCTAATCTATCTATCTATCTATGTCTCTCTCTTTATATATATATATATATATTTTTGGAGGATATGTGCTTAATTGAAGTCATACCTAATTTTTAAAATTAATTAGTTAATAATTAATGAATTTAGGCAGGCATATATGTTCAAATGTAAGGCTAAACAAATTGAGAAAATGTCAATCCCTGAATGTACATTTCGACCAATATTCAGGGATTGACATTTTCTCGATTTGTTTAGCCTTACATTTGAAGATATATGCCCGACTAAATTCATTAATTATTATCTAATTAATTTTCAAAATTAGGTATGACTTCAATTAAGCACATATCCTCCAAAAATT
>CM042151.1:43495915-43503415 GCA_023376005.1 Doryteuthis pealeii
TTGGTTTTATCTTAATAAATATGAGCAAAAATCTCGGGGATAAATCTTAACAGAAATCTATTAACATAAAGAAATAACTGTAATTTTATTCTTTTCTTCCTATTTTAACTAAATAGTTAAATTAGGAAAATTTACCAATGAAAGACGGGAGTAAGGGAAAATGGTGGAACAATTAGTTTCAAAGTTGTTCTATTTTCCGATTATACCCCCTCTGTTACAAATATTTTTATCTGAATTCTTATTCAGTTTCATTAGCCTTTCTAATTTAACACGATATTTTATTATATTAAAACTTAAATACTTGCACCCGGAGGGTGCATATATTTGCTAGTTTATATAAGAAACATATGTGGAACCCAAACTCCACATATATATATATATATATATATATATATATATATATATATATTATTATTATTATTATTATTATGATAATGTTACACGGTAATAACCGTATTGAGCACTTTATATTTGTTATATCGCTGTCTTATCATTGTGAAACTAGCATCAACTAACCATTATGACCATTTTCACTAGTAAGTCACCTTTTCCACAAATACCCTATATATATATAATATATATATATATATATATATATATATAATGGCTGTCAACTCGTGTTTGAGTAAGATCATTTCCTGTTTTTTTTTTTTTGTTTTTTGTTGTTTTTTTTCATCATAGTTAGGTGCCAGTAGCATTTGACACTATCCTTGTGTTTTCTCAGATGACTCACCAGGCCAGCCCTGAAGAGACATACTCTTCCAAATAAACTACATGTTGGAACTTTTCCACTTTGAATGTTGCTGGGCTAAAAATTACTCTTTCAAATAGCCAGCTTCAATTTTTGGTGTTTAATTCGGTTCGACTCAAATTCTTCCAGACAGGTAGATGGTGGTTCTCCAGCCAGGTCTATTACAAGCTAGCTTCTTCCAGTCCTCCATGGCAATAGCAGTGTTTTTCAGAGTGTCCTTGAGGCAGCCCTTAAACCTCAATTTGGGTTTTAACTGACAACGTTTGCCAGTTGAGATTATATATATATATATATGTGTGTGTATGTGTGAGTGTGTTTGTGTATTTAGGTAGCAGATTATATATATATATAGTGTGTATATATATGTGTGTGTGTTTAGGCAGTAGATTATATATATATCTGCCTCCAAGGAAATGCTAGGGGAGTAAACCCCCGAAAACAAATCAGGAGCTGGAGTCCCTAAGGTGGTGTGATGCTGAAACCCAGTATTATGCTTCAACTCCTGTGACACTACCATTGCCAAACGGCATTGGTACCTTGTGGAGAGGGGGGATCTGCTGCATGGGCAACAGTTTAAGCCTCCATATGAACCCGCCCAGACTATGTAGTTCAAATTTAGAAAAAAAAAAAAAAATGAAAATAGACAAAAAAAAAACAACAAAAAACCAAAAAACAACAACTTTGACACTACTCCATTGTCTCTCGTAGATGGAAGGCTGCCAACCATATATATATATATATATATATATATATATATATATATATATATATAATAAATGTGTGTATAAGTGATGGAAACAATAAGAAAGCCAACAAATTCCTCAATGGCTCTTATGGCAACCCCCAACCCTATTATCATTCCAAAAAGTAAACTAAAATAAAAACATTGATTATGCACTGACTTCTAGTTTCATTATCTTCACTTTTTGAAAATTTAATGAAATTTGAATGAATATTTCATAAAATTTATGACCGCAAATTATCCTATCATTGTGTCTCGTCTTATCATTTTTCACCATTGTTAAATGATATGTCCCAGTGCTAATCCTCAATGTTACTACTCTTATGATCATGACCTCCTCCCCCAACCCTTTATTATCAAATATCTATGCCTAGTAAAGAGGTGCTGAGAATTCATGTGCCTGGGTACATGACAAGTACTGCATCTAGTAGTGAAGTTATCAATTTTGGCAGCTCACTTAACAAATTATGGGACAGCCCCTTCATTGCATCATAGTAGCCAACCTGTACCGTTCCTGGAATGAATTAAACTATTTGATGGAAGTTCCGTTCTGTTATCGGGCAGCACTCTTCAATCATGCCAGCACCTTCATTGTATTAATTACTCCAGTCCACTCTGATCCAGAGTGGTAGCTACCTGTTACTAGGGTCCCATCTATGAGTTAAATTAGATAAAAAAATGAGTTTAAAAGATGTTTAAAAAAAAATGAGTGAAAATTTAAAAAAAAAAGAAATACCCAAACAAAAATGAATAAACAACATCTTTGCATAAAACCCATAGGGTTGAATGCCATACCGAAAGAACAACATCCAACCAACAACCAACCACTGAAATGAGAAAGACCAGCAAAAGTCTAACATTGATTTGTATGATTTATTCTGTGGACAATTTATTCTCAGTCCCCAGGACTAAAACAGTAGCATCCAGATCTGATATGTGCCTACCAACTGAATGATATGGTGAAGATTTATCGTTCGGAATGGGTAGCGGGTGTTGATGATCTTATCTAGCGCTGTGTGTGAGATCAGTTGAAAATCGGTAATTTCACCTCTTGGTGTCAAAATTCCTAGCAAATAAGGCAATATAGAGTAACCACTCCCGCACGCCTTGAACCAGCGACAATTTTAAAGCTCCATAGTATCCTAAGGATGTAAATCTCTGACGTCCAAGACACTGGTACGCCGCATTGCCGACTGTCAGTAAAAGTGTCTTATAAGTCTCAATTTCAGATATGCCTATCTCACCCCGACATCAATGCCACGCTAATCGAATATCTACCAGTTAACACTCTAGATACCGATCCTGTCACAGCTCGGAAAGACGAATCGATAATCCTAATTCAAGATAGCGGAAATTGTTCCCATAGCTTCAGCTGCGACCCTGGTTGAATGTGTCAGAATAGGTGCTCACCGACACGTATCATTAGCCTCCTGCGCTCAGTCACGCCAGATGAGTCCGCTGATCACGCAGTGTAATGCTGCCGATGGTGCAGGCTGGGTGAATAGTGGTAGTTGGAAGAAGTAGATGAGAATCCAAGATGGGTTTACTAATTGTAGCCCAGCTTTACATCATGAGTGCAGACATCCCAAGGTTGCTTGACGTTGATAAAACTGCATAAAAAATAAGTGATTCATTGCTATCAGCCATCCTCAATCGTCATCGGTCTGGTCGTGCAATGGCTAAATCAGCTACACTGCAGAACAGTACCAAGATACTCGAAATGGAGAGTCACATGCTGAGATGATAGACAGGAATATTCATATGTGATAGATTAAGTTTGTGTTATCGTCGTGCCTCTAGTTAGTCAACACTGCGCACAGAGGACTGCGAATGTTGCACCCTATTTGGATTGCATAAATGCCGCGATTCAGATTTGATCATCTCTATTTTTGACGTTGTATTCATTGCTTTTATAGATTCCACGGTATGTATCACATTTTATGTATCTGTGTCTTATACTATATATTATACCTCTTGTAAAAGGACTCTCACTAGCAGATAGTTCTGACCATATTCTCCACCCCCTGAATCTATTCGAGTACATTTATAACAACTCCCTGGTCAATAGTATATCTGATTGGAAGAAACTTACTATACTGAGTCTCAAGAATGCACATTACAATGATGAACCAATAATCTTATGAATAACTTCTTTAATTCGAATAATTCTTGTAATATGATGATCTCTTTTATCATCTTTTCTTACTTTTCCATTATATACATGCAGGAATACACTTGCTCACGACTCAATAATATGATGCAACGGAATTCATTACTCAAACCGAGCCTTCGATCCACAGGTCACTATACCTAGCCACAATATTAAGTCGTTCCAATCCACGCACCAGCTGGATCGCCAATATCCAATTACGACATATATAGCTCACGACACATTTCACACTTGATTTACATGATATTAATATGCCAGATACCAATGAAGTTAACTGCAATAATAATAATATTAATAATAATGCAACCGAATAGCCTATATGCCAGATTCATCCTACAATCGCGAATTCCATTACGATAGTGGTATAGAGATTAAGTAACCTCCCGATCAGCAAAGTGATGCATGAAATTCTATTGTAACATTGCATTATACCAGTAACTAAACAGTCGTCGGACTGATCAATGCGATAACTCCTTAACCGGTTAAGAACATACGCTCATAACCGTTTCGTTGTTTGAGATCTCCTCTCTTTGCCTAGCGTAACTATAGAAGTCCAAGGTACGTGACAACTCCAACACATCTTATACGTGACTATGAATCGAATAACACATTCGATACACCTACTCCACAGCAATCTTGATTATACAGCAAAACTCTGTGTAGAATGAAGCTTGCAGCATCAAGAAAGTGAATCGTGTCTGTAGTGGACGCACCGTAACGATGTCACTAAGTGCCCAGCAGATCACAGGGGAAGCCCTAAAGGAAAATGAAAAAAATAGACAAATATCTGGACCTTGCCAGAGAATAAAAAAGTTATGGAACATGAAAGTGAAAGTGATACCAATTGTAGTTGGTGCACTGGAACAGTCCAAAAGGATTGGAAAAGGTCTGGAATGTTTGGAAATCAGAGGAAGTGTTGAAACCATTCAGAAACACTGCACTGCTGCAATCTGCCAGAATACTCAGAAGAGTCCTGGAGACCTGAGGAGACTTGCTGTCACTCAGGACTCCATGAAAGACCATCAGCTAATGCTGATGTGAAAACTCAAAAGGAGCAAATATAATTTTCTATTTCATTTCCAGCAGCTAATTTCATATAATTATAGTTGATTAATTAGGAGTTATATTTCGGTAGGGGTGACAAGATTTTCGGACCACTCTGTATAATCATTTCAGTTTTACTCAAATTATGGCACAAAGCAATTAGATTATATTCAAAAGTCTTAGTGATGTGTAGGAACGTTTTGAAGAGCAGATTGAAAAGAAATTCACAAGTGCGTACTCTTGTACAGCTGCTAAAATGTGTGAAAATTGACGTTCTTTTTTCAAGGCTGGTCATTCTGCTAGAAAGACAAGATGTGACTCATTTTGTTCAAGTTCAAGCTCAGTCCATTTCCAACTTTAATTTTCTAGAGTTTTCAGATGAGAAAGACAAACAAAGCTATGCTGAAACCCCACCTGGCTACTGACATACCTGAGCCTCAGCCATCAGCTGAGATGAAGTTTGTATTGGATGGAGGTGCTCTTCTCCACAGAGTTGTGCGATGTTGCGTTGCTAAGAGTGACATACCAAGAGTTAGTGACCACGCCAGTACATGAGATATATAAAGGCTAATAGACTGCTAATGCGGTGTACGTTTCAATTAGAGCACGAAGCATATCGGCACCAAACTAATACTCAACTTATAGCGCATCTCGTAACATGAATCTTCTGATCTCGACACTGACACCTTGCAGAAGATCGCGTAGTCTTCAGTACGCTCATGATAATATATGGCGTGGACGACAGCATGGATCTAAGAAAATCCATACTATGCATCTCTCTGACTAACGACTATTTCAAAGCTTGTCTGCCGGATGGACTGACCCGCTCTATGACCGCTGCACGGTCATGCTATCACAGAAATCACATCTGATAATAGATACGAAAACAGAACTATAAAGTAAGCTGGATCTTGGGAAAATGACTGACCACTCCTCTCAGAGTAACAGTTTATACAGTAGTACGCAAGTCTGAAACAACATACACATCTGATTTTTCCTTTAGTATGAATTGATTTATTACCATTCATCATAGATTTTATAATGAACAAGTAATTCGAATGAGTACTATAATATTAGTCTCTGTTTCGTAGATAATTGCGGAATAGCACAGGAGCTCCTCGTTACATGTCCACATTTCAAATGCATCATCGTCGTACAGTCACTAAGCAAAAATCTAGAAACTGTGTAGTTCCGTTGTATTCGGACACTGTCCGGTCGACATCAAATTCAACCTGTCAGATCAAAGTTGCTTTGCCGGACTTCTTTAGTTTAGCCTCAACTCACACGCTGTCAGTAGCCGTAAAATCATACACAACAGGTGACATTCTCCAATCGTTGATATGTCTGTCGAAGACTGCTCACATCATGATCTCGGGACATCAGCAGTAGAAATGACGGAGACAGATCAGCAGGACGTCAGACGAGAGTCCAACTCACAAGGAAAGAAACGGTCAGACAACATAGATCAACGACATATCACTCATTTTTTACAGTATTTCAGTCTCCCACTGGTATTAAATCAAGTAAACACGTAGTTATATTTTTGAGTCAATTAAGGAATTGCTGAATTGTAGCTCAACCCTAATAGGTTGGTGGATCATTGGTTCCTAAATTTAAGCAGTTTCTTGTCTTCTAACTCTTAATAACTCCCATTCCTCATTTTAGATCTGGTGCATACTCCTCCAAAAAAATTTGTCCCAGGGGGTTAAAAAGAGGAATTTTCAAATTTCAAAAGAAGACATCCTAATCTTTGAAAAAATACAAAATTTAGCTTAGTAACAATTTTTTCCGAACCACCATCTTATCTACCAGACTAGATCTGGTTTCCATACTCCCTCCACTAAAAAATTTGCCCCAGGGGGTTAAAAAGAGGAATCTTCAAATTTCAAAAGAGGACACCCTAAACTTTCGAAAAATACAAAATTTAGCTTAGTAATGATTTTTCCCGGTCCACCTTCTGGTTTTCATCCTACTTAATGGACATAGATTCCATCATCGTATGTCTCTCCGCCGAAAGAAAAAAGTTATGTGGTTCAATATTAACGTATCTTTGAGACATAACACAGATTCACAAACATACGTGGTTCAAAGTTACCTGACCTGAAAATATGTAAAAGGTTTTTAAATAAAATAACTGGTGCATTATATCTTTTATTCATTAATATATCAACACTGAAAATTTCATTACATTCGGTTAATTCCTTGATTTTTAGTATTTTTTTTCTTTCGGTGGGGTGACATACAATGAATTTATGTCCGTTAAATAGGATTTAACCCACCTTCTTATCTACCAGACTATAATATTTGTATGTGTACTATAATACCTATAATATAAGTATCAATGTTTCCAAAAATTTTTTTGCTCTCAGTGCACTTTAGAAGCAAATATATTTTGTATGTAAACAAAAAAAATAAATAAATAAAAAAATAAAAGTAAAAAGAGTAACATAAAAAATTATCTAAACCGCAGAACATTGTTTTATTTTTTATTTATTCAATAAATGAAAGATATCAATGAGAAACGTGGGTTTGATTTTTCTTAACATTTTCTATGTTGAGACAAACATGCACTCATTTCTTCTTCAATGCACTCAAGTTTTTTTTTCCTTTTTATTTAATAAATTAATGTTAGTAAGAGAAAAGAAAATACTCATTTATATTAACTAGCAAATATATGCACCCTCTGGGTGCAAGTATTTTAATTTTAATGTAATGAAATATGTTAAATTTGAAATACTTTTGAAACTAAATAAAAATCCAAATAAAATGATTTGAAACAGAGGGGGTATAATC
>CM042151.1:43508415-43513415 GCA_023376005.1 Doryteuthis pealeii
ATGGTCTGTTTCTATCTATCTATCTCAGTCTGTTCATATGTATCTATGTATCTATGTATCTATCTATCTATCATGGTCTGTTTCTATCTATCTATCTCAGTCTGTTCCTATCTATCTCAGTCTGTTCATATGTATGTATGTATGTATGTATCTATCTATCTATATCTATCTATCATGGTCTGTTTCTATCTATCTATCTCAGTCTGTTCCTATCTATCTATCTATCTATCTATCTATCTGTATCTTGGCAGTAGAGATAATAAGTAAAAAAAAAGTTTTTAAATATAGATAGAAAGTGAGCATTTACTGAGTTTTTGTTTTAGTTTCACAGAAGGTCAAATGTATGGTGCACCCACCTAGCAGACCAATGATTATACAATGTCCATAATATAAACTGTAGTGCCACCTGGTGTGAGATTGAAACTTGTGCTGAATATGCCGAACTTTAGCTTCTTGCATCTAAACAGAGTTCATTTCAACATCAACTGACCAATAGAATTACCTATATACAATATCACTCATAGATAAGTTTTTCTTATAAAAAGTAAGCGGTTATTTCCTATAAGTCTAACATAAACAAAGGGGAACCACTCTTGACTGATAAATTATTTATTTATTTTCCCATTAAACTAACCCTAACCCTAACCCTAACCCTAAACCCTTAACCCTTACCCTTACCCTAACCCTAAACCCTAACCCTAACCCTGTCTTCTTTTTATCCTAGTAGACCAATAAATAAATAATAATTTATCAGTCAAGAGTGGCTCCCCTTTGTTTATGTTAGACTTATAGGAAATAACCAAGTAAGTTTTCTTCTAAACCAGAGATACCAGAATTTTATTATTTTTAGTGAAACATTAACTCTTTGCCTACTTTAAACTATTCATGGTGGCTCTCCACCCCCACCCCCAACCGCCCTCAGTGGCGGCAGAATCTCCATAGAGGCCTGTACACGTCAGAATTCACCCTGATACAACATCATGAAGCTAAAAGGTCCATAAGAAAGCAACGGCAACAAAGCATCGGGACATCATCATCTACAGGGACAACCTACAAATGCAAAATCTGTGGTCGAGAATGTTTCTCAAACATAGGACTTCATAGTCACAGGAGGCGCTGCAACCTCAGGGGCACACAAAAACTTTTATCATAGTATTTCAAGACTGAATTGCCAATGATGACTTTAAACTATTCACGGTGGCTCTCCACCCCCACCCCCAACCAAGCTGCTGCTGATTAGTTCATTATAATTGAGCAGAAGGTCTCAGATTACAATAATAATAGGACTTACATTGAATAGAATGGATTCTGAGGTGAATAGATAGTGAACTTTGACACAGGTGAAAAACACCAAGAAAATTTGGTACAGCCGAGGGGGAAAATTTGGTAGGCAAAGAATTGTACAATCAAATTTAACATTATTTGCTATTAGGGCCAGGTTAGCTCAGTCGGTAGAGCATTTGGGTAGAAACCACAAGTTCCTAGTTCGATACTGGCCCTCGCCAACTCAGTGTATGAGTAGCACAGGGATCTGTGCGGTAAAGCAAGGAGCTGATGGTAGGTGTGGCACTCCACCTCAGATGCTAAAACAATCTCCTTGGTCTAGCGCTAGTGAAAAGGGGATAGACTCCCTTGCTGATTGGCTGATACCGACTTTAAGCTACCCCGACGAATTTATTTTAGTTACATTATTACTAAAAATAAAATTGTTATAGGGCCGGTTTGCTCAGTTGGTAGAGCGTTCAGCTAGGAATCATAAGGTTCCTGGTTCGATACCGGCCCTCACCAACTCAGCGTTATGAGTAGCACAGGGATCTGTGCGGTAAAGTGAGGAGCTGATGGTAGGTGTCGCGCTCCACCTCAGATGCAAAATAATCTCCTTGGTCTAGCGCTAGTGAAAAGGGGATAGACTCCCTCGCTGTCTGGCTGATACTGACTCTAGGCCATCCCATCGACTTTTTTTTACTATTATTATACTAAAACTGAGTGAATAAATGATTGTTTGCTACAGGCTGTTTAGTTTAATGACACAAATTCATACTAAAATATTTCTTGGTCTTAGGATTGAGTTATGTTTGAAAAAAATTCCATTTTAATTGGTTCTAATTAGTCCTAACTTGCAATTAAGTAAAAAACTGATCTGTCTCTTACTTTCACAAAATAATCTCCTTGGTCTAGCGCTAGTGAAAAGGGGATAGACTCCCTCGCTGCCTGGCTGATACTAACATTAGGTCACCCTGACGACTTTACTTTACTTACATATTCATTAGTTACAGAGTTTTGATGCTTGAGAGTTTGGTAATAAAAAATACCTAATAATATCCCTTTTCATTGTATAATGCTATATTTTTGAAACACTTCTTATAAGTAAAACACAATGACACTACCCCCTACATACATACATTCATAGATACATACATACATACATATATATATATACAAGGTGTGTCAAAAAAGTATTGAGATTTTTTGTACTTTTTGACACACCTTGTATTCTGAAAAAAAATAACGTTCCATACATTCTTCATTTCTATCTTGGTAAATACAGCTTTAAACTTGGTAATTTTATGACAGACCTTGCATTCTGAAAAAACTTAATGGATGGAACGTTTTCTTTTTATTAAGGTGTACCAAAAAGTACAAAAATCTTGATACTTTTTGACACACGTTGTAAACACACACATATGTGTATGTGTATACATATCTGTTGGTTGGTTGGTTGGATTTTATGGCATGTCAACCTTGTTGTGTTATTTTATGCTGAACAGATTTTGTCAGTGTAGAAGGAAAGTCAGAAAAGGAACGCAACAAATTTTTTTTTTAACAAATTCAATAAGCTTTTACTACATATATGTATTTACCTAACCCTTTCACGTGAGTAGGATGTGACACACAATCAGTTTCCTAGGTGGAATTTAACACGTTTGAATTCAGAGTTTTCCTTTTCCCTAGACTTGTTGATATACAAAGATTAAAGAGCCTAATTATTGAGGGAGAATAGTTGGATTCATACCTTTCCCAAGGATATCAGAACTGTGTGAAATGCAAGCATTTTTGTCCAGGATTTAAACTTGGTTTATCACCATGTCCATTTACTACAATGATAACCATTACATTATCGGTGTCTCCTAACTGAAGTTTTTATTACTTGTATTTTTTTCTTTTAAGTTAAGATCATCTTACTCCAACTGTATTAGAGATTCATCTTCTCTTACCATTCTCTTCCTGTGTACTTCCAACCATGAGCTAAATATTAAACATACTTTCTGACTGACTTGCTCTGACTCCCCAATTGTCTGTATCTCTTCTTATATATATCATGACCCTCTAAGACATTTATTAAAACACTCCACAACTAAACGCAAATTCATTTCTAACGCTGGTGTTTACAAAATATGTTGTCAACAGTGTGATAAGGTCTGCATCGGTGAAACTTCCAGAAATAAAAAAAACGGATGTATGAACATTTTAAAGACCTTAAATTTGGAAATACTAATTAACACACAACTTATTAACAAATACCCAATTTCAATTTGCAGAAATCTTCAATGATCGCTTTTATTCATAATCGAAACAAACGTTGTATCGTTGAATCTTCTGCCATCTCTCTCTTTAACACTTTAGCTCAAAAACCTGGCTTTTATAAGATATCACCTTTCCTTGCTAAAATTATAATTAAAAGACTTCACTAGATAACACTAAATTTCCAAATTTAAACTAAAATTTATATTCCAAATCACTTCTGAACTATATTAAAACAAATCATTTCCACATGCCTATACACTTCCTGTTTTCTGTTTTCCATCATTGAAGGTCGTTTTTGTAACAATAAATCAGACTTTGCACTGGGTGACTTCACAGATAGCCAATGTACCGACGGATCTATATGTCCTAATATCATGTTCAGTTTTGGCTGAAAGACTCAAGAATGGGGTACCCAGTGAGGGTCAAAATCAATATTCACTAGTTTCAGTGAGACAAAATAAATATCTATCCAGCTCAAATGAAACAACCTGCTAAAAAAAAAAAAAAAAAAAAATTGATGTATTTTTGAGGATAAGGTATGAAAACAGAATGGATTTTGACTTGATAACATTGTTATAATAAGGGAACCTTTGGAGTGTGAAACATTTAATATTTATTCATTGATTTCTATGCATACAGAACAGCTGTCTTCTGCGCAAATATTTACAGACTATGGGTAAAATAGTAGGGCGATCCGGGATCTTTAGAAAGAAAGATGCTGAATTGAAAACCTGAGGCATGTTGTTTGGGAGAATCTGTGGCACACTGGTACACCATTCTTCTGTTTATCAGCTCATCCAGAAAATGTGGCCTGGTCCCATACAGGCCTTCACTACTATAGACAAATCAGCTGTGTATTTCCTTTTTGAAGCTTTGGTTTAGGTAATTGTTGCCATTGAACACACACATACACACACACACATATGTATATATATATATATATATATATATATATATATATATACTAGTACAAAATAAAAAAAACACCCTCTGGGCGATGTAAAAATAGATTTTTGAAACATATTGCCTGAGGGGTGGGAGTAAAAAAATCAATGTCAGCGAGTTTGTACCCTAAGTAAGTAAATTCATCAAATTCATTAAAGGATTAAAATACACACACACACACACACACACACACACACACACACACACACACACACATAATTGTTGTGCTGTGCTGAAGAGACATGTTAAGTAATATTCCTATAACTCATGTTTTCCTGTAATGTCTTCGTTTCTATATTAATGAATAAAGCACTTTCCAGTTCAGATTGTTAGTGATTGATACATGTATGGTTTGAACTGTTAGCTAATCTATCTATCTATCTATCTATCTATGTCTCTCTCTTTATATATATATATATATATATATATATATATATATATATATATATATATATACTAGTACAAAATAAAAAACACCCTCTGGGCGATGTAAAAATAGATTTTTGAAACATATTGCCTGAGGGGTGGGA
>CM042151.1:43518415-43555915 GCA_023376005.1 Doryteuthis pealeii
GATCCTAGCGTTGAGCAAAGTCGTTGGTTGCAGGTCCGTTCGTCAATGTCGTATAACGTGCAAATGAACGGCTTTCGATATCGGCAATTAAATAGTTACTGACCCAACCCTATTGCCCTTATGGCAAACCCCAATTCTTTTTATCATATATGTGCTAGAAGGCAGGGATTGAGGGTTTTAGTGTCCTGGATATGACGTTAAACTGCATCTAATGGGGAAGTTTGAATTTGGAGCTTTGGGGAGTGTGGAGTACCCCTTCATTGCTATTACTTCCAGGTCCTCTAAGCTGGATCTCATGGTGAGGAGTCCCATCTATGGGTTGAATGGAAAAACATGAGTTTATAAACAAAATTGTATTATACATTAAGAATGAATTTATTTCACAACTTTGTCGGCATTAAATGACCCACCGAGGTTGATATAACATAAAACAAAACAAACCAAACCAAACCAAACCATGATGAGGATCCAATGTGGAGTACCCATACTTCACCATTACTCTCAGGTCCACTCTGACCGGAAGTGGTAGTACCTGTTAGGATTCTATGAGTGTAAAAATATGTGTTTAAAAAATGAGTTTAAAAAAGATATTTGAATACCCAACAAGAATGAATAAAACAAAAACTTCTTTGGCATAAAATAACCCAACAAGGGTTGACATGCCATAAAATCCAACCAACCAGCATCAGGAGGGTCCCTTAATACACCAAAGCCTACATGGTAACTCAAACACAAGATTTCATTATTTGATGCACTGATATGCAGGAAAATTGGACTTGGGGGCAGGGTTAGCTCAGTCAGTAGAGCGTTCGGCTAGAAAAAAAGGTTCCTAGTTTGATACCGGCCCTCGCCATCTCAGCATATGAGTGGCACAGGGATCTGCGCGGTAAAGTAAGGAGCTGATAGTAGGTGTGGTGCTCCACCTCAGACACAAAAAAAACAATCTCCTTGGTCTAGCACTAATGAAAAGGGGATAGACTCCCTCACTGATTGGCTGATACTGACTTTAGGCTACCCCGACAACTTTACTTTACTTAGTAACTAGCAGCGGCTACCTGGCATCGCCTGGGTAGAGGGGGATTTTTTAAAGTTAGTCCCACAGATCTAGTACTACTGAATTGTGAGTTGAATCCTCATGGGATGCCCCATTTAAATCCTTATGTAAAAAAAATAGACCTTTCATTGATCCAGCTACTCTGAAAAGAAATGTCAACTATCTAAAATATTAAATGAAAAAAAAATCCATGCTATTATCATTTAAATTTTATTTTTTAATTATCTTCACAAATATAAATAAAATCTCTATTATTTTTGCTCAAAAACCAAGCCCTAGTGATATTTAATGTGTATATATATTTACTCTGTTGTTAATTGTCTTATTTTTGAAGTTTCCTCTGGACATACATATACACACAACTGCCCTTTATATATGTATAGATAGATTACATTCGGACATACATACACACAACTGCCCTTTATATATGTATAGATAGATTACATTCGGACATACATACACACAACTGCCCTTTATATATGTATAGATAGATTACATTCGGACATACATACACACAACTGCCCTTTATATATGTATAGATAGATTACATTCGGACATACATACACACAACTGCCCTTTATATATGTATAGATAGATTACATTCGGACATACATACACACAACTGCCCTTTATATATGTATAGATAGATTACATTCGGACATACATACACACAACTGCCCTTTATATATGTATAGATAGATTACATTCGGACATACATACACACAACTGCCCTTTATATATGTATAGATGGACTACTCACCTTTCTCAGTAGCTATTATGCAACATGAGACATGTTGAAGAATTATAAAAATTCTTATATAATTACAAATTGTATAAATAATTATATAATTATCTTATTATAATGGAGATTGTGTGTTTTTCTGTCTGTAACCGAAACTATATTACAATTCAAGTCATAATTCCCTTAGTTATTTACATCACATTCTTCATGATTTTATTCATATCTAAACCTCAATTATTAATAAAATTGCTTCACCTTTTTATTAGTGTTGTCCATATCTACATGATATTTACCGCGTACCCCACTTGTACGAGTCAGGCACAAAGTCCCTATTAACGTGGGACCACCCACAAGCCGCAGCTCATGGAATGGCAGGTGCAAAAATTGCGTCGATCCCGTCGGCATTCCCCTCAAGGGGGCGCCTCAGGCACTGGGCAATAAACCCAGCCCTGCCCCTTTAAATCGAGGGTGCAGGTGTTGCCTGGGGGGATGGCCCCCTGGGATCGACGCCATTAATTATATCAATGGTCCAGAGGCCGAAGCCACTGTTGACCATATCAACATACATATAACATGCAATTGTATTTATATATACAAAAAATAGCGGTTTACAGTGTGAATGGGAAGGCTAATTTGCATATTGATATTAAAAATGTGATTTTATTAAATATGTGCTTAGTATTATTGATTTCTAACTGTTTAGTTTTTATTTTAATGAATATAAGCAAAAATCTCTTCAATGAATCTTAAATGAAATCCATTAACAAGAAAAAATAACTGTCATTTTATTCTTTATTTCCTAATTTAACTAAATAGTTAAATAAGTAAAATTCAGCAATGAAAGACGGGAGTGATGGAAGAGTAAGTTTCATTTCTATTTTTCTATTATACCCCCACTCTGTTACATATCTTTTTGTCTGCCTCTAATTTAATACGATATTTCATTACATTAAAACTTAAATACTTGCACCCGGAGGGTGCATATATTTGCTAGTATATATAATTATATAATAAACTGTATATAATATATATAATTATATATATAAATAATTATATAATTATAAAAATTCATTCTTATAAAAATTATAAGAAAATTAATACACCAAATCCTAAATGGCAACTCTCTTGAACATCAGTCTGCATCATTCATTGCCCTACATGGGTGTGTTTTAAGAAACCAATATTATACAAGCTGTGTGTGTATATGCATATATATATATATATATATATATATATATATATGAAGGACGCGTAAAAGCATATGCATGTTGTAAAATAAATTGTGTTTTTTTTTTCTTAAAAAGAAAGGAAAGGGTACCCTAGTTAGATTTAAAATCAGAAATGATTTTCTTTTTTTTCGATCAATGCTCCTCAGAGAAAAAATTTCATTGAAAGATGGTGATATAGTTTAGTTTTTTTTGTTGTAGACAACGGAAAAGTCAGAAAGCAATGAGAAAAAGGGAAAAAATTTTTTTTTTTTTTTTTTCAATAAGACAAGAGAATTCGTAAATTACGAAACTTACAACTCACGAGGGGGGGGGGTTCGAAAATTACGAGTGCCCCCGTTTGATAAGTTGAGGCTTGAAGTGCCAAAAATATAATATACCAAGCATGTTGGTAAATCCTTGTGTTGAGAAAAAACCAGCAAATAGTTTGATTGTAAAAATATACTACCAAACATCAACCGGGGAGAAAAAAATTTTTGAAAAAAAAGAAAAGATCAAGATAGTCGTACCAACCAAAAAATAATCTATTGGTATAGTATTTGGCAAAAAAAAAAACAACAACTTATATGTATATATATGTATATAAGATATATATATATATTCATATAACCGCTAGGAGAATAGCTAATAAGTAAAAAGTGCTCAATACCTAAGTAGAGCAAATAATAAAGATAAATCTAATGAGTCAGACGAACCTACTATTAGTTTCGCTTAATGCTCTTCAGGGCTAAGATCTGACTCTTAGCCCTGAAGAACAGTAAGCGAAACTAATAGTAGGTTCGTCTGACTCATTAGATTTATCTTTATATATATATATATATATATATATATATATTATATATATATATATAAAATGCGCATGTGTGTGTGTATATATTTGTGTGTGTTTTAAGAAACCAAGAATATACAAATGTGTATATATCCATGTGTATATATATATATATATATATATATATATATGTATATTTGTAAATTTTAAGAAATCAAGAATATACAATGGTGTGTCTATATATATATATATATATATATATATATATATATATATGTCTGTGTGTGTATGTATGTATGTATATATATATATATATATTTCTCTGTGTGTGTGTATGTATGTATGTATGTATATTTCTGTGTGTTTAAGAAACTAAGAATATACAATGTGAGTGTGTAAATGTACATGTATATATATATCTATCTATATATATGTCTGTGTTTGTATGTATATGAGTATAAGTATATTTGTGTGTGTTTTAAGAAACCAACAATATATATATTTGTATGCACTTGTAGATATTTCCACTGTTACTTGTATACATATGTGTTTGAATAAGCTAATGCGTATGCGCATGTGTAATTGCTTACTTGTATGTATATGTGTATGTGTGTGAGTCTGTGTATGTGTTTGTGAGGTATGTGTGCGTGCGTACATATCCAAGTATGTGCATATCTGTCTTGCTTTATCCGTAATGTAATTATACATTAGCAGTGACTTTACGTAGCCAATTCAATGTGAAGTAATCTTTACATGAATAATTAAAACACATCTGCCCTCGTTCCCGACGATACTCTGACTCCTGCTATCCGAATTTATGCGAGAATACCAACGCTCGATTGCTCGAAAGATAGAGTTGCCACCATCTTTTCCAGAAGTTTAGAAGTCACAGGACAGATGCAAAAACAAAACAATAAAAAAAAGAAAAGAAAATAAGAGAAGAGAAGAGAAAGAGAGAGAGAGAGAGAGAAGAGAGAGAGAGAGAGAGAGAGAGTGAGAGAGAGAGAGAGAGGAGACTTTTCCAATTGATGAGCTTCAGATGAAGTGTCGTGAAAGTCAACCGGGAATGACAGCAGGCTGGAGAAGCAATTAGAATTTTCACAGAGCAAAACAGATTAGGATTCAAGACAATTTACGTTAGAAAAGCCATTCGGCATTAAGGCAACTGTTGCTGTATTTATGAATGTTTATAATGGGTTACCCAAAAACTTTGTTAGGTTTTATTTTATTTCTATTCCATGCATGTAGGTTGTCATTTGTTAGTATTATTATCAATTTTGACAAGAATTTAGTGACACTAAATTGCATCAAGTAGAAGAACTTTGGCAAGTATGGAATCACTGCTAGGGTCCTGTCTATGGGTCAAATAGATCAGATGCAAGAAATCTTCTGTAGTGTCCTGGGTATGACACTAAATTGCATCCAGTACTAGAACATTGGCAAGTGTGGAATCACAGTGTTGAGTCAGTAAAATGGTTATTCTGGGTGGACATAAGTCTAAAATGGGTTATCTTCCCTTGTTTGCCGATAGGTGGCATTTGTATTTGGAATGCCTATCTCTTTCCTTTCAGACCGGCAACGAGCACACATAGTTTATGCGCCTTACACCTCTGCCCCTTAGGTGGGGGGCTTAGCCCCCAACCAGCTACCAGTAAGTGACATTCCTTATGATGCAAGTCCTACATCTATTTTCCTTTGTAATACATTTATGTATCTGCATGTCTATATATTTTCCTTGAATGCATTCCTCATGCGCTCATGGAATAAATATTGTTATTAATCTACAACATTTTAGGAATATTTTATGTACACTCATATACACACATTAATGTTGCACACGGCTATAAAATATCAGGTATTTCTATTAAATACAAATATTTTTCAAACAGCTATATTGGATCTGTAGATGGAACCCTAACAGGTACTACCAATTTGGATCAGTGTGGACTGGGCAATGAAGTGGCACAACAAAAGGATTAAGAGATTTTAAAATGTAAAATAATCATTTAGAAGCAGAGAAGATTTTTGTTTTTTTCTTAGAAGTGTATTTGTGATAATGAATTTCAAAAATCCACCATCAATTTGAAACTATCTGATTTTCATACGTACATTACCAGAACTCAACAGAAAAGATATATTGCAGTAAGATTTATATCAGTACAATAGGGAATAAAGCAAATTCCAATCTAATTTGCAACTAAATGAAAATGATGTGAAGGGTCTGTATTCATCCATTTTTATTAGAATTTCTCAAGGAAGATTAGTAGTAAATTATTATTATAAAGTACTTCCCCTTATTTAATTATTTGCGATTAATTATGATATAAATTCTATAAATAAAATATAACTCAAAATAAAGCCTTCCAACTTAAATATATAACTTTATTTCCTATAACTGCTATCTATGGGTCAAATAGCTTAGATGCAAGAATTCTGCTGTAGTGTCCTGGGTATGACACTAAATTGCATCCAGTACTAGAACTCTGGGAGTGTAGAGTTCCTCCTTCATTACCATTACTTCCAGAATGATAGTGCCTGCAGGGGTCCTACTAATGGGTCAAATAAATTTGTTTGAGACAACTGTTGCTGTATTTATGTATGTTTATAATGGTCGGGTTAGCTCAGCTGGTAGCGCGTTTGGCTAGAGACCACAAGGTTCCTTGTTTGATACCGGCAACTCAGCGTATGAGTAGCACAGGGATCTGTGCGGTAAAGTAAGGAACTGATGGTAGGTGTGGTCTAGCACTATGGAAAAGGGGATAGACTCCCTCGCTGTATGGCTCATACCGGCATTAGGCCGTCCCAACGACTTTACTTTACTTACTTATAATGGTATAGGATGTAATGTTCCTATATTAAAGTTGGAAGGCTTAAAATAAC
The DNA here is from genome assembly GCA_023376005.1 of Doryteuthis pealeii. Lineage (NCBI taxonomy): Eukaryota > Metazoa > Mollusca > Cephalopoda > Myopsida > Loliginidae > Doryteuthis > Doryteuthis pealeii. The sequence continues at coordinate 43,525,087 of CM042151.1, forward strand.
CTTCCAGCATTGGTACATAAGTGTACATAAAAAATTCTGACAAAGTTGTAGAATACTAATAATATTTATTCCATAAGAAAAGGAGAAACACATACAAGACAAGAATACATAGTTAACAAATATACAAATGTGTATAAAGAAAGTATGACTTTGTCTTACAGAAGTGATAAAGAGTTCCTGAAGAAATGTCACTTACTTATAGCAGGCTGGGAGGCAAAGGCCCCCCCACATACAGGTAGAGACAAGCATCTAACCCGTGTGTCATGTTTGACTGTCCCGGAGAAAAGAAAGCTCAAAATTTGCGGTTTGGTAACTAAATACCAAGGCCCCCTAATGGCAGAAAACCTGCAGCAAGGGAAGATAACTCTTCTGGACCAAACAGGGGAAGACAATCGCTACAATGAGTGACCCAAAAACTTTGTTTGGTTTTACTTTATTTTTATTTCATACTTGTCGGTTGTCAGTTATTAGTATTATTATCGCTTTGACAAGAATTCTGCTTTAGGGTATGTCACTAAATTACATCAAGAACTTTGGCGAGTGTGGAATCACTGGTGTTTTTGTTGGCTGTCAACTAGTGCACGAGTAAGAACATTTCCTGTTCTTTCTTTTTTTTTTCATACTTGAATGCCAGTAGCATTTGACACAGTATCTTTGTGTTTTCTCAGATGACTCGCCAGGCCAGCCCTGGAGAGACATACTCTTTTACATAAACTACATGTTAGAACGTCTACTTTGGATATTGCTCGACAGAAAATCACCCTTTCTAATAGCCCACTTCAATTTTTGGTGTTTAATTTGGTTGGTCTCAAATTCTTTCACAGACTGGTAGAATCACTGCTAGGGTCTTATTTATGGTCAAATAAATCTGAAGCAAGAATTCTGCTTTAGTGTCCTGGGTATGAGACTTAAATTATATCCAGTATCAGAACTCTGATAGTGTGTTCCTCCTTCATTACCATTACTCCCTGAATGATAATGTCTGCTGAGGTCCTATCTGTGGGTCAAATAGATCTTTGGTTGCTGGATGGTTGGATTTTATGGCATGTCAACCCTTGTTGGGTTATTTTATGCCAAAGATTGTTGTATTTCTTCTTTGTGGAATTATTAACAGAAAATACAAACTGTTGATTTAAATGAGGTTTTATTTTTGGTTTGAGAAAAATTATACTTTTACATCAAGTTGTACTAAGCTTGGTTGTAACCTCTTAAACCGTCGTGTGGATCCAGGAGCTGAAGGCGGAGCTGAGGTTTACCGGTGACTCTCATGGAAGCTGGTCTGTCTCTTCTCGCGTCTCGTCGTCAACTGACTTCTCCACGTGTCCCTTTTAGTGACTCCTTAAAATTACTACTACATCTACCTCCTACTCCTATTATTATCTACCTCTTACTGCTACTCTCATATTCCCATCTAAAAGAAACGGTCCTTATTTTACCGCCCAAATTTAAATTCTTGGTGCCAGTGTGTCTACATTTTTCTATTTTTAGAACACTAGCCAAACGCCATTGTTTCAACCATTACAGATGTTTTTGTTTTATTCATTCTTGTTGAGTATTCAAATTTGTTCACTCATTTTAAATTAATAGTAATAATGACAATTTTTTTTCTATTTTTCATGTGAATTTGTTCTTAGAATATATGAAAAGCATTTTTAATTTGTTTGCATTGGGGGAACTTCTTGAGAGCTCCTGCATGTCTTTTTTGAGTCTCCTGTAATACTTTGCCAGGACAAAGACAAGAGGACGAAGAAGATGAAGAGGCCGACAGAAGATGAGAAGATAACATCTGGGAATGGACAGGCATATCTTTTGCCGAGTTGCAGAGTGCAGCTCACAACCAAAGATAGATGACAGGTGATTGTCAGAGAATCATCAGTGGTGTCTCTACAACCAACGTACCTGGGATAATGAGACCAATGTCGATGATGTAATAATCTATATATTAAAGATGCTTGTTGTGTAATGGTTAACATCATAGTAAATGGACATGGGGATCCAAGTTTGAATCCTTGATGAGGCTGTTTGCATTTCACATAGTGCTATTAACCTAGGGGAAAGTATGATCCAGTTATGGATAAGATAATTTCTAATTTTCTATTTGCCACTAGATAATACAAATTCTAACAATCCACATTTACTTTTCAATAATAAAGGTTCCCTATCACATAATGTATAATCAATATGGAAAATTGGCAACTCCTTGAAAGATTATTAATTAGATCAACCAGCAAATTATAAAAGATCCGTTAAATTAAGATAAAATAAAGGAAAAAATATCTAAGATAAAATTACAAAGAGTTTAAGTACAGAGAAACAAGAAAAACCATAACATATAAGAATTAATCCTAACTTTTATAAATTTTAAGTTATCATTAACTATATTAATATATATTAATAAGTAAAAGTAAGTAAAGTCGATGGGGTGGCCTAAAGTCGGTATCAGCCAGTCAGCGAGGAAGTCTATCTCCTTTTCAATAGCGCTAGACCAAGGAGATTGTTTTAGCATCTGAGGTGGAGCACCACACCTACCATCAGCTCCTTACTTTACCGCACAGATCCCTGTGCTACTCATACGCTGAGTTGGCGAGGGCCGGTATCGAACTAGGAATCTTGTGGTTTCTAGCCAAACGCTCTACCGACTGAGCTAACAGTTTTGTTTTTATTCCTAATTTTTCAAATTTCATGTTTAATTTTTTTGTTTTGATTTTATTATAAAACTTCTCTATAAATAATTCTATTAAAAAATATTTTGCACATTTTTTTAATTAGATAAATTTGTTTTAACATTTTTAAATAATCTATCAGAAAATTTAAGTATTTTTTAAGGAATTTTTAGAAAATATTTGGAATAATACTGAATTATTAATATATATTAATGATTTAGAAATATTCAAAAGTTTTTCTAAAAAATTCTAAAATTTTCCAACTGGTCACTTTAATCTTGGTATAGCAACAGGTCTCAGAAAAGGAAAACTCTGAATTCAAACCTGTTAAACTTTGCTTTCAAACCTGTTAAACTTTGCTTGAAAATTGACCATTTTTAAAACTTAATAATCAAATATTCTTATTGCGTTTATTCTTCCAAGTTGTAGTTGTTTCAGTGCTACTGTACAGCAGCACCACATGGACCCTAACAAAATACTCAAAGAAAAAGCTAGATGGGAATTGCACAAGGATGTTGTGTACTATCTTGAACAAATTCTGGAAACAGCATCCCCCCCCCCCAGCTGTATGGTCACCTACCTTCTATCACACAAACCATCCAGGAGAGATGAGTAAGACATGCTGAACACTGGAGAAGCAAGGATGAACTTATAGGTGAAATTCTCCTATGGACATCTACACGTGGACACACCAGTGTAGGTTGACCAGCAAAAACCGACATCAATCAGCTCTGTGTGTATTCAGGATGCTGTGCGGAGGATCTCCCAATAAGAGTAAGATGAACAAGACATGCTGGATTGCTGGAAAAAAAAACTTTTGTGACATTCAACTGTGGACACCTACACATGGACACACCAGTGTAGGCCAGCCTGCAAAAACCTACATCAGTCAGTTCTGTGTGTATTCAGGATGCTGTGCGGAGGACCTCCCAATAAGAGTAAGATGAACAAGACATGCTGGATTGCTGGAAAAAAAAACTTTTGTGACATTCAACTGTGGACACCTACACATGGACACACCAGTGTAGGCCAGCCTGCAAAAACTTACATCAATCAGTTCTGTGTGTATTCAGGATGCTGTGCGGGGGACCTCCCAGTAAGAGTAAGATGAACAAGACATGCTGGATTGCTGGAAAAAAAACAAACTCTTGTGACATTCAACTGTGGACACCTACACATGGACACACCAGTGTAGGCCAACCTGCAAAAACTTACATCAATCAGTTCTGTGTGTATTCAGGATGCTGTGCGGGGGACCTCCCAGTAAGAGTAAGATGAACAAGACATGCTGGATTGCTGGAAAAAAATAACTCTTGTGACATTCAACTGTGGACACCTACACATGGACACACCAGTGTAGGACAGCCTGCAAAAACCTACATCAGTCAGTTCTGTGTGTATTCAGGATGCTGTGCGGGGGACCTCCCAGTAAGAGTAAGATGAACAAGACATGCTGGATTGCTGGAAAAAAACCCAAACTCTTGTGACATTCAACTGTGGACACCTACACATGGACACACCAGTGTAGGCCAACCTGCAAAAACCAATATCAATCAGTTCTGTATGAATTCTGGATGCTGTGCAGAAGACCTGCCAGGGGGTGATAACTGATAGGAATGGTTTGTGAGAGAGAGTCAAGGGAATTCATACTAATAGTGCAACTTGGTGATGATGATGATGATTGCTGTTAACCCCACCCCTACTCTTCTTCTTGGTTATTTCAGTTCATTTATAATATCTATTGTCTTGTGTTCCTTGATTTTTAGAACTCTTTGCAGTTACAGAAGTGGCTCATAGAGATCCACAACCTTTAACATTTGACTTTTAATTAATGTCGTAAAGTTTAAAGTAAAAATTACAAACCTAGAATATTCCTTTTGATTGAAAATTCTAATTACTATTATATAATATAACATGTATTATTGTTATATTATAACATATTTTTTCTATATATCATAGAACGTACTATTCTCATATATCATATGTATAATTGCTATATATCATAACATGTATTATTTTCATATATCATAACATTTATTATTGTTAATATTATAACATGTATATCATTATATATCATAACATGTATTATAGCTACATATCATAAAATGTCTAATTTTATATATTATAACATGTATATAACATGTATTACTATTAGATATCATAACATGTATTATTTTCATATTCTATAACATTCATTTTAGTGCCATTTTTAATTGAACAATAACAATATTTTCTTTAAAACAAATATGTTTAGAAAAATATGTTCAATATTTTTAGCTATAACCATCTTTGTAGAAACTTTGCAAATAGATATCCTATAATAATCCATTACGTTATTTATTAAGTAGAAATTAAATGATATTTAAACCATTCTTTTTTTATAGTTATTATTTGATTGAAAAACTTTTTTCTCTAAATGTTTTAACATTTATTGTTGAAAACCTACCCAACAATATCTGTGGAGGGCTTGAAATGAATCAGAGTGTGTTTCATAATTGTATGGTGGCATAGGGTTTTGACAACACCTGCAGCGAGAATGCAAAGGGCCCAAAAAAATACCAGACGTTTGGGAACTTAGACCTAAAGTTGGTGTAGCAAGATGGGTATATTATCCTGACTTTTGTGAGCTAGAACTACTATATTAGAAAAGGAGGAAGAAGAAATAAGAGATGATAAAGGTTTAAAAAATAGTGATGAGCACAAACAGGATGAACGATGATTTGACCGTAGCATGACCCCAAATGGAGAATTGAGTGTCAACCGGAAGTTTCGGGTGTTGACCGGAACCGGATGTCACGTGGTGACGTGGAACAACAAAGAAAGGTATCAGTCTCTTTTCAATTTGGGACGTCGTAGGGTACGGACCTGACCATGGGTCCCTTATGGGATCACAGTAATCTAAAAGTATAGTTCTCTCTCTTTCTCTCTGCCTTTCCTCCTCTCCGATACAGCACATGAGACAAACCTACCCTGGAAATAAAGGCTAGCAGTTTTGACTACATATTTCTCGTGTTATAATTTCTATCAACACCATTTTAGCACTGTGAATTTGGAGGCACGTGGACGAGACCCGCTATACAATATACACCGCCGCCGCCGCGTTACAATTATTGTTTTAGTGCCTGGAAAAGGGGACAACGGTACAGTTTGGAATCTTGCAAGTCACGTGATATAGAATTAGGTAGTCAGTTTCAACCAAAATGTGACGCAGTGCAGACGTGTGACTGCGGGGTTGAACTCAGATCGCTTGGTGAGTTAGAAAATGTACAATAAAGCTTTAAAAAGACGAAAAAGGTCTTGTTAATTATTTGCATGACTTTGAAAGAAGCTCTTAGAAAAGAAGATAGAAAGAAGTAAAGAAGAATCTAGATGATCAGAGATGGTCGAAGGAAAGAAGATAGAAAATAACAAGCAAGCAAGTCACACAACGCTATCTCTGTATCTATCTCTCTGGTACTCTTTTCTCTCTCTCTCACTCAAGAACTCTTGTTTATTACCCGACAAGAAAGGGTATATATAATATATATTATATATATGGACCTGGGGATAATAGTAATGAAGGAGTGATTTCACAATCCCCAGTGCTCCAAAACTGGAACATCATCACTGGTTGCGATTTAGAGCTATATACAAGGCAAACTAAAATGAGACCATAGAATTGAACTACATATTTATTGAATAAATGTACATTTTCATGCATGGATGAATTTTATTTTTAAGTACAATTAACTTTATAACAAAATAATGATGCAAAAATATAAAGGGCAATTATTTCTGACCCACAAAAAAGAAAGATAAAATGTTCATGTATTTTAAAATGGAGTTCATATGTTTTAAACAAGATGGAAGCATCTCCACACTAGATGGTAAGCCTCTGAAATAAGTAGACCAGTTCATATACCTAGGTAGTAATATCTCATCTGCAGAAAGTGATGTCAATATATGCATAAGTAAGGCATGGACTGCTTTAGACAGATTATTGATCATATGGAAATCTGATCTCTCTGATAGAGAGAAAATTCTTCCATGTGGTAGCCATGTCAGAGCTACTGTATGGCTGTTTCACTTGGAATACTTAAAGAAAAAGCTAGATGGGAGCTACTCAAGGATGCTGTGTGCTGTCATGAACAAATCCTGGAAGCAGCAACCCTCGAATAAAACAGCAGCTATACAGCCACTTACTTTCTTATCACACAAAGCATTCAAGTAGGACAAACAATAAATACTGGACACTGCCGGAGAAGTGGCATTCTCCTGTGGATTGCTAGAATTGGTCGACCAGCAAAAATCTACATCAGCTCTGTGTGGATTAATGTTATGCACCCTCTCTCATCGGGTACATAAACAAGAGTTCTTCATGTAACATAGAAAGAGAGAGAGAGAGACAGACACACAGACAGACAGATACAGAGTCATGGGACTTAATTGTTCTTCATTCTATCTTCTTCTGTTCGGCCATCTGTGATGTCTAGGGCTGTTTCCTTTACTTCTTTCTATCTTCTTAGTTCTTGTCGTCTAGATTCTTCTTATCTTCTTCTAACTAAGGGCATGCATAATTAACTAACAAGACTTGTTGTCTTTGATGAAAGCTTTATTTTACTGCCCATTTTAATTTACCTCACAAGTCACAACCTCGACAGTCGCATGTTTGCACTACATTGCATTTTGGTTGAAACTGGTTACCTAACTAGTCAAATCATGTGATGTCCGAGATTCCCGCCTTTACTAACGGTCTGTATTTTTCCACAGAAACCTGCCCATCTACGTTCTGATTTGAAGGCCAATGATTGAACCTGCAGTCTAGAGATAACTGTCACTTAGAATTGTCTCAACCTAACTCCTTTATCCACTAGGCTATGTGTCCAACTGGACAATCCAGTGTGAATTTTAGGAACTTATAAACCTAATGCTTGTTTTGGCTAGAATATCTACCTATTCACTTATGTATGATTTTTTACCTAAACTCATTTTGGGTGTTTTCTTTTTAATTATAGTCTGAATAATACAAATAATACATAGAATATGTTGCATTTCTCATAGTGGAAAAAGTATGCAATTAACTATCTTCCCTCCAGCTATGAGTAAATTGTAGGGCAGACTGGGCTCTTTAACCTTGGTTAGGCAACCAAACTAGGAGAGGGAAAATTGAATTCAAATCTGTTAAACTCCGCTTAAGAAATTGACTTTGTGTCACATCCTTGTGCAGATGGGTTGGTAAATATACAGTATTATCAATTTTTGATAAGTACATATTCAATTTTATTTTCCATCATCAACATCATCATCATCATCATCATCATCAGGCTTACAGCAAAGATCTCTCTCTCTCTCTCTCTCTCTCTCTCTCATTGCTCCTGGCTTCCAGTGTCTGCATATAGCTGTTGTATATAATTTTTTGCTGGTCAGCCAACACTGGTGTGTCCCTATTTAGAATCCTGGTTGTGGTAATTGCATTTCACTTAGTGCTAATACCCTTGGGAAAGGTATGAATCTTACTCTCCCTCCAGCTATGGGTAAATAGTAGGGTAGACTGGACTCTTTAACCTTGGTTAGGCAACCGGTCTAGGAGAAGGAAAATTCTGAATTAAAACCTGTTGAACTCCGCTTAAGAAATTGACCTTGTGTCACATCCTGCTCATGCGGAGGAGTTAGTAAATAGATATTTAGGAATTCACAGGAGAATGTCACTTACTTCACCATCAGAGCCCAGCATGTCTTGTTTGTATTTTGAACAAATCCTCGAAGTAGCAACATACAACAACAACTATACAAATAGTATAAATATTTTGTTATTGGATGCTCTATTACTTATGCCCAACCAACACTTAATACTATTTGAATATACTAAAATCATTCAATTTATCTACGTACAGTAGCAAAAAACATATGGTGAAAAAACATTTATCATTGCCATAGATTTTAATGAAACTTCAATGGTTGACACATATAGGAAGTGATTATTTTTCTTGATTATTGTTGTCTAAGTTCCCATCATCATCATGTTGCTCTAGTAGCACTGATATCCATGACAATCTCTCACCAACTGTCCCTATCATTCATTGCTCTTAGGAACTCCTCTGTGCAGCGTCCAGTATCCAAGTACAGCTGGTGAATGTAGGTCTTTGCTGGGTGGCCCTCACTACTACACAAACCATTCAGAGTAAGATGAACAAGACAAGATGATTTTTATGATTCATGAGTTTGCCATCAATAATTCAAACTACAATGTCACAGTCCATTGATTTAGCGACTATGTCACGGGGACTCAAAGAAAGATTAGAGTGTGTAAGGATGAGAAAGATAGAAAAAAAGAAAGAAAGAAAGAAAGAAAGAAAGAAAGAAAGATTAGAGTGTGTAAGGATGAGAAAGAAAGAAAGAAAGAAAGATAGAAAGAAAAAAAGAAAGAAAGAAAGAAAGAAAGATAGATTAGAGCCTGTAAGGATGAGAAAGAAAGAAAGATAGAAAGAAAGAAACAAAGAAAGAAAGATTAGAGTGTGTAAGGATGAGAAAGAAAGAAAGAAAGATAGAAAGAAAGATAGAAAGATAAGAAAGAAAGAAAGAAAGAAGAAAAGGAAAGATAGAAAGAAAGAAAGAAGAAGAAAGAAAGGCGAAATAAACGAGAAAGAAATGGCAATTAGGCAGACCGTTATGAAAGTTCTGTGAATATTGGTCAACATTGTTCCATCCAATGGTTTTCAGGAAAAATCAATCTCATTGTCAAACCAAGTTCAAATCCTGGATGAGGTTGTTTGTATTTCACATAGAACCAATAAAATTGGGAAGAGTATGCATCTAAATATCCTCCCACCAGCTATAAGTAGAGTGGTCTGAGCCTTTTAACCTTGGTTAAGCAACCAGTCTAGGAGAGGAAAAAATGAATTTAAACTTGTTAAACTCCCCTTAAGAAATTGACATTTTGGTAAATTCAAATAATATTTCACCTTGGTATGTTTTTCGAAGCTTTGTCAAATTTATTTTGAAGACAACTGGAATCCACATTTATGCTGGAAAGGTAATTGGGGTGGGGAGAACGAGAGGGGAGGGTGTACTGAGGGTTAAGATGTGAGTCGAAAGAAAAGGAAAGAGGGGAAGGTTGGACGTATTGTATGGAGTGAGGAAAGGGAAGAAGGGAATAGGTTTATTAGTCGATAATGGGCATGGTTTTTTTTTATGGGGTCATTTATTGCCAGTGTAGAAATTTGATTGTCTAGTAGGAAATTATTATTAAAATAAATTTTATTAAATTTTGACAAGTTCAGTGGAACCTTCATTTTTGCAGATTTTTATATTTTGTAAGATTGCTACCAATAATTTACACTATAATGTCGCAGTCCAGTGCCTTAGCCACTTTGTCAACAGAACTATGGTTCTCAGGCAAAATCAATCCCATTGTCAACCACCAGGAAAGCAAAGTTGACCGATTGAACCATAACAGAATTTGGGGGTCATAGAAAGATCGGCAACTATGAGGGTCCATTAAGTTGAAAACCAGCAAGAATACAACCAGGAAGTTGTTGAAATTATTTTTGTATATAAGGTGTGCTCCAATTCCCCACCTAGATTTATAGACTAACCATTATCACGTGGTTTATTCCTTCACCAATCACCAGCCATACTGTGTGGCTGATACACTACTTAAACACTGATACTGGCCATAGTTCTACTAGCACTCATTGAGGAGGGACTTGCAATACCCAGGACTCTTTACCAGAAGAACCAAAGGATTCTTTATCAGAGGATTACCAAGGATCCACTTCCACTGGACAAGCGCTCTTGCTTAAAGCCTACAGGATTGACCATAAGATCGTAACAGAAGTAGAAGGGTATATAACACATTAAGTTGAAAACCAGCAAGAACACAAGCAGGAAGTAGAAGAAGAAAAACAGACTATTCCATCGAGGACATGTTCGTCTCTATGATGAACAATTCATTCAATCAAATTAAAAAGTACTATACAGAAATCACTTTCATATTCATAGCTTGAACTGTTATCCGCAGTTTGGGGAAAAAAGATGCGACAGAGAAATAAAATCAAGGGAATTTCTCTTTCTTCTCTCATAAATATACATAAGTGCAATAACCAAGTTGATTGCATTGATTGACAGATAACATTTAAATAATTCAACTGGGAGATACAACTGGGACGATACATTGAATCAGTAGAACAACCAATGGCAACAATTCACCTAGTACAGTAGGTTCCCAAAAATTTACTTCCGCAGCGTGCACTTTAAAAACAACACAAATATTTTGGTGCACATTGTATTAAAAAAAATGCATTGATACATTTCATCCCATAAAATAATAAGTGCAGAACAGTTAAAGTTAAAAAAAAACCCCAAAACTCCAGAAAAATTTGTAGTGAAATAATAATAGTCATAGGAAATGGACTCATTGCCCCATGTTCAAATCCTGGATGTGGTAATTGCATTTCACTTAGCGCTAATACCCTTGGGAAAGGTATGAATCCTACTCTCCGTCTAGCTATGGATAAATTGTAGGGCAGACTGGTCTCTTTAACCTTGGTTAGGCAACCGATCTAGGAGAAGGAAAATTCTGAATTAAAACCTGTTGAACTCCACTTAAGAAATTGACCTTGTGTCACATCCTGCTCATATGGAGGGGTTGATAGATATATAAATAATAGTAAGTAAAGTCAGCAGAGTGGCCTATTGTTGGTATCAGCTGGACAGCAAAAGAGTCTATCCCCTTTTTACTAGTGCTAGACTGGGATGATTGTTTTGTGTGTGAGGTGGAGCGCCACACCTACCATTGGCCTATTGTCTGTATCAGCTTCACAGCATGGGAGTCTATCATCTTTTCACTCATTTTAGACTAGGAAGATTGTTTTTGCATGTGAGGTGGAGCACTACACCAACCATCAGTGATACAATTTCAAATCCTACACAGGGCTGGTTGAATAGTATATTTTTTTTAGATATCAAATTACATGAAATAATAGAAAATAGAAAAATAGTAAGAAAAAAAAGAGAGTAAAGGAAGGATAGAGAGAGGATGAGCATGCAGAAGCAATAACGCTAATATGCTTTGATTGAACATAATGAAAAGAAGGAAAGAAAAACAGTGAGAGAGAGAGACAGAAAGAGCAAAATCAATATTATTTCATATTTTACATATTGAAATATTTGCAATAGTTCTTAAGTAAATATATCAAAGATTGTAATAATTAAATTATCATACTGCGGTATATTCACAGGCCCTGCTCGTACACAGTAAAACATTTAGGAGGATCTTTTAAATCGTGGTCATAATATAATCACAATTCCTAATAATAGTCGACCTTTTCATGAGACCTCGAAAGATGTGTATTGATACCAAAAATTGGATCTTGCACTTGTACCAATTTTTAAGGAAATGGTATCAAAGATTGTAAACAAAAATTCACTGAAAAATCCTCGGTTTTAGGAGGCATAACTAATTGGGGGGGGGGGCATATTTTCAATTGTAATTTTAGTTAATTTTCTTTTATTTTGCTTCAAATACTGAAAATGTTATATTTTCTGATCAATTGTTTTGCCAAATGTTGCAAAACTGAGGATTTTTCAGTGCATTTTTGTCTACAACCTTTAACTCTTAATGTCCTATACCCCCTCATTCCACCCGGTCAGAAGTCACATTCGTTTTCCTAATCTGCCCTAAACGATAGCCTTTGTTTAAAAGTAATATTAAAACATATTTAGAAGTCTTTATTTTAAGGGAAATATCTCAGGTTAACTTTAAATGAAAAGGCCATTTTTAGCCATTTTTTGAAAAATCATTATAGGAATGGGGCTGTGGAATAATTTTTTCCTTTTCTCAAGTTTTTTAATCTTATAAAGTTACCACATATACTCCGATATAATCTGACGTAATGTAGACACAGGCCCTTACTTATATTTAAAAAAATTATTAATTTATAGAATTAATTTTTAAAGTTAAGGGTTACTCCTAATCCTTTCCTTTATTATTGAATTTCAGCCTTTTAAAATTTTGGCTTAAAAATCTTTCTAATTCATGAGATTCATGTATATTATATCATTAAGTTTGCTTGTCATGATTTCATATATCTATCCTATTAGTGTGGTAATATTTAAAGTCTAACACAGAAAATTCTATGGTGATTAAATCACTTTCCTTCCTTTTGCACTGCCATTTAGTTGTTTATATAATTTTGTCACACACACATTGACTGATATAAAATATGGATGTTCAGACTAACTTTGACTATATATAAAAGAATAATAGGTTGAGTTTTCTTTCACTTGGGAGAGTTGTTATCTTGGAACGCAACATTTTGAAAAAGAAATAAAATGTTATTTACTGTCCTCTGATCCTGCAAGCTCATCTTTACAGATACTCTTCATCCTCTGAGGATTCAGAATCTTCTATATCATTATACTGTAGCATTTCATTATCCTTATTTTCTTTAAGCATATTAGAATTTTTTATATGAGGCTTGATAATTAGTATCATTTGTATTATTCAGACTATTATACAGACAGAAAAAAATTCGTTTTTAGTATATGGAAGAGCAGATCTGAAATTTATCTATATAAGTTACCCTTTCAATCAGTTCACTGATCCAGACTGCTCTGTCAGCTGGGGCAAATAAATATACCAATAGCACCTCTGCAGAGGGGTGAAATCCCTCCAATAGGTCCATCTGTTTGTCTTGGGTGGTGACCTGTAATGCTTAAGGATGGATTCTTTGCTGAGTAGTCCATGACATGCAACACTCTACTTTGGCCTTTACTTAGGCTAGATGGGCAGTCAAAGAGGTCCCCTCCAATCAACTGGCTGATCAAGCCCTAGCCCCTATATGACTGTCCCAACTCTTTTTCCCTAATGACAAACCCTCAATTCTTTTTATCTTACATGTGCAATAAGGCAGTGGCTGAGGGTCTTAGTGTTCTGGATATGATATTAAACTGCATCTAATGTTGAAGTTCCCAATTAGGGAGCTCTGAGGAGTGTGGAGTACCCTTTCATTGCCATTAATCACAGGTCTACTCTAACCTGAAGTGGTAGTACCTGTTAGGGTCTCATCTATCCATTAAATAGAAAATTTAAAAATGCGTTTAGAAAAAAATTGAGTTTAAACAAAAATTGAATACCCACCAAGAAAGAATAAAACAAAATGTCTTTGGCATAAAATAACCCAGCAAGAGTTGACATGCCATTAAATCCAACCAACCAACCAACCAACCAACCAACCAAAATATTGTAAAACTTTGACTCAGTTCTCAGACATTTTTATTAATTTAAAAAATTCTTTTATTGTTTAATGGTTCATTTTCTTGAAGTACCGATATTAAAAATACTACAAAAAAAAAAAAAACCCACTCCATGAGGTATAAAAATAAATTTTTGAAAGATATTGCCTGAGGGGGAGGGGAAAATTAAATAAATAAAATAAAACGTTTGATATATTTTTAAAATCAATTACTTACTTAAAAAGCCTCATGTTCCCTCCATTCTGAGATATTGGTTATGTTTTGCGACAGTAGGGACATCCAAAACGTTTTTAAAATTTTCTGATTTAATTATTCATACTCTTATCTTTAAAGAAAAATTTTAAAATCATACAAGTAAAATATATTTTGTTTGGATTTCATAAAATCAAATAAGGATTGGGTCATGCTAGTATAAAAATATTTCCCCTAATATATTTGAATAAAAACCTATTTTAAACATAAATTGATCTAAAAGTGAATAAGTATCAAAATTTTCATGAAAATTTGACAATTAATTGATTTCTCATAGAATTTTAATATTCTTGTGTACTAATGATACTGACTATGAATTAAATACTCATAAACTTACTTAATTCCTGAAATGACTGTGATGTAAGCAGTGACATAGTTTTGGTTACAGATAAATAGAGACCAAATCTCTATTAATAATAGATTTTTTACTTCTTCATCTCACCTTATATGTAGAAAAAGGCAATGTAGACATTGTCACTTTCTGAGAATAATGGTTGCATTGAGTATATTTCCACCTTGTTGAAAATATGGCCTGGAGCCTTAATTATTGTCACCAAATAACATAAACATTTTTCAATCCTAATAAAATTATTAATGGATCTTTTGTGAGAAAGGTGACTAATGAAAATGCAAATTAAATAAAAAGTTTTATATATATATATATATATATATATATATATATATGAAGAAAAAGTGGAAGTAAATCTGACAATATGTAATATTATAAAAATTGAAAAAAAAACACAAGTTTAAGTAATGAATGATGTTTAATAAGCCGACACTGCAATTTTTTTGTTTGTTTAACAAACCATCCTCAACCAACAAAAGCCCTGAGGAGGGTTTGTTAAACAAATTGAAACACTGCAGCGTCGGCTTATTAAACATCATTCGTTAATGAAACTTGTGTTCTTCCAATTTTTATAATATATATATATATATATATATATATATAATATACCAAGCGTGTTGGTAGATCCTTGCGGAGAGAAAAAACCCGGCAGAGAGTTTGATTGTAAAAATATACTACCAAACATCAACCAGGAAGAAAAAAATTTTTGAAAAAAAGAAAAGACCAAGTTATTCGTACCAACAAAAAATAATCTATTGGTATAGTATTTGGCCAAAAGAAAAAACAATTTATATGCATATATATGTATATAAGATATATATATATTCATATAACCGCTAGGAGAAGCTAATTTGTAAAAAGTGCTCGATACCTAAGTAGAGCCAAGTAATAAGGATATCTACTGAGTCAGACGAACCTACTATTAGTTTCGCATAAAGCTCTTCAGGGCTAAAATCTGACTCTATTTTAGTCAGATTTTAGCCCTGAAGAGCTTTATGCGAAACTAATAGTAGGTTCGTCTGACTCAGTAGATATCCTTATATATATATATTATATATATATATGCAAGGTAGTAAATAAACAGGTGTGAATAATATTTCTCCGAATTTTTTATATGAGGCTTGATAATTAGTATCATTTGTATTATTCGGACTATTGTCCTCATCTTTATTGTTATCTGCACAACATTTCAGGTAATGTTTCCTCTGGCCTTCTTCAGGTATTTCTTGTTGGACTCGGGAACCTTCTCAGACTCGGGAACCTTCTTGTCATAATCAGGAACCTTCTTGTCGCTATGGTTAGCGGAATGAGAACAGGATTCCCTAATCCCGATTCACTACTCAGAGCTCAATGGGTGACCCAATGGGTCAGGTTATGTCTAGTATATATATGGCCTTCAGAACATTGGTCGGTTGGTTGGTGCTAAGCCTAATGAGCCCAGATGTAAGAACTGCCAATTAATATCTAAGGCCCACCTTCCTCCTTCTCATAGCAGTTCTTCTTTTGAGTTCTTATTGTTACCATGAACCGCACATAGGAAATGTTAGTTTCATGCCTGTTATTGTAGATTAGTATATTGGGTGTCGGCATCCCCCTTTGTAACCTGATCAGATTAAAAGATTATAGGATTTGATTATTTCCAATGAAACAATCAACAATTTCAGCCCCTGACACTCCTTCTGACCAGAGACATCGGGTCACTTCCTTGATGCATATTGCTAGTAGATCGTCCATGTTAACACTGTAAAGACAGCAAGCCAAAAAAAAGGCTGTTTGCATTTCACATAGCATATATTCTTCTAAAATCCATGTTATAAAACACACAAGGTTTCCATGTCTTTAGTTTCAATTCTAGGCTAGCCTTCATACAAAATCCTGGACGAGGCTGTTTGCATTTCACATAGCATATATTCTTCTAAAATCCATGTTATAAAACACACAAGGTTTCCATGTCTGTTAGTTTCAATTCTAGGCTAGCCTGCATACAAAACAAGGCAATTAAGCTGACTGATGATCCATTCTTAACGAACAACCTCCAACCGCACAATGTATAATTAGTATAACAAGTTCTTAATGAGAAGCTGCCAGGAAGTAATGTTTGTATATTTTGGCAATTAGACATTTTGGTAATTGGATATTTATGGGACAATGTTTCACTGATCTTTATAAACATCGAAAATGTAGCCAAAGAAATGAATTACCAAAATGGCTGAGTGCTGAAGACACAATGGCAGGTTCAACCATCCGAAGAGAAGATTGGAGAAAAAAAAAAAGAAACTGCTTAGATTGCTTTTGCAAATGAAAATGAAAATTCTTTGAAAGAACACAGCACGATAAACACCTTGGCAATAATATACTTATAGTGTGTATGTGTGGGTGTATACAAGGTGTGTCAAAAAAGTATTGATTCTTTATTTCTATCTTAGTAAATACAGCTTTAAACTTGGTACTTTTTGACATACCTTGTGTGTATGTGTGTGTGTGTGTGTGTGTGTATATATATATATATATATATATATATATAATTGGTAAAGGAAAAGGCTTAAGAATTGATCATTTTGCAATAACATACTTATAGTGTGTGTGTGTCAAAAAAGTATCAAGATTTTTTGTACTTTTTGACACACCTTGTATTCTAAAAAAAATAACGCTCCATTCATTCTATAGAAGGAAAAAAATAGAGGTGGGGGAATAAATATTTGTTTGTTCTGCTTATGATTAGTCTTTCGATCTCCAGTCTGTTTATGATTGGTTTGGTTTCTTTGCACAATTATGGGGTTTCAAGTAAATGTTCTTTGTTGAGGGGGGGGGGCAAAAAGAAGCGAATCAAGGGCCTTATTCACAGGCTACAACACTGTTGTCATCTACTAGCAGCTGAAGTCGCAACACTGTTACTGCCGTCAACCCACTTCTACTTATACTGCCGTTTCCCCTTATCATCTGGGCACATCAGTTGAACCTCGCGCCCGTGCACAATTCTCATGCATTCGGATGGATGCATGTAGGCCCCAACATCCGGGCACCTGAATTGCACCTCGTGTCCATCCAGTGCCTAAATCTCGTTTCTTTGCATTCTGGAGGGTGTGGGTTTGACTCTGGCAGGCGAGACACTCTCACTCTTTTTCCAAATGAGTACGGTGGTACTCGTTCTCCGTCACACATTCCTCATTTCTATCTTGGTAAATACAGCTTTAAACTTGGTACTTTTTTGACATACCTTGTATATATATATATATATATATATATATATATATATATATATATATAATTGGTAAAGGAAATGCTTAAGAATTGATCATATTGTAGTTTTATATCTATTTCTACCCACAGGTATCTGTGTACAAAAAATTAGATTTTTTAATTGCACCATTGTTTGAGGAAATAGCATCAAAGATCATTTGCTATAATGCACTAAAATCCTCGTTTTCTAGAGGCTAAATTTTGTGAAAACAAGGATTTTTAGTGTATTTTAGTAGACGATCTTTGATGCTATTTCCTCAAACAATGGTGCAAGTAAAAGATCTAATTTTTGGTATTAGTATTCAGTATACTAACAGACAACTTTTGCATAGATGGACAATTTGATATTTTTAAAAAGTGAAAAATCAGCCTACCCTAGTGTACATAATATAATCTTCACTTCACTTCACTTACCCTTGAGCCAGGTCAAGTAATCTCCCTATTACGGTCAAGATAAACATTCTTTTCTTCAGATTCTTTCTCAATATTTGGTGTTATTTTCCCCATATACACTGCTTTTTAAAAATTCTTAAAGCTCCTTTTTTTTTCTTTTTTTATTCTTTTCTATTCCGAAGAGAAGTTATCAACGAGCCTTTTGTCATTTTGGGATATTTACCACATATCCCACATATACACGAGTCAGGCACAGGCCCTATTAATGTGGAACCACCCACGAACCGAAGCCCATGGGTGGTGGGTTCAAAAAATATGTTGATCCCGCTGTCATTCCCCCTCAAGGGGGATGCCTCAAGCACTGGACAATAAACCCAGCCCTACCCCTTTAAACCAAGGGAGCAGGTGTTGTCTGGGGAGATGGCCCCCTGGGATCAACTTCTACAGCCCTGCATGGATTCTTGATGCTGCACAGATGACCTCTCGAGGGTGATAACTGATACGGGTGATTGGCGAGAAATTGTCATTTTGGGGTTTTTACCACATATTCTACATATATGGATCAGTAAAAAATCAGCCTACCCTAGTGTATAGGATCTTTTTCTGGTCTTTTCAAAATAAGTGATTGTTTTGTTAATAACTTTCATAATTTTCATAAACAAGGATTTTTAGTGCATTTCAGTAGATGATCTTTGATGCTATTTCCTCAAACAATGGTACAAGTAAAAGATCTGATACTTGGTATCAGTTTCAGTATACTAATACACAACTTTCCTATAGATGGACAATTTGATATTTATAAAAAGTGAAAAATCAACATACCCTAGTGTACAGGATCTTTTTCTGGTCTTTTAAAAAATAAGTGATTGTTTTGTTAATAACTTTCATAATTAAATTGCTTAGTTGATCAGCTCTGCATGGATTCTGGATGCTGCACAGAGGACCTCTTGGGGGTGATAACTGATTGGCGAGAGATTGTCATTTTGGGGTATTTACCATGTATCCCACATATATGGGTCAGTGAAAAATCAGCCTACCCTAGTGTACAGGATCTTTTGGACCAAGTCACCGACAGGCACCCCAGCCCAGATCAGTTTTAAAAGGAACTGAATTTTGCTTTTCACCAGTTGTCAGAAAACAAAATCAAAAGCCACTAAAAACAAAAGGTTCAGAATTTTAGAATATTTTAGAATTAAAATTTGATAGCAAAATCTTTTTTTATTAACTATCCGTAGAGGCACATGAAAAATAAATAAACATGTCTTTCGTTTTAATGTTTTATTTTTAAAAAATAACGTTAGTTTATCTTTAGTGCAAAATTAATTTTTTCACATATGCTAACAACAACAACATGAAATAACTAATTTTTTAATAAAATCAAAAACTATTTTAGTATAAAAATGTGCCTTTCATTTTTATCGGCTGCTAATTTTGTTTACTCACAACCGGTGAAAAGCAAATTTCAGTTGCTTTCAAAACTGATCTGGGCTGGGGTGCCTGTTGGTGACTTGGTCCGATCTTTTTCTGGTCTTTTCAAAATAAGTGATTGTTTTGTTAATAACTTTCATAATTAAATTGCTTAGTTATTCAAATAGAGCATTTCTGCCCTGGAACTGATTATAACCTTGGATTTTTATTAGATTTCTATGGCAAATAAATCGGGAGTAAGCATTGATTGTTGAGATGTTTTATTAGTAAAATCTAAAATCTAATTTATGAATTTCTTTTTTCTTTCTTTTTTTTTTTTAAAGTATTGTTCATAAAAATAATAATCTAATTTACTCAATTTCTTCTGATTAATGATCAATTTATTTATTTTTGGTTATTGTGTTTATTTTTAAAAACAATACAATTAAAAACAAATGAGACGCTTTTAGAAAGAGAGAGGGAAAAGTCAGGTTAGATGATGAGCATATGATTATTGTGCTAAGTTTAATTGTTCTAGGCAATTCTAGGAAGTTTTTGTTAGTATTTTTTATGTCTACAGAGGAAATCAAGATAATTCGAAAGAAATCATCTCATATCAGAAATGAATAAATAAAGGAAATTGTCAACGTTTTGATTGTTATATACAAGGGAGATGTGCTTAATTGAAGTCATACCTAATTTTTGAAAATTAATTAGTTAATAATTAATGAATTTAGGCCAAGCTGTCAGCTTGGCAGTCGAGGTTTCGAGTCACACACGGAGCAGTCTCCCATGTCTATAACCTTGCTGATGAGACCTAATAGGTCGAAATGTACATTCAGGGATTGACATTTTCTTGATCTGTTTAGCCTTACATTTGAACATATATGCCCGCCTAAATTCATTAATTATTAACTAATTAATTTTCAAAAATTAGGTATGACTTCAATTAAGCACATATACTCCAAAAATTGTTGGCTAAAAGCCATAACAAATAAACACAGTGTTTATTTACGTACTTTCATACAAAGGAGAGTAAAAAATTATCCGCACTTTCACCATAACAGGAAGCTGAAGGTAGATGTGGTGCAAAAACAATCTTCCTGGTCTAGCGCTAGCAAAAAGAGGATAGACTCCCTTGCTATAAAAATAGGATAGACTTCCTTGCTGATACTGACAATAGGCCATTCCACTAACTACTACATTTTAGAAAGCAAATATAATAAGAAAGAAATAAAAAAGGGAAGAAGCAATAATACTATACATCAGATGCTTATTGTTTGCTTGTGGAATGGAAGAAAGAAAGAAAGAAAGAAAGAAAGAAAAGAAAAAATAAAGGAAGAGAAATGCAGAAAGAAATGGAAGAGATAGAGAAAAAAAATGAGTAAAAGAAAAAAATGAAGAACTCTTATTTTGAAAGTTTATTTTTAAGCAAAACAAAATATTTATTTATTTATGATACTATACATTAAATGCTTATCATCTGCATTACTTGTTTATTTGCAAGGAGACAATTAATGATTAATAATAAAAATAAATTTAAAAAATAATCTATGAAATAATTTTCACAAAAATTATGATACAAACGTATGTATTTTGTTTTCTTTTTTAATATATGCATTAAAATAAGTAATAAAAAAAACTTATAATTAATGTCACACTGCATTCTACACATGCATGCAGTGTCCTGAATTTGATGTTAAACTGTATCTAAGGATGAAGTTCCAATTTTGGAGATCTGGAGAGTGTGGAGTAACCCTTCATCATCATTACTTATTGGCATTGTTGTGGTCATGTGATTGAAGTTTGAGCCTGATCGTGCCATTTTCCTTGCTGTCTAGTAACTTTTTGTTAGTATTTTTATGTCTACAGAAGAAACCAAGATAATCGAAAGAAATCATCTAATATCAGAAATGAATAGATTAAAAGAAATTGTTGACGTTAAAACATTTTGATTGTTATATATGAGGGGTTCAAAAATTATGCTCATTTTCACGATAACAATCTTTATTATTGTCCCACTGCATTCTGCTCATGTGTGTTTATAGTTGGCATTGTTGTGGTCACTTAATCAAAGTTTGAACCTGATCGCGCCATTTTGCTTGCTATCTTTACAGTATAAACAGTATAAACATGGCCGCTCCACTAGAAGTTGTTAAGTTTTGAAGGGCCATCATTTGGCCTTCAAGCAAGAGCGCTTGTCCAGTGGAATTGGATCCTTGGTAAAGAGTCCTTTCTATAATGATTCCTTTGGGTCTTCTGATAAAGAGTCCTCAGTTCCTCCTCAATGATTGCAAGTGAACTGTGGCAAGTATCCATGTTTAAGTAATGTATCAGCCATGCAGTATGGCTTGTTGATTGGCTGGAGGAGTAAACCACGTGACCTTCGCTAGTCTATAAATCCAGGTGGGGAATTAGAGCACACCTTATATCACCAAAATATTCCAACAGAAGTTTTCACCAAGGAAATGACCCAATTTATCTGTCAGGTGTGTCAGGCGCTGGAATTTATTGGAGACTTTTAGCACATATAGGGACAGGGCATTACCACCTAGAAGTGTGTATGAGTGGATAAAGAAGTTTAAAAGTGGTCGGATAAACGTGATGCATAAAGAAGTAGCAAGACATCTGTCAACCTCCACAACTAATGACAAGATTCAACAAGTTTGAGAGATGGTAATGGCGAACTGGTGAGTTATCATCAATGAGGTAGTTTGTTCTTTGTTCTCTATATTTACCAACTCCTCCACATGAGCTTTTCTGTTCTCTGTTATATACCTTTTTACTCAGGTGTATATATCAGAGAAAGAGAGAGGAAGCGCGTGGTATAATGGTTAAAGTTATGGGAAATGGACTCGTCGCCCCGAGTTCAAATCCTGGACGTGGTAATTGCATTTCACTTTGTGCGCTAATACCCTTGGGAAAGGTATGAATCCTACTCTCCCTCCAGCTATGAGTAAATAGCAGGGCAGACTGGGTTCTTTAACCATGGCTAGGTAACCAGTCTAGGAGAAGGAAAACTCTGAATTCAAATCTGTTAACTCCACTTAAGAAATTGACCTTGTGTCGTATCCTGCTCGTGCGGAGGAGTTGGTAAATATATATATCAGAGAGAGAGAGAGAGAGAGAGAGAGAGAGAGAGAGAGTAGAGATGAGATGAGGGCTCTTACTTGTTAACTGTTACTTCTACTGTTTCTAACTCAGCCAGCCGCCTTGTTCTTCAGTCTGGGCTTTCCAGCAAGGATCTACACTGATCAGCTCTGCATGGATTCTGGATGCTGCACAGATGACGTCGACATGGATATCAGTGTTGCCAGCATGAGATGATGATGAGGAAATATCATAGAACAGCTCTTTGAAAGGAATACTAAATGTATGAATATCACCAAATATTATGGCAAACATTGTTGTATCTATTTTAGTCCTGGGGGTTCTGATCCAGATCAGTATCTAGCAATTGCTCCAGAGAGTCTGAGTAGTCTTAGCCATTGCTCCAGAGGGTCTGAGTAGACAGCCATTGCTCAGAGGGTCAAAGTAGTCGGCTATTGCCCTAAAGGGTCTGAGTAGTCTTGTCCATTGTTCCAGAGGGTCTGAGTAGTCTTAGCCATTGCTCCAGAGGGTCTGAGTAGACAGCCATTGCTTCAGAGGGTCAAAGTAGTCGGCTATTGCCCTAAAGGGTCTGAGTAGTCTTGTCCATTGTTCCAGAGGGTCTGAGTAGTCTTAGCCATTGCTCCAGAGGTCTGAGCAGTCTTAGCCATTGCTCCAGAGAGTTTGAATAGTCTTAGCCATTGCTTCAGAGGTTTGAGTAGTCTTAGCCATTGCTCAGAGGGTCTGAGTAGTCTTAGCCATTGCTTCAGAGGGTCTAAGTAGTCGCCATTGCCCCAAAGGGTCTAAATAGTCTTGTCCATTGTTCCAGAGTGTCTGAGTAGTTTTAGCCATTGCCCCAGAGGGTCTGAGTAGTCTTAGGAATTTGTGACACTAGTTGTGGGGACTAAACAATTTTTGTTTTTGTCCCTACATTAAAATATGTGTAAAAATACTAAATGAAGTAGCAGTAAAAATCTACAGATAAGTGTTTACGCTGATTGAATTAGAAGAAAGTGACCTCATATTTCTCTGAATTTTTTAGATGAGGCTTGATGATTAGTATTATTTGTATTATTTGGACTAAGTCCTCATCCTCATTGTTAGCTGTACAATGTTTCGGTAGATTTGCCTTCCGGCCTTCTTCAGGTATTTCTGGTTGGACTCGGGAACCTTCTTAGACTCAGGAGCCATCTCAGACTCCGGAACCTTTTTTTCAAACTTGGGAACCTTCTTGTCATCGTCAGTAACCTTCTTTACAAACTCAGGAACCTCCTTGTCATAATCAGGAACCTTCTTGTCGTAATTGTGAGCTGGCACAGAACTTTGAACCTAACCCTTTATTCAGTCCACGGGGGTATCCTGTTCTCATTCTGCCAACCATAGCTGATGTACAGGTGTTAAGCTGTGTTAATTATTATTCTTTGTTACTGCTGCCCCTGACCAGGACTGAACCTGCAGTCTAGAGATAACTGTCACTTTGAACTGTCTTAACCTAACCCCTTTATCCACTAGGCCATGTGTCCTATCCCGAGTCCGACAAGAAGAAAGCCAGAGGGCACATCGGCCAAAATGTTGTACAGATAACAATGAAGATGAGGACAATAGTCCGAATAATACAAATAACAATAATAATAATACAAAATAATAAAGTGACCCCACATAAAAATTTGGTTGGTTGGTTGGTTGGTAGGTTGGTTTGATTTTATGGCATGTCAACCCTTGTTGGGTTATTTTATGCTGAAGACGTTTTGTTTTATTCATTTCTTTATGGGTACTCATTGTTTTTTAAAACTCAATTTTTTTTTAAAACACATTTTTTTAAAACTCACTTTCTTGTTTCTGTTTCTAAATTTAAAAATCTATTTTCAATCAAATTCAAGATACATGAGATTCTAATTGCAGTTAATTAATTTTTTAAAATTAAATTATATTAAATTTTAATCAATTAAGAATGTATTTTTGAATGCACGCCTGCACACGCATGATTTTATTGCTCTGGTTGCAGCAAATATTGCTGGGTGAAGTTGTTGCACTAAGTATACAACGTCAGCACCCCCACTTCACCACGGCCCCCCCACTGCATTCAGAAATCAAGCAATCAAAGCTAATTCCAATTATGATAGCCTGGAACAGAAACGGATAATTATTAATTGCAATTAAAGGTGGGTTATTGATGTGGGAGCCAAAGGTGTTGATTAATACAAGTAATTAAACTCAGGTAAGTCTAATTGATTAAAGGCTCAGTGATTGCCGTCAGAGCGATGTTTGCGAAGGTACATCAGGTAACAACGACAGTGAAATGGTTGATTGATAAGAGTCACCTTCTGGACAGGGGGCGGCGACGGAGGCAGCGGCTGCTGCTGTTGCTGCTGCTGCTGCTGCTGCTGCTGCTGCTGACATCATTGTTGCTTATAACTTGGAAAGGCTAACGGCTTTAAAATTACAATTAAGATCCAATAGAGATTATCTAATTAGAATCAATAAATCATCTGAATGATTTAAATTAAGAAATTATATTTCTCTTTCCGATCTCTTTCACGTATTTTTCGTTGTCTGCTTTTCAGAAAATGATTTTTTCCTCGCCGAATTCTATTGTAAACGATTCAGTTTACAATATATCTATTAATAATAGAGATTTATTTGGTCTCTGTTTGTCTGTAACAAAAACTGTTTATGTCACATCCCACAAAATTGTGATAATGTAAAATAAATACATTCAAAATTTGAACATGCAAACTTTGACGATCCTCATTGTTTTTTCAAACAAGTTTTAATAATTACATGCCCACTATTATATATTCATATATAATTTGTTGCACTTTGATATATATTCAAAGTTATCAGAACTAAGTTTCTATTTCAGATTGTTTTATTTTTTTTACTCCTTTAATAAGTTTGATGATTTTACTTACTCATTGTACAAACTCTCTGACATTGAATTTTTAATTCCCACACCTCAGATATTATCTTTCAAAAATTAATTTTTACACCAACCGGAGATTTTTTGTTTTTTTTGCTTGTAGAATACCAAATTTGATCCTTGTTTTTATGTATTTCTTGAGATAAATCATTATTATTATATAATATAGACATAGGATTCATTTTGACTCTATCTGGGACTCTCCATGGACTAACCATCATATGTGTCCTGGGTATAACATTAAACTATCTTATGGTGAAGTTTCAATTCTGGGGCTCTGGGGAATATGAAGTACCACTTTATCACCATTACTCCCAGGTTCACTCTGACCTGGAGTGGTAGTACCTGTTAGAGTCCCATGTATGGGTTAAATAAAAAAAATTGAGTTTGAAAAAAATTGAGTTGAAAAATGTTTAATACCCATCTAGAATAAATAAAACCAAAACGTCTTTGGCATAAAATAGCCCAACAATAGTTGACATGTCATAAAATCCAACCAACAACCATCATACTACCAATAATACCAACCCATATCATAATACCATCAGGTCCATCAAGAGTTTTATTTGT
Source organism: Doryteuthis pealeii (assembly GCA_023376005.1). Lineage (NCBI taxonomy): Eukaryota > Metazoa > Mollusca > Cephalopoda > Myopsida > Loliginidae > Doryteuthis > Doryteuthis pealeii. The sequence continues at coordinate 43,551,203 of CM042151.1, forward strand.
GAAAAGTTCATTGGTTTCTTTTTAAAAAAGTGCTACTGTGAACAGTGCTTCTTATTGTCAAACACTCCACTTAGACCCTTACTTAGGCTAGACAGGCGGTCGGAGAGCCCCCTCTGATCAATCGGCTGGTCATGTCAAGCCCTAGCACCTATATGATTACCCCAACCTATTGCCCTTATGGCAAGCCCCAACCCTTTTTATCATATGGGTGTTAGAAGGTGGTGGCTGATTTACATGTTCTGGGAATGACATTAAACTCTATCTGATGGTGAAGTTCCAGTTCTGGAGGTTTGGGGAATGTGGAGCACCCCCTCATCACCATTGCTCCCTGGTCCTCTCTGACCCGGAGTGGTAGTACCTGTTAGGGTCCCATCTATGGGTTAAATAGAAAAATGTATTTATAAAAAAAAAAAAACTGAGTATCCATTATGAATTAAATTTATTTCAAAACTTTATCGGTATTAAATGACCCACTGAGGTTGATATGCCGTAAAACAAAAAAACAAAACAAAACAAAAACCAAACCAAACCAAGCATTCTTTTAGAAAAATCCCTGTCAAAGAACCCACTCAGTGGGCTGAGGCAGTAAAATACACTGACTGCACCTCTGCAGAGGAGTAAAATCCCCATAATTGGCCACCTGTTGGCCTTAAGAGGTGATCCATGATGCATAAAGACGGAATCCTGGGGGCTGAGCAGTCCATGACATGCAACACTCTATTTTGGCTCTTACTTAAGCTAGAACAGTAGTCGAAAACTTTATCGGCATTAAATAACCCACTGAGGTTGATATGCCGTAAAACAAAACAAACCAAACCAATCTTATTGTCAACTCCTTTAGCAAAATTCACCTTTTTTATTGAATGACCCTAGTATTTTGAGGATTAGAAGGAAATAAGAATTACTTTTATTTATTTATTTTTTCAAGTCAAGACCTAAGCAATTTTTTTTCTTTTTTGCTTATGTCTTCCATTCAATTTCACACAAACAATTTCGCTGATATTGTTACAATCATTCTATATGTTAAGCATTTTTTTGTTTTTAGACAAAAAAGAAACGAAAAGATAAAGAATCCTATTTCAATCTTGGAACATTTGGTAAACAAATTGTGGAGCCAAACTGTTTTTTTTCTCTGTTAGTAAATCACTACATTTATAATGACTGAAATGAGACAGAGTTTGTGCAAGAGGGAATGAGAAGACTGTATTTCTTGAATTGATTAAAAGATGATTATCTATTTTTCTAATCGAATTTGATTACTACATTTAATGTCAATTGATTTATCATCTAATTCTTTTTCTTATTCAAACTGATTATATGAAATCATCTAGTATATATGCAGTATGTATATTTAGTTTGTGAAACATACTATATATGCAAATATATAAATTTAGTATATGAAATATAGTATACTAGCAGCAGCAACCTGGTGTCGCCTGGGTAAAGGGGATTTTTAAAAGTTAGTCCCGCAGATCCATTATTACTGAATCATGAGTTGAATCCTCGTGGGATGCCCCATTTTAATCGCTATGTAAAAAAAAAAAAAAAAAAATAGACCTTGCATTGATCCAGCTACTCTGAAAAGAAACATTAATGTCTACTATCTAAAATATTAAATGAAAAAAAAAATCCATGCTGTTATCATTTAAATTCTATTTTTTAATTATCTTCACGAATATAAATCAAATCTCTATTATTTTTGCTCAAAAACCAAGCCCTGGTGATACTTAATGTGTATATATATTTACTTTGTCGTTAATTGTTTTATTTTCAAAGGTTCCTCCGGACATACATATACACACAATTGCCCTTTATATATGGATAAATTTCATCTGGACATACATACTCACAACTACCCTTTATATATGTATAGATATAGATAGATGGTATATAAGCAGTTTAAACCAGTCTCTAAAGTCTTTTATTTTGGTGTTGTAGCAAGAGGTGAAGTGATAGATGTACAAGTAGATATATTTTGTTGTTGGTTGGTTATTTTGTTTAATGGCACATCAAACTTTATGGGCTATTTACTGCCAAATCTTTTTTTTTTTTTTTTTTTTTTGCATATAGGATTTTTAAGCAAAGAGTTTGTAGGTAAATATTGAATTTCTCCAAATTTTTTTAGATGAGGCATGATGATTAGTATTATCTGCATTATTCGGACTATTGTCCTCATCTTCATTATTATTTGTACAATGTTTCGGTCGATGTACCTTCCGGCCTTCTTCAGGTATTTCTTGTCGGACTTGGGAACCATCTCAGATTCGGGAACTTTCTTTTTGAACTCTGGAACCTTCTTTTCGAACTCGGGAACCTTCTTGTCATAATCGGAGCCATCACCAAACTTTGAACTAACCCTTTATTCAGTCGATGGGGATATCCTGTTCTCATTCCGCTAACCATAGCTGGGGTAGAGGCGTTAAGTTGTGTTAATTATTATTCTATATCAAATGTATTTTACACAGCAAAAAAAAAAAGGTGATGTGATAAGTATAAGTGAAGACATTTAAAATATGTGACATATTTTCTTAAAGAGATATAATAAATTAAAATATGAAAAGTAGAAAGGAAAGAAAAACTAACAGATCTATGCATGTCTACTCCTTATCAATAATTGTCTATCTCAATCTGTTCATATCTATCTATCTATCAATCTATCTAAATCTGTTCATATGTATATGTATGTATGTATGTATGTATGTATCTATCTATATCTATCTATCTATCTATCTGTTCATATCTATCTATCTATCTATCTATCTATCTATCTATCAAATCTATCTATTTATCTATCTATCTCAGTCTGTTCATATCTATCTATCTATCTATCTATCTATCTATCTGAGCCTTTTCAAATCTATCTATTATCTATCTATCTCAGTTCAAATCTATCTATCAATCTATCTATCTCAGTCTGTTCATATCTAATTATCTATCTATCTATCTATATCTATCTCTCTCTCCCTCTCTTCTTCTCTCTCTCTCCCTCCCTCCTCTCTCTCTCTCTCTCTCTATATATATATATATATATATATCAGGCTGTTCAAATTCTATCTATCTATCTATCTATCTATCTATCTATCTCAGTCTGTTCAGATCTATCTGTTTATCTATCTATCTATCTTTCTCAATCTATTTATATCTATATATTTATCTATATATCTCAATCTATCTATCTATCTATCTATCTATCTATGTCTCTATCGTATGTTTGATATTACAATCTACAATTTTTATATTCTGCTAAGAGCATTTTTCTCTCTATACTTTCCCATTTTCTATCCTAATGTCCTGATGAAGGTTTGATAAAAACCGAAACTTTTTAATGTCAATTTCATCATCTATAATAAATTTATCTTTTTTGGGTAAAACATTATTTTTTCTTCTTTCTACATACTGTCAGATTTATTTTCACATTTTCCTCCCATATATATATATATATATATATATATATATATATGTATATATAATATATGAGGAAAGAGGATAGGAATAAATCCGACAGAATGTAGTAGAGAAGAGAAGAGGTCAAGTGGGTGCGTTAGTGTATGGGAGGAAAGAGTTTGATGGGTCAGACGGGGATCATTGGGAAGAAAGGGAAGGAGATCGAATGCGAAGAGAGAGGATAATCAAAGAGATAGTAGAAAAATATATTTTGGAAGGGACGAGTTTGTGGCGGAGGAGGGTCAAAGAAGCGGTAAAGGGAGTAATATAAGGTGAGAGGATAGGTAGGGGTGGGTATACGTGGAATTGGTCAATCAATTGGTCAATACACTTGACCTCTTCTCCCATCCATCCCCCTCCTGTCCACTTTACCCTCTATAAAACACTTGTATGATACCTTTGATAATCAATAAAAAGACTGATGATGCCGAGCTCAAAGCTCTAGCGAAATATATCCTACACACTTTTGTCTGAGTTCTATCCTTGTGTTACTCATATCTAATAAGCACTTTAATTAGAAGGGATTTAATTGCAAAATTCACCGTATTTGGCGTAACGCTAAGCCTCGCTTTGTTTACATAAAGTTTGAGGCCTCTAGTGAATTTCATTTCCGCTTAGAAATGTAGCAATTAAATAGCCTCCTATATTTGACAGCTGCCTGTGGCCGTACTGGTAAGAAGATTGGCGAACAAAAGTTCATTCGGGTCTCGAACCCAGCCAGAGGTAGCTGTTAAACGGTATAACTACACTGATGATAGGTGATACCTCGAAACACGTGTCTGTGGATTACTTTACATATATATATATATATATATATAATTAAATAGTACTCATACTATTCAATATGTAGAATAGTATGGGTACTATAGGTAGTTAAATAGTACCCAACTATTATATATATATATAATACATATATATATATGAATAAAATAGTATGGGTACTATTTAACCCATAGCTGGGTATTAGTCTAAAAGTGAACACAATAGAGTGACTGGTGTTCTTTTAACTCACTACTGCATCCATAAATTACACATAGGTAAGTTTTTGCTGCTCAGCCTACACCAGTGTGTTCATGTGTAGATGACCATAGGCAGATATATATGACCATAGGAGGATAATATATATATATATATATATATATATATCTGTGTTTGTATGTATATATCTATATCTAAATGTGTGTGTATGTATGTATATGTATGTGTGTATGTATGTATATTAACGCACAGATATATATATATGTATATGTATGTGTGTATATATATATG
>CM042151.1:43558415-43568415 GCA_023376005.1 Doryteuthis pealeii
GGTTGGTATAAGTGTTACTCGGATAAGTCAGTGTTATAACAAATATAAAGTGCTCAATACATAAGTAGAGCAGATTTATTATTATTGTGTTTACAGAAATAATTTACTCGAGTTTCACCATAAAGATCTTCAGGGTTAATTCCACTGAATTGATCAAGATATTGATTAATCACAGCTAACTTCAGAAGTTCATGTTGTAAATATATATATATATATATGGTACAGTTGTGCCACTAGAACCATGACTGACTGGAGATCACCCATTCACTCAGATTGAAGGTCAGCCTTCATGAGGAACAGTGAATTCAATAGATGAAACTGGCTGGTGAATGCTGTCACAACACATTATGGCTTTGTTTAAGGGGTTGGTTGGTTGGTTGGCTGGTTGGTTGGTTGGTGGATTTTACGGCATGTCAACCTTTATTGGGTCATTTTATACCAAAGACATTTTGTTTTATTCATAATGTTTTCTTCCTTCTTCATGGGTATTCTGATTTTTTAAGTCCAGTTTTCAACCAATTTTTTTCTATTCAACCCATAGATGGGACCCTATCAGGTACTACCATTCTGAGTCAGAGTGGACCTGGGAGTAATGACAATAAAGGGGTTCTCCACACTCTCCAAATCTCCAGATTTGGAACTTAGATGCAGTTTAACTTCATACCCAAGACACTAAGACCCTCTGCCACCACCACCGCCTGGCACATATAAAAAGGGTTAGGGTGTTTGCAATAGGGTTGGGACAATAATATAAGTGCTAGGGCTTGACTTAACCAGCTGACTGATCAGAGCTGGCCTTTTTGATCACCCTTCTAGCTTAAGTAAGAGCCAAAATGGAGTGTTGCATGTCATGGACTGCTCAGCCATCAGGATTCCCTCTTTATGCATCACGGATCAACTCTTAAGGCAACAGGTGGCCAATTATGGGGATTTTACTCCTCTGCAGAGGTACAGTCAGTGTATTCTATTGCCCCAGCCCACAGAGTGGGTTTTTTGACAGGAATTCTTCTAAAAGAATTGCTTGGTTTGGTTTTATTTTTTTTTTTTTTTTTTTTTATGGCATATCAACCTCAGTGGGTCATTTAATGCCAATAAAGTTGTGAAATAAATTCATTCTTAATGGATACTCAATTTTTTTATAAATACATTTTTCTATTTAACCCATAGATGGGAACCTAACAGGCACTACCACTCCGAGTCAGAGTAGACCAGGTAGAAATGGTGATTAAGGGGTGCTCCACATTCCCCAAACCTCCGAAACTGGAACCTCACCATCAGATAGAGTTTAATGTCATTCCCAGGACATGTAGACCCGCAGTCACTGCCTTCTAGCACCCATATGATAAAAAGGGGTTGGGGCTTGCCATAATGGCAACAGAGTTGGGGAAATTATATAGGTGCTAGGGCTTGATGTGACCAGCCGATTGATCGGAGGGGGCCTCTCCAACTGCCCGTCTAGCCTAAGTAAGGGTCTAAGAAAAGAACTGCAGAGGTGTATTCTACTGCCACAGGGTGGGTTCTTTGACAGGGATTCTTCTAAAAGAATGGCATTGACCCATGAAGGTTGATATGCCTCAAAGAAAAAAAAAAAAATCCAATTGATTGAGGATTTTAAATCTTTCAGTTGATTCTAAGATTAAGTTGATAAGTCTTTTATTTGCTTCTAATTTTAAACATTTCTATTTTTAATCAATCATTCAATATCACTCATCATAAGAATTAATCACTGCTATCGATTAATCATTATAAATCAATTGTACACAATTAATGGCAATAATAATAAGTAATAACTACTAGTTGAAGTACCTATCTACACTGGGTAAGAGATCAAGGCATTGAGTACAGCTGGTAAGAAAGCTTTGTGAGTTACCATTAAGAACTCCTTTTGTTGTCTCTTGCAAGCAGCATCACTTTCTTTCTGAATCTCCTCCGCGCCAGACGCCAGGTTTGATTCCTCAAACATCTGCACTGTCAATCAAACAATGTCTCTATCTTGCACTGTCTGTCTTTCTCTTTATATTGCACTTTCTGCCTGTCTGTCTGTCTGTCTCTCTATCTTACACTTTCTGTTTGTCTGTCCATCTGTCTCTCTCTCTATATTGCACTTTCTATCTGTCTGTCTGTCTGTTTCTCTCTCTCTCTCTCTCTCTCTCTCTCTCTCTCTTGCACTTTCTGTCTATCTGTCTCTGTCTTTATCTTGCACTGTCTGTCTCTGTCTGTCTGTCTCTATCTATCTTGCACTTTCTGTATGTCTGTCTCTCCCTCTCTTTATCTTGCACTCTCTGTCTGTCTCTCTCTATCTTGCACTTTCTGTCTGTCTCTCTGTCTATTTCTCTCTCTCTCTCACTCTCTTGCACTTTCTGTCTGTCTGTCTCTTTCTTTATCTTGCACTCTCTGTCTGTCTTCTGTCTGTCTGTCTCTTTCTCTATCTTGCACTTTCTGTCTGTCTGTCCGTCTCTCTGTCTTGCACTTTCTGTCTGTCTGTCTGTCTCTCTATCTTGCACTTTCTATCTGTCTGTCTGTCTCTTTCTCTCTTCTTCTGTCTGTCTGTCTGTCTTTCTCTATCTGCAAATTTCTGTCTGTCTGTCTGTCTGTCTGTCTTCTCTATCTTGCACTGTCTGTCTGTCTGTGTCTGTCTGTCTGCACTTTCTGTCTGTCTCTGTCTTTCTTTTTTACTATCTGTCTGTCTGTCTGTCTGTCTCTATCTATCTTGCACTTCTGTCTGTCTGTCTGTCTCTTTTCTCTATCTTGCAATTCTATCTGTCTGTCTGTCTGTCTGTCTGTCTCTCTCTCTTGCACTGTCTGTCTGTCTGTCTCTCTCTCTTGCACTGTCTGTCTGTCTGTCTGTCTCTATCTATCTTGCACTTTCTATCTGTCTGTCTGTCTTTTTATCTTTCACTTTCTCTCTCATGTACTCTGTGACTTAGTGTTAATCTCTGACTCTGATTTCCCTCTATAAAGAAAGCAAGACTTAGGGTGACAAAAGAATACTGCATGCAGACATAATCATGAAAACAACAACCCACAAGGAAGCAACTTACATACATGATACATTTATTTTTTCAATTTCTAAAACTTTTAATTTCTTTCACTGAAATTTGTTAAAAGTTAAATCAATAAATCAATCATATACAGAGCAATATTTATACTTCCAATAAGAGAGAATCCCCCCTCTGATCTAGTAAAGTAAGGAGCTGATGGTAGGTGTGGCGCTTCATCTCAGATGCAAAAACAGTCTCCTTGGTCTAGTGCTAGTGAAAAGGGGATAGATGCCCTTGCTGATTGACTTTAGGCCACCCTGACGACTTTAATTTACTTTATATATATATATATATAAAACATCTTCATATAAAACATATATATATATATATATATATATATACATATATATATATATAAACATATATATATATATATATATATAAAACATCATATATATATATATATATATATATATATATATATATATAAACATCTATATATATATATATATATATATAAACATCTTCATATAAAACATCTTCATATAAAACATATATATATATATATATATATATATATAAACATCATATATATATATATATATATATATATATATAAAAACATCTCTATATATATATATATAAAACATCTTCATATAAAACATCTTCATATAAAACATCTTCATATAAAACATCTTCACCTGATGAATGCATCGCATGAAACCAATATGGTTGTGAATGTTCCTTTGTCACCCAATAAATAGATATGTAAAACCTATATATTTATCTTATTATATTATATTATATTATATTATATTATATATATATATATATATATATATATATTATATATATATATATATATATATCAGTCTGTTTACATCTATCTATCTATCGTACCCATTCTCTTAATATCTATCTATCTAACTTGTTTTTTTAATACCTATCTATCTATTTATCTATCTATCTCTGTTTATATGTATCTATCCATTCACCTATCTATCTATCTATCTATCGATCTATCCATCTATCTATTTATCTGTCAAACTCATTTATCTTAATATAGAGAGAGACAGCTAGTCACATCAAGCCCTAGCACCTATATGATTGTCAACTTACCTAACACCAATGATATGTCAAATATATTTAACTCCGGTTTTGACTGGTGGTCCAGTGAGCTTCAGCCACTGGACCTTACAAGTTAACATCGTTGATCCCAGGGGACTTGCCATAAGGGCAATAAGGTTGGAACAATCAAATAGGTGCTAGGGCTTAATATGATCAGCTGATTGATCGGAGGGGGCTTCAAATTTTTCAACCCTATAATAGGTGATTAAAGTGCTCAAATCTCCGCCAATTCTTAAAATTGATCGCTTTCTTTGGCATCAATGAATTCTACGCATCGAAATCTACCAGAAAAAGATATCACAAGTTTGAATACTTTAAGAAATAGGTGATTTCTTCTGGACCTATAAGGGGTACCTTACGGAAATTCAAGAAAACGACACCGAGCATTGTCATGAAATTTGTGATTTTCAGGCATTATAAGGGGTTATTTAAGGGTTCAAATTACAGCCAATCCTTCGAATTAAGCCATTCTTTTATTCATTCTAGCCTAAGTAAGTGTCTAAGTGGAGTGTTGTATGTCATAAACTGCTCATCCACCAGGATTCCTTCCTTAAGCATCATGGGTCACCTAATTACTAGCATCATAAAATGATGGCTATCTGACGAGACTCTTTTATAGAAATATAAATAAATAATATATTGAATAAATATATAATATGAAAGAATTATATTTTATGAATGTATAAAACATCTAACTTAAGGTGAATTGGCACCGTATATCATTTTATTGGAGTTTTTCAAAAAGTCTAAAAGATTAATTTCTTGGACCTTTTTAGTTTGTGTGATGGCTATCTGATGAGACTGGGAACTTTTATAGAGTCAGTAGCTGAAATAAATTTATAATATAAAAGAACTATATTTTACTAGCAGCAGCTACCCAGTGTTGCCTGGGTAGAGGGAGATTTTTTTTAGTTAGTCCCACATATCCATTATTACTGAATCATGAATTGAAGCCTCATGGGATGCCCCATTTAAATCCCTATGTAAAAAAATAAACCTTGCATTGATCCAGCTACTCTGAAAAGAAATGTTGATGTTTACTATCTAAAATATTAAATGAAAAAAAAAAAAAATACATGCTATTATCATTTAAATTTGATTTTTTAATCATCTTCATGAATATAAATCAATTCTCTATTATTTTTGCTCAAAAACCAAGCCCTGGTGATATTTAATGTGTATATATATTTACTTTGTTGTTAATTGTTTTATTTTCGAAGTTTCCTCCGGACATACATATACACACAACTGCCATTTATATATGTATAGAAGAATGCATAAGACATTTAACTTTGGTCAATTGATATTGTATTTAATTTTATTGAAGTTTTTCAGGAAGTCTAAAAGATTAATTTCTTGGGATCTATTTAGTTTGTATGATTGCTATCTAATGAGACTGGGATCTTTTATAGAGTCAGTAGCTGAAATAAATTTATAATATAAAAGAATTTATATTTTTATGAAAGTATAAAACATCTAACTTTAGGTCAATTGCTATTGTATAGCATTTTATTGAAGTTTTCCAGAAAGTCTAAAAAATTAATTTCTTGGGATCTATTTAGTTTGTATGATGGCTATCTAATGAGACTGGGGATCTTTTTAGAGTCAGCAGCTGAAATAAATTTATAATATAAAAGAATTATATTTTTATGAAAGTATAAAACATCTAACTTTAGGTCAATTGCTATTGTATAGCATTTTATTGAAGTTTTTCAGAAAGTCTAAAAAATTAATTTCTTGGGATCTATTTAGTTTGTATGATGGCTATCTAATGAGACTGGGATCTTTTATAGAGTCAGTAGCTGAAATAAATTTATAATATAAAAGAATTATATTTTTTATGAAAGTATAAACATCTAACTTTAGGTCAATTGCTATTGTATAGCATTTTATTGAAGTTTTTCAGAAAGTCTAAAAGATTAATTTCTTGGGACCTATTTAGTTTGACACTCAAGACAATAAACATTCCGCAAATTACAAACCTAAAACTGATATAGCGAAAGCTTTAAATAGAGTCGAGGTGAATTTCAGAATAAAACTATTCACATTTCAATTTATTTTTGCTCTAAGTTAATAAACTTTATTCTTTCTTTTTTCTTTTATCTTTTTTTTCTTTATTATTGAATGATTCAAGCCAGAGTTTTAAATGTAAATCTGTTGAAAATGATGTAATTCTCTTTTAGCAGATTATTTCTTAGCAACGAAACAAACAGATTTAGAACTAATTGGATGAATATTTGAAAAACCAATTATAGCCGGAAATTACGGTAAAACCAGATTGGAGAAAAAATTCCCCCAAGGTTTATTACAGTTTAACGTGCTGTGCTGTTAAGGCAAGCAAACAAGAAGTCAGTCTATCTACGTGTATCACTCTTCTAGTAACTATTAACGGACCAGATGTCTTTTTTATGTTGTTTTTCTTTTTTTTCAAATATATTTACCAGGCAATCAAAGCATTTGCTATCTAATTTGTTGACGAATTTTCATCTTTATATATGAACATCTCTCTATCTATCTATCTATCTATCTATGGCTGGGTTAGCTCAGTCGGTAGAGCGTTTGGCATTAGAAATCACAAGGTTTCTAGTTCGATATCGGCCCTCGCCAACTCAGTGTATGAGTACCACAGGGATCTGTTTGGTAAAGTAAGGAGCTTATGGTAGGTGTGGCACTCCATCTCAAACGCAAAACCAGACTCCTTGGTCTAGTGCTAGTGAAAAGGAGATAGATACCCTTGCTGATTGGGTGATACCGACTTTAGGCCACCCTGACTACTTTACTTTACTTTTTATATATATATATATATATATATTTTGGCTAGGTATATATATATATATATTGGGTAGGTAACCAGTCTAGGAGAGGGATAACTCTGAATTCAAAATTCCTGAGTTCAGTCGTTGATTGGATTTGTGGAAACCCTTGATGCACCAATTCTTTCCTATCAACTGTGCCAAAAAGTGTGGAATGGTCCAACACAAGCCTTCACCACTATAAACAAATCACTGTGTGGGTGTTCATTGTGTGTATGAACCCTCATACGTCGAAAAAATCGATGGGAGAGTCCATAATATATATATATATACATACCGCAGTCTGTTTACATCTATCTATCTATTGTACCCATTCTCTTAATATCTATCTATCTATCTAACTTGTTTTTTTTAATGCCTATCTATCTATTTATCTATCTATCTCTGTTTATATATATCTATCCATTCACCTATCTATCTATCTATCTATCTATTTATCTATTACCTCTGTTTATATGTATCTATCCATTTCACCTATCTATCTATCTATCTATCTATTTTATTATACCTCTGTTTATATGTATTCTATCATTCACCTATCATCTATCATCTATTATTTCTATCTGTTTATATGTATCTATTATTCACCTATTATTATCTTGTATCTATATATATATTTATCTATCTACTCTGTTTATATGTATCTATCCATTCACCTATCTATCTATCTATCTATTTATCTATCTAATGCTCTGTTTATAATGTATCTATCCATTCACCTATCTATCTATCTATATATATATATTATCTATCTCTTTTATATGTATCTATCCATTCACCTCTATCTATCTATCTATTTATCTATCTACCTCTGTTTATATGTATCTATCCATCACCTATCTATCTATCTATCTATCTATTTATCTATCTTACCTCTGTTATATGTAATCTATCATTCACCTATCTATCTTATCTATCTATTTAATGCTTCTATCCTGTTTATATGTATTATCCATTCACCTATCTATCTGACTATCTATTTATCTATCTATCTCTGTTTAATATGTATCTATCCATTCACCTATCTATCTGTCTATCTATTTATCTATTCTATCTCTGTTATATGTATCTATCCATTCACCTATCTATCTGTCTATCTATTTATTTTATCTTATTCTGTTTATATGTGTTCTATCCCATTCACCTATCTATTGTCTATAATCTATCTATCTCTGTTTATATTGTATCTATCCATTCCCTATCTATCTATCTATTTTATCTATCTATCCTGTTTATATGTATCATCCATTCACTATCTATCTGTCTATCTATATCTATCTATCTCTATATGTATCTATCATTCACCTATCTAATCTGTTATCTATATCTATCTATCTCTGTTATATGTCTATCCATTACCTATCCTATTATCTATCTATCTATTTATCTAATCTATCTCTGTTTATTGTTCTATCCATATCACCTATCTATCTGTCCTATCTATTTATCTATCTATCTCTGTTTATTGTATCTATCCATTCACTATCTATCTATCTATTTTCTGTCAAACTCTTTTATCTTAATATCTATCTATTACCTATCTATCTCATTCTCTTAATATCTATCTATCTATCTCAAGTCTGTTACATCTATTTATCTCAGTCCATTCACATTATCTATCTATCTATACGTTTGATATTTAATGACTGATTTGATAGAAATAAGGGTAGAAAGCCACCCATGTTATTCTTTGTTCTTATTATATCATTCTTTCTTTCTTATCTATTCTATCTATTTCTACATCTGCTTTATTGGCTCTATCCTCTCTTTATCTCTTCTTTTTTTGCCAGCTTTCTTACTTTTTTTTGCTTGATTTCTCCTTTTACTATTTCCCATTATTCCTTCTTCTTCTTCTTCTTCTCTTCTTCTTCTTCTTCTTCTTCTTCTTTCTTCTTCTTCTTCTTTCATTTCTTTCTTTTTTCTTTCTTTTCGCTTCATCACACTTCCTCTCTTACTCTGTTTCTTTTTCGTCTTCTCTTTCTCCCTCCTTTCTTCCTCTTCTTAACCTTCTTCTCTTCTTTCTTCTTCTTCTTCTTCTTCTTCTTCTTTCTTCTTCTTTCTTCTTCTTCTTCTTCTTCTTCTTTCTTCTTTCCTTCTTTTTCTTCTTCTTCTTCTTTCTTCTTCTTTTTTCCGTCCTCTCTCTTTCTCTCTTTCTTTCTCTTTCTTCTTCTTTTTCTCTCTTCCTCTCTCTTTATTCTGTTCTTCACACTTCCTCTTGTTCTTTGTTCTTTTGTTCTTGTTCTTCTTGTCTTCTTCTTCTCTCTTTCTTGCCCTTATGTGTGATTTTTACCAAGACTCATATTGTTAATTTTTTTTATAGTTTTTTTTTTTTAAAATAGATCAATCAATTTTTGAGTTTTTCTGTGATTTATTGTTGCCATATCAATGCAACTACTGTTGCCTCACAAAAAAGAAAATCTCTGACAACAAGAAATCTCTGATTGCAATCAAAAGAGCCTAGTCTGCAATTAGAAAAATAAATTCCCGTACAAATAAAAACACAAATCAAACGAAAAAAACAGAATTTGTTTGTGGCATATCAACCTTGGTGGGTCATTCAATGCTGTCTAAGTTTTGGATTCATAGTGATATTTTGATAGAAAACAAATGTATTTATGTTGTTGTTGTTGGTATCCTTCCATCTACTAAAGATGATGGCGTAGTGTCCATTTTTTATTATCTGCAACTGCGGGAGTGGATGAACAGATAAATTTTTGAATGGCAATCTCTGGTGCAGTGACTGCAAACAAACAGTGATGCTTGCTGGAGTTGCTGTTGTCTCTCCTTTTTTGGCTCTCTTTTCCATGACGGCTTCTTTCCTCTCTTTTTCATTTATTTTCATTCCTTGTTTGACGAGGAGTCGTCAGGTCGCATGGTCTTCTGCACAAGCCTCCTATGTGTTGGTGTTAATGTGGCATGTCTTCATGTTTCTCTTGCAGATATCTTTAAAGTGTAGACGTGATCTTCCTACTGGTCGGGTGCTCTCTGCTAATTAGCTATACAGTAGATCTTTGGGGATGCGGCCTTTGTCCATCCTCCAGGACTGCGTTGGATTAGTCATGTCAGGAGGATGGACAA
>CM042151.1:43575915-43581573 GCA_023376005.1 Doryteuthis pealeii
GTTGACAGAGCAGCCTATTGTTGGTATCACCAGAACAGCGAGGGAGTCTATCCTTTTTCAGTAGCAGTTGTTTTTGCAATTGAGGGGAGCAGCAGACCTACGATCAGCTCATCACTTTACCACACAGATCCCTGTGCTACTCATGCACTAAGTGGCGAGGGATAGTAATTGATCCGGAACATTGTGGTTCTATCCCTTTTCACTAGCGTTGGACCAGGAGATTATTCTTGCTGTGATGGGGAGCGCCACATTCTACCATCAGCTCACCACTTTACCACAACAGATCCCTGTGCTATGCATGCACTAAGTTGGCGAGGGCCAGTATTGAACCGAACTTGTGGTTTTGACGGATGCTCTACTGACTGAACTAACAGACCTGCCTCTGTTTTTATCAGGCAATGATATAATTCATCTATTTAACTTATTGCAAAGCTGCATGGTTAAACATTTTTGATTTTCCCATTCAGGGTCAGTACAAATAGTCCTAAGTCTTTGTATTTCTCAGTATTAGAAGAGAACAGGTTGGTGCTAACCTGCCTTACATAGGCCACACACTATCACCCATCATCACATTACTTGAAGGCACGAATCCAATATGCACTACGATGCCAAGAGAAAAATTTACAGGAAACTATACTGATAGACTTTGATCTAGTGTGAACTCAAATACTACCAATCCCAGCAAGTAATTTTGAACAACTTTTCCAAAAATTAAAACCATACAGGATTTTACATTTCCTAAAAGAATTGGGATTGTACTAAAAAATATGAGTATTGGACAACATTTAAAATCATAAATATACATAAATACAGTAGGTTTTGGGATGCAGCGCTTGTCCATCCTCCTGAACATGACTAATCCAACCAGTCCTGGAGGATGGACCATAGGCCGCATCCCCAAAGATCTACTGTATAGAGCTAATTACAGAGAGGACCCGACCGTAGGAAGATGCAACTCACACTTTAAAAGATATTGCAAGAGAAACATGAAGCATGCCACATTAACACCAACACATAGGAGGCTTGTGCAGAAGCCATGCGACCTGACGACTCCTCGTCAAACAGGATGAAATACATGAAAAAGAGAGGAAAGAAGCCGTCATGGAAAAGAGAGCCAAAAAAGAAGACACAGCAAACTCCAGCAAAGCATCACTTTGTTTGCAGTCACTGCACCAGAGATTGCCATTTCAAAATTTATCTGTTCATCCACTCCCGCAGTTGCAGATAATAAAAAATGGACACTACGCCATCCATCTTTAGGTAGATGGAAGATACCGAAAACAAACATAAATACATTTGTTTTCTATCAAAAATATCACTATGCAATCCAAAACTTAGACAGCATTGAATGACCCACCAAGGTTGATATGCCACAAACAAATTCTGTTTTTCGTTTTGATTTGTGTTTTTATTTGTACGGATTTATTTTTCTATTGGCAGACTAGGCTCTTTTGATTGCAATCAGACGATTTCTTGTTGTCGAGATTTCTTTTGTGAGGCAACAGTATGTTGCCTATTGCATATGGCAACAATTAAATCACAGAAAAACTCAAATTGATTGATCTATTTAAAAAAAAAAACTATAAAAAAATAACAATATAGAGTCTTTGGTAAAAATCACACTATAAGGGAAGAAGAGAGAAAGAAGAAAACCAAGAAGAAGAACAAGAATCGAACAAGAGAGGAAGTGTGAAGAACAGAAGAGAGAAAGAGAGAAAGAAAGAAGAAGAAGAAGGAGGAAAAAAGAGAGAAAGAGAGAAAGACGAAAGAAGAAGAAAGAAAGAGGAAGAGAGAAGAAGAAGAAGAAGAAGAGAAGTAGAAGAAGAAGAAGAGAAGAAGAAAAGAGAGAGAAGAAGAAGAAGAAGAAGAAGTGTTAAGAAGGGAGGAAAGAAAGAGGAAAGAGAAAGAAAAAAAATAAGAAACAGAGTAAAAGAGAAGGGTGTGTGAGCGAAAAAAGAAGAAAGAAAGAAAGGAAGAAGAAAGAAAAGAAAAGAAGAAGAAAAGAAGAAAGAAGAAGAGAAGAGAAGAAGAAGGAATAATGGGAAATAAGTAAGGAGAAATGAAGCAAAATAGTAGAGAAGCTGGCAAAAAAGAAGCAGAATAAAGAAGAGGAATTGAAGCCAATAAGCCAGTATGTGAATAGATAAGAATAGATAAGAAGAAAGAATGATATAATAAGAACAAAGAATAACAGAGGTGGCTTTTCTACCTTAATTTTCTATCAAATCAGTCTTAAATATCAAGACGTATGAATAGATAGATAATGTGAATGGACTGAGATAAATAGATGTAACAGAATGAGATAGATAGATAGTTAAGAGAATGAGATAGATAGGTAGATAGATGATATTAAGATAAATAGTTTGAACAGATAATAGATAGATAGATTAGGTGAATGGAAGTACATATAAAACGAGATAGATAGATAAATAATAGACAGATAGATAGGTGAATGGATAGATACATATTAAAGCAGAGATTGATAGATAAATGTTAGATAGATAGTAGATAGGTGAATGGATAGATACATATAAACAGAGATAGATAGATAAATAGATAGACGATAGATAGGTGAATGGATAGATACATATAAAAAGAGTAGATAGATAAATCAGATAGACAGATAGATATGGTGAAATGGATAGATACATATAAACAGAGATAGATAGATTAAATAGATAGATAGTAGGTGAATGGATAGAATACATATAAACAGAGATAGATAGATAAATAGATAGACAGATAGATGGTGAATGGATAGATAATATAAAAGGAAATAGATAGATAATAGATAGACGATAGATAGGTGATGCGCATAGATACATATAACAGAGATAGATAGAGTAATAGATAGACAATAGATAGTGAATGGATAGATACATATAACACGAGAAGATAGATAAATAGATAGTCAAGATAGATAGGTGAATGGATAGAATACATTAAACAGGATAGGATAGATAAATAGTATAGATAGATAGAAGGAATGGAATAAGATTACATTAGACAGAGGTAGATAGATAAATAGTTAGATAGATAGATAGATAGGTTGAATGGATAGATACATATAAACGGAGGTAGATAGAATAAAGTAGATAGTGATAGATTAGTGAATGGATAGATACAATATAAACAGAGGTAGTGATAATATATATGTAGATAGTAGATAAGATAGGTTTGAATGGATAGATACATATAACAGAGATAGCTAGATAAATTAGATAGATAGTAGATAGGTAATGGATAGATACATGATAAGAAGCAGAGGTAGATAGATAAATAGTATTTATAGATAGATAGATAGGATAGATAGGTGATGGATAGATACATATAAACAGTAGGATAGATGATAAATAGATAGATAGTAGATAGGTGAATGGATAAATATCAATATAACAGAGTAGATAGATAAATAGATAGATAGATAGATAGATAGGTGAATGAAGATACATATAACAGAGGTACGATATAATAGATAGAATAGATAGAAGATAGGTGAATGGATAGATTATATAACAGAGATAGATGATAATAGATAGATAGGCATAAAAAAACAAGTTAGATAATAGATAGATATTAGAGAATGGGTTACAATAGATAGATAGATGTAAACAGACTTGCGGTATGTTATATAATATATATATTAGTGGACTCTCCCATTCGTTTTTCCGACGTATGAGGGTTCCTACACACAATGAACAACACACAGTGATTTGTTTATAGTGGTGACAAGGCTGTGTGTTGGACCATTCCACACTTTTGGCAGCAGTTGATAGGAAAGAATTGGTGCCATCAAGGGTTTCCCAAAATGCATCAACGACTGAACTAGGATTTGAATTCAGAGTTATCCCTCTCCTAGACTGGTTACCTACAATATATATATAATATATACCTAGCATATATATATATATATATAATATATAATAAAAGTAAATAAAGTAGTCAGGGTGGCCTAAATCGGTATGCCACCCAATTCAAGCAAAGGGTATCTATCTCTCTTTTCACTAGCACTAAGACCAGGAGTCTGGTTTCGTTTGAGATGGAGTGGCCACACCTACCAATAAGCTCCTTACTTTACCAAACAGATCCTGTGGTACTCATACACTGAGTTGGCGAGGGCCGATATCGAACTAGAAACTTGTGATTTCTTAATGCCAAACGCTCTACCGACTTGAGCTACCCAGCCATAGATAGTAGATAGATAGATAGAGAGATGTTCATATATAAAGATGAAAATTCGTCAACAATTAGATAGCAAATGCTGATGCCTGGTAAATATATTTGAAAAAAGAAAAACAACATAAAAAAGACATCTGGTCGTTAATAGTTACTAGAAGAGTGAATACACGTGATAGACTGACTTCTTTGTTTGCTTGCCTTAACAGCAAAGCACGTTAAACTGTAATAAACCTTGGGGGAATTTTTTTCTCAATCTGGTTTTAACCGTAATTTCCGGCTATAATTGGTTTTTCAAATATCATCCAATTAGTTCTAATCTGTTTGTTTCGTTGCTAGAAATAATCTGCTAAAAGAGAATTACATCATTTTCAACAGATTTACATTTAAAACTCTGGCTTGAATCATTCAATAATAAGAAAAAAAAGATAAGAAAAAGAAAGAATAAAGTTTATTAAACTTAGAGCAAAAAATAATTGGAAATGTGAATAGTTTTATCTTGAAATTCACCTCGACTCTATTTAGCTTTCGCTATATAAGTTTAGTTTGTAATTTGCGGTAATGTTTATTGCTTGAGTGTCAACTAATAGGATCCAAGAATTAATCCTTTTAGACTTTCTGAAAAACTTCATAATGCTATACATAGCAATTGACGCTAAAGTTATTTATGTTTTATACTTTTCATAAAAAATTAATTCTTTTATATTATAAATTTTTTCAGGCTACTGCATCTATAAAAGTCCCATCTATTAGATAGCAGTCATACAAACTAATAGATCCAAGACAAATTATTTTTTAGCTTTTCTAAAAACTTCAATAAATGCTATACAAGCAATTGACTAAAGTTAGATGTTTTATCTTTCATAAAAAATATAATTTTTATATTATAAATTTATTTCAGCTGCTGACTTATAAAGATCCCAGTCTCATTTAGATAGGCCATCAATACAAACAAATGAATCCAGAAATTAATTTTAGTACTTTCTGGAAAACTTCAATAAAAATGCTATGACATAAGTCAATTGATCCTAAAGTTAGATTTGTTTATACCTTCATAAAAAATAATTCTTTTATATATAAATTTATTTCAGCTGACTGACTCTATAAAAGATCCCAGTCTCATTAGTAGCAATCATCAATACTAAATAGATCCCAAGAAATTATCTTTTTAGACTTCCTGAAAACTTCATAAATTAAATATCAATATCAATTTGACCAAGTTAAATGCTTATGCATTCTCTATAGCTTAATATAAATGGCGTTGTGTTATATGTATGTCCGGAGGAACTTCGAATAAAACAATTAACAACAAGTAAATATATATACACATTAAAATATGCCAGGGCTTCGGTTTTTGCGCAAAAATAATAGAGATTGATTTATATTCATGAAGATGATTAAAAATCAAATTTAAATGATAATAGCATGTATTTTTTTTTTTTTTTCATTAATATTTTAGATAGTAACATCACATTTCTTTTC
>CM042151.1:43591673-43614173 GCA_023376005.1 Doryteuthis pealeii
AATATAAACCAAAATATTTACTTATTTATTTATCTATCTGTATATATATATAAACACACACATATGGAAATTAAGATGAGGAAATTAATCAAACAGTATATGGAGAAAATGTAAAAACAAATGTGAGATGTTATAATGAATAGAAATTTATAGTCGATGTTCGAACATCAACTCTAAATTTCCATCCATTATAACATCCATCTTTGTTTCTACATTTTCTCAACACACACTATATATATATATATATATATATATATATATATATTTCTAAAGAAAAAGAGCCTTAAATACCGGGGATATAGCAATTATGGTCCATTTCCAACCGTGGATATCTGAGCCCCACCGAGTTTCATCAGATCACTTTAGCAGTTTGAATAAAGTAATCAATTTATAAAAATCATCATCAGAGCTTGTTTTTTAGTCCGGACTCATCAAGAGAGAAGCTGAAAATAATTTGAATTCAAAACGAAAACATTGATATATATATTATATAATATATATATATATATTGTAAAGAAAAAAGTCTTAAATACCGGGGGTATAGTGATTATGGTCCATTTCCACTCGTGGGTATCTGAGACCCAGCGAGTTTCCTCGGATCACTTTATTCAAACTGGTAAATAATCAAATTCAGCTTACATTTATAAATTTTTTCGCCCCTGTTTAATAAGAATTGAACATTGCACTCTCAAATGTGACCTGAACTCTGCAGCAACATATTATTGGAGAAAAGGACAAGCTTAGAATCATCCTAATACCAAGAAACTTGGTACCCCACCAAAGACATATATATATATATATATATATATGTATTACACACACATATATATATATGTATATATATACATATGTATATTACACACAGAAGCATACAAACATTATATATATATATATATTATGGACTCTCTCGTCGTTTTTCGACGCATGAGGGTTCATACAATGAACACCCACACAGTGATTTATTTATAGTGGTGAAGGTTTGTGTTGGACCATTCCACACTTTTTGGCACAGTCAATAGGAAAGAATTGGTGCACAAGGAATGCCACAAACCCAATCAACGACTGACCTCAGGAATTTTGAATTCAGAGTTTTCCCTCTCCTAGACTGGTTACCTACCCAAGGTTAAAGAGCCCAGTCTGCCCTACTATTTTACCCATATATATATATATATATATATATATATATATATATATAATGTGTGTGTGTGGTGTGTGTGTGTGTGTGTGTGTAATAGTGAGAAATTTGCCTGTTGTGTACAGTGAAATGGTTCAATATTGAACTACTAAATTTGACCTGCATACTTATTGGATCCAGGGAACGGTTTGAAAAAGAAATTCTTATGGGAAAAGGGGGGTGGGAGCTCTCATCAAGAATATGTCTCTAAAATAGACAATGATCAGTAGTGTAGAATAAACATCATACTCACTGTAGATGCACTATTCCAATTACTGTCAAATTGGCAAGACAAGGCAACAAGCAAGCCATGACTCAATACAGATCTTGCATTGCCGCAAGCCTACTTCATAATAGTAGGATATTTATCAAGCTCTATAACACCATAGAAACCAAGCAGCTAATCAGGACTCAAGGAATGGAATCACCTAAATGCATGAATGGAGTATTCCTGAGTTTCATAAGTACCAGCTGTTTTGGGCAATTGTTCATAGTTAGTTGTTGTTGTTCAAACCAACAGTATACTAACAAGCAGGAGATCATGTTGCTTCAAGACATTGTAGGTTTTTTAAATTTTTCTTACTAAAATGATAATTCACAGTTAATTTAACATAACTTTGATCAGAAGATGTAAAATAATTACATGACATTATCGTTTAGTTAGGACTAACAAATCCTTTATAAGTAAACACTTAAATCCTTTAAGTAAACAATTCATGCTAAGTTGAAATATACATGTGTTAACACTTTGTGTATTAATGCTCACAATCAGTTTACTTTGAACCATGTATGTTTGTGAATCTATGTTATGCCTCAAAGATACGTGGTTCAAAGTTAATTGACCTGAAAAAATGTAAGAGATTTCAAATAAATAACTGGTGCATTATATTGTTTATTCATTAATATATCAACACTGAAAATTTCATTAAATTTGGTTGATTCCTTGATTTTTAGTATTTTTTTCTTTTGGTGGGGTGACATATGATGGTGGAATTTATGTCCGTTAAGAAGGATTTAACCTTAAAACCTTACTACTATAGACAGATAATAGATCATATGAAAATCTGATCTCTCTGATAAGATAAAGAGAGAATTTTTCCAAGCTATAGCAGTATCAGTGCTATTGTAGGGCCACACCGCATGGACTCTTACAAAACACTGGGAGAAAAAGCTAGATGGGAAATGTACAAGGATGCTGCATGTAGTCCTGAACAAGTCCTGGAAGCAGTGTTATATACTCATATACTCTCATTGGGTATATATGCAGAGCTCTTATGACAGAGAGAGAACGAGAGAGTATCATCAGAGATATAGACAGATAGATATAACTTACTTGCTGTTCTCGTCTCGTCGTCATGCTGGATTCTACTTTGTCTAGTCTTCTCTCTGGCTATGATGTCTACATCTACATACTTGCTGTTTCATCTTTTTCTTCTAAGGGTTTCTTCTGGCTAACTAAGACATGCTTAATTAATTAAAAATGTTTGTTGCTTTTCAAAGCTTTATTTGCCTTTTGTAACAAACTCAACTGACAGCCGAAGTAAGACACGCCTATCTTACTTCACATCTCAGCTGCAATTGACTAACTAACTAAATCCTGTGACGTGCGGGATTTCAACTGTCCAGTAGTTTTCCATCCCTTGATATAAAAAAAAACTGGCCCCGCAGAATTCTCCTACAGGGTGTTGCCAATAATTTATGCTACCATATAGATTATGTAACAACAGCATCCCACAAAAAAGTAACTGTACAGCCACTTGACTCCAATCAAACAAACGATCTAACTAAGATGAACAAGACATGTTGAACACTACTGGAGAAGCAAGGATGAGCTCATAAGTGACATTATCCTATGGGCATGTACACATGGGCACACCAGTTTGGACTGACCAGCAAAAAACCATCTATCAGTGTGTGGATTCTGGAATTATGGCCACCCAGTGAGAATCAAACTCACTTGTAATGGATTGTTTGTATTTATGCAACCCCTTTACTATGGGCAGGATGTGATGTAAGGTCAATGAAATCAGACCCTACTGTAAAGTTAACACAACAATTCTTCCAATTGTTGTATCAGTACTACTGTATGACTGAACCCCTTCGACCCTAACAAAACGCCAAGAGAATACGCTAGATGAGAGCTTCACAAGAATGCAGTGTGTTTTCTTAAAGAAATCGTGGAAAAACACCCTCAAAAAAGCAGTTGTATGGCCACTTGCCCCCTATCACGCAAACCATCTGAGTGAGACGAACAAGACATGCTGGACACTGCTGGACAACTGCCTTTTTGGATGTTTTTTTTCCACTATTTTTTAAAGATTGCACACAGAATTATTATGCAGCTCCCATCTAGCGTTTTGTTCGGGTCCAAGAGGTGCAGCCATACAGTAGTACTGATACAAAAATTGGAAGAATTGTCACGTTAACTTTACTGTGAGGTCTGATTTCATTGACCTTGCATCACATCCTGCCCATAGTAAAGGGATTGCATAAATACAAACAATCCATTACAAGTGAGTTTGATTCTCACTGGGTGCCCAAAATTCCTGTCTGGTGACATAAATAAGCTCTAAACTTACTAGAGGATTATATATATATATATATATATATATATATATATGAAGAGAAAGTGGAAGTAAATCCGACAGTATGCAATATGAAAAATTGAAAAAAACACAAGTTCATAAAACGAGTAATGTTTATTTCACTTATGCTGCAGTGTTTCGATCTGTTTCAATAGATTTTCATCAGGGCTTTCGTTAGTTTGAAGAAAAATATATTTATCACAGAAAATAAGAAATCATTTATCCACAAACTAACAAAAGCCCTGATGAAGATCTATTGAAACAGATCAAAACACTACAGCATAGGCGAAATAAACATGACTCGTTTTATGAACTTGTGCCTTTTTAATTTTTCATATCACACACACACACACACACACACACATATATATATATATATATATATATAATTAGTTTCTGTGAGTCTATCTTAAAATAAATGCATATATTAATGTATTTGCAAATGAACATATGCTTCTACTATTATGAGACAACAATTATCCTAATTTTCAATATAAAAGACGAAATGTTAAATAAAGGAAATAGAAAAAGAAAGTATGAAAAGATAAATGTATAGATGTATATATATATATATATATATATAAGTATACCAAGATTGAGATGAAAATCTCATACGATGCTGTTATATCTGTTGTTATAGCAACACCGATGAGTAGAAAGTCTTGGAGACTATGTTGAAAAAAAAATCTCATAATTATCATAATTATCATAATTCTATGTAATGTATGCATGCAGAGAAAAGTGTTTACTGTGAAAGTTTTCTTCACAATCGCGAAGAACTGTTTGATGAAATGCAGTATATTGTGGGATAACAAAATGCCTTCCAGGCATGTAATTTATTTCCTAAAAATTAAATTTTTTCCATCATGAAACTAAAATTGAACACACACACACGCCACCACACCCACACCACACACATAGATACACACAAATACACACACATGTATGTATATATAAATTTATATATATATATATGTGTGTATATATATATATATATATAGTTTGCTGGAACTGTGTGTCAAAATGCAGTATTATTGGAAGAGTGCTCAATATAAAAAAAGAGCTGTTATATAATAAAATAAAATAAATATATAAAGGTTTTACATATCTATTTATTTGATGACAAAGGAACAGTCACAACCATTCGGTTTCATGCATGCTTAAGTGCAAACAATCTTCAGGTGACGTTTCAAATGCAAGGAAAATCGAAAATTACAAAAAGTTTAATAGGCATAGGATGTGTATGATTGGATGAAATGTTATGTGTATGTATGTGGTGTTGTTTTGAATGTGTATGTGTGTTTATGGACAGTGCAATGGTTATGTATATGGGACAGTGGGTCTCGCACACATTCACATTATTCTACGAATGTGCAAATTTTGATCAATGCGGACATGTGAGCGTTTGTATTCACGTGCATATGTGTGTGTGGGTGTGTGTATTTTTTTGGGTATGAGCGGATGTTGGCATGGGGTCTGTAGGGGGTTGGTGGGGGGAAAATAGATACTGTCACCAGTTCGGGTAGGGGGTGTATGGGTATGGGGCGATACAATGAAGGATGTTAAATAATTTTTAATTTTAAGATTTCATATATATATATATATATATTATGAATAAATTATTATGAATAGTGCTCACAACTATACATTATACCCTCATAGACACACACATTTAGATTATATCTATGTGCATATGTATGTGTTTGCCTATATATTTATATATACATACATACACAAACAAACACATACACATACATACACACTCACACACACACATATGTATATATATATATATATATATATATTATATATTATATGCACATATAATCTGATATATGAATGTGTATGTATGCATATATACCTGTAGATAATACATATATGTATATTGTATAAGACTATATTCTATTCACATATAAAGACTATATATATATATACATATATATATATAAGTAGTAAGTCGTTGGGGCGGCCTAATGTCGGTATCGGCCAAACGGCGAGGGAGTCTATCCCCGTTTCAATAGCACTAGACCAAGGAGATTATTTTAGCATCTGAGGTGGAATGCCACACCTACCACCAGCTCCTCACTTTACCGCACAGATCCCTGTGCTACTCATTCGCTGAGTTGGCGGGGGCCGGTCTCGAACCAAGAACCTTGTGATTCCTTGCTGAACACTCTACTGACTGAGCTAAACTGGCCCTATTATATATATATATATATAGTAGGTTTAGATTAAAGTTTGTGAGTGTGAGAAAAGGAACAAAATAACGAAAATCATGTTGACATGTTCTAATATATATATATATATATATATATATACACACAAATGTGTATGTATACATATATATACATATATATATATTTACCAACCCCTCCGCATGAGCAGGATGCGGCACAAGGTCAATTTCTTAAGCAGAGTTTAACAGGTTTGAATTCAGAGTTTTCCTTCTCTTAGACTGGTTACCTAACCAAGGTTAAAGAGCCCAGTCTGCCCTACTATTTACCCATAGCTGGAGGGAGAGTAGGATTCATACCTTTCCCAAGTGTATTAGCGCTAAGTGAAATGCAATTACCACGTCCAGGATTTGAACTCTTGTATAGTTAGCATCCTTGTATAGTTACCATTTAGCTTTTTCTCAGAGCATTTCATTAGATTTCAAGGATTGTAGTCATACAGTAGTACTAACATGGCTACAGCTTCATATGATAAATATTGTGGACATAACAGGTTCATTCTCTCCTGCCTCTCTCCATCACACATATACACATGCATGTATATATCATATACACTTCATTTACTTTCATAGTTACACTCAAACTCAAACATGCATACATACATTCTTTCTTTTATACCTTCACTCACACTCAAACATACATGCATACATTCTTTTTTTATACCTTCTCTCACACTCAAACATACATACATAATTCTTTCTTTCATACCTTCACTCTACACTCATACAACATACATACGTACATACATTCTTTTTTATACCTTCACTCACACTCAAACATACATAACATACATTATATCTTCACTCACAGCAAACATACATACATACATCTTTGTTTATACCTTCACTCACACCAAACATACATACATACATTCTTTCTTTTATACCTTCACTCACACTCAAACATACAACATACATTCTTTCTTTTATACCTTCACTCACACTCAAACATACAACATACATACATTCTTCTTACCTTCACTCAACTCAACATACATACATACATCTTCTTTTTATACCTTCACTCACACTCAAACATACATTCTTATTTTACCTCATCAACATTACATACATTTCTTTTTATACCTTCACTCACACTCAAACATACATACATACATCTTTCTTTTATACCTTCACTCACATCAACATACATTCTTTTTTTATACCTTCACTCACACTCAACATACATACATACATTCTTTCTTTTACCTTCACTCTTACACTCAAACATACATACATACATTCTTTCTTTTATACCTTCACTCACACTCAAACATACATTCTTATTTATACCTTCACTCACACTCAAACATACATACATACATTCTTTCTTCATACCTTCACTCTTACACTCAAACATACATTCTTATATACCTTCACTCACACTCAAACATACATACATACATTCTTTCTTTATACCTTCACTCACACTCATACAACATACATTCTTTCCTTTCACTCACATCAACATACAGTCTTTCTTTAACCTTCACTCACACTCAAACATACATACATTCTTTATTTTATACCTTCACTCACACTCAAACATACATACATATACACTCACACTTTACATACATTCTTTGTTTTATACCTTTTAGATATAGTCTTTTTACTTCTCAAACTTTTTGTCATTATAGAAATAAACCAAAAAAAATCCTGGGAAAATCTACACAACAATATCTTACATGCATGAGAATATAAAGCAAATCTCATGTCAATATCAACCCTGGTCAAGTCAGGCACAAGGCTACTCTGAACAAAAGAGTGTATATGTCTTTATCATCTCGCCATACAAAAATATTTGAATTTGTTTCTTTCAATTCATGCATATTTCAAATCTGTTTATTCAAATCTGTTCATATTTTTCCCACTTCTTATCCTTGTATCTTACATTTGGCTTTTTGTTTTTTGTTTTCGGTTTCATATCACTTTCTGTTAGCCTATAGGGAGCCATTTGTATCCCCTATTCTGAAACTATCCGAAATACATACATACATACATATATATTCATATATATATATATATATATATATATATATATATGTATGTATATGTATGTATATATATATATATGTATATATATACATAAATAATTTTTTATATATATATATAAATTTTATATAATATATATAGATTTTATATATATATATATATATATATATATATATATATGGAGGCGTGTGGGTTAGTGGTTAGAGTCGTGGGAAATTCGTCGATTCGAGTTCAATTCCTAGATGAAGCTGTTGGCATTTCACATAGCGCTAATACCCTTGGGAAAGGTATGAATCCATATATTCTCCATCCAGCTATGGATTAAATAGTAGCGCAGACTGGGCCCTTCAGCCTTGGGTAGGTAACCAGTTTAGGAGAGGGATAACTCTGAATTTAAAATTCCCTCCAGCTATGTGTTAAATAGTAGGGCAGACTGGGCCCTTCAGCCTTGGGTAGGTAACCAGTCTAGGAGAGGGATAACTCTGAATTCAGAAAATTCCTGAGGTCAGTCGTTGATTGGGTTTGTGGCAACCCTTGATGCACCAATTGTTTCCTATCAACTGTGCCAAAAAGTGTGGATGGTCCAACACAAGCCTTCACCACTATAAATAAATCACTGTGTGGGTGTTCATTGTGTGTGTGAATCCTCATGCGTCAAAATCGACGAGAGAGTCCATAATATATATATATATACATATATATATATATATATTATTTTTTACTTCAAAACTCAACTAGTGTGGAAAAAACCTATATATATATATATATATATATATATATATATATATATTATACCATACATATACACAATATATATATATATATATATATATATATACCATACATATACACAATATATATATTTATATATACATTTATTATTCTTCAGCATATATATACCATGCATACATACATATACAACCATATATATATATGTATATATCATACATACATACATACATATATATACAACCACTTATATATAGATATATATATATAGAACCATATATGTATATGAATATGCATATATATACTTCTCAATAGTTTCCTTCTAGGTAAACATTTAAATTATATGCAGATTTATTTTTTGTATGCACTCAGAAACATGCACAGAGACAGACATACGCACACATGTAAATTTAAATGTATATATATATATATATATATATATATGCTAAAAAATATAGGCATACATATATATATATTAAAAAACATTCCACAATGCATTCATAGCTTAAGTATTTCACTTTAAATATCTATTGTCAAAGTTATTGGCCTGCATATTTAGCCGAGGGCAGTAACTAGTAAAAAAAAAAAAAAAACCTAATATAAGACAGATAAGAAGTTTCTATTGTCTGAAGATGAGAAAAATATGAGATAAACAAAATGGATCCAGTTTCATATACTTGCTTCCTTCCATTCCAGATTAAACTGTGTCTTTTTTCTTTTTTTTTTATAACTTACTCTAAAACTGGGCGAATGTGTTAAATGCCCGGCCATATTGCTGAGAAGTTCACTAATAAACAAAAATGGCTGACCTGAGATCTTTCCATCCTGGTCACTCCCGCTTTAAGGAAATTTACCAACACAATGCAATATCATTGACTTGTAGGCAAATCTCACACAAAATTCATCTCTCATACATTTGTTGGTCACTGGTTGTTGGTTTAATGGCATATAATCCCTTGTGGGTAATTTAATGCCAAATCTTTTTATATATTTTTTTGGTTATTTCCTAGTTGAGTAACATGATATTACAGGATGACCCCCAGAAAAAACAGAATCCACAAATTTTGTAATAAAACTGTTAATTTTAATACATACATACATACATTCTTTGTTTTATACCTTCACTCACACTCAAACATACATACATACATTCTTTCTTTTATACCTTTTAGATATAGTCTTTTACTTCTCAAAATTTTTGGCATTATAGAAATAAACTAAAATATCCTAACAAATCTACACAACAATATCTTACATGCATGAGAACATAAACCCCTCCTCCAAAAGCAGAATGTGACATAAGGGCAATTCTTAAGTGGAGTACAGCTGGCTTGAATTCAGAATTTTCTTACCTCTAGATCATTAACCTTACCAAGACTAAAGTGACCAAATTGCGTTACTCCATAGCTGGATGAAAAAGAGGTAGATTCATGCCTTTTTTCGAGGGCATTAGTGTGAAGAGAAATGCAAAGAGCCTCATCTAGAAGTCCATTTTTTGCAATGATAACCATGTTACGGCATGTCAACCCTTGTTGGGTTATTTTATGCCGAAGACATTTTTGTTTTATTCATTCTTGTTTGGTACTCAAATTGTTTTCTTTACTCATTAACTGCCAGGTACTACCACTCCGGTATTAAGGGGTACTCCACACTCTCCTGAGCTCCAGAACTGAAACCTCGCCACTAGATGCAGTTTAATGTTATACCCAGGACACTGAGGCCCTCAGCTACAATCTTCTAGTAGATATATGATAAAAAGGGGTGGAGGTTTGCCATAAGAGCAATACAGTCAGAATAATCATATAGGTGCAAATATTGTGTCATAACTCAATTTTCAAATAATTCAGGTGGGTTGTTTAGATTTTACGGCATGTCAACCCTTGGGTTAATTTATGCCGAAGATGTTTTTGTTTTATTCATTCTTTATTGGGTATTTAACGTCTTTTTTATATCTTAATTTCAAACATTCTATTTTGCATTTCTGCATGAAATGTATATATTTACCCAACCCCTCCACATGAACAGGATGTGACACACGTTCAATTTCTTAAAAGAGTTTAATGGGTTTGAATTCATACTCTTCCTTCTCCTAGACTGGTTGCCTAACTAAGTTTCAAGAGCCCAGTCTGTCCTATTATTTACCCAAAGCTGGAGGAATAATAGTTGGATTCATACCTTTCTTAAGGACATTAGCACTATGTGAAATGCTAACGGCCTCATCCAAGAATCTAACCTGTGTGGCCGTGTTCATATCCCACGATAAAGACCATGACATCACAGGCACCTCCTGAACAAGAATTGAAATGTTAAGAGTCTTGTCCGAGATTTGAACTTAAGTCACTGATTTTAAACAACAATAACCATTGCACAAATTGCACCTCCAATAATAATTTGTGACATATTTTTTAACTTAATTCCTTGATTTCTTTTTTCTTTTTTTTTTTTTAGAAAAACTTTAATCAGATGATGTCAGTATCTTACGATAATTCACCAAATGTTTTTTTTTTTTTTTTTTTTTCATCTGTCTATCTTCACATAACTCAAAGACTCAAAGACTTCTCTGTCATATTTATCAAGTATAGAATCTTTGGATTATGATTTATTCCAGCCTTTACAGAATTTTGTCAGAAAAAAAATAAAAAGGCGGAGGAAGGATTTAAGATGTTGGTTGATTGGTTTGGTTGGTTGGGTTTTACGGCATGTCCAACCTCTTGGGTTATTTTATGCCGAATACTTCTATTGGTAATTTGGTATTAAAAAATGTTTAATGCCGATAAAGTTTTGAAATAATTTCATTTCTAATGGATAATACAATTTTGTTTATCAACTCATGTTTTTCTATTTAACCCATAGATGGGACCCTAACACGTACTACCGCTCCGGGTCAGAGTAGACCAGGGAGCAATGGTGATGAAGGGGTGCTCCACATTCTCCAAACCTCCAAAACTGGAACCTCACTATCAGATAGTTTAACGTCATTCCCAGGACATGTAGACCCTCAGTCACCACCTTCTAGCACCCATATGATAAAAAAGGGGTTGGGGCTTGCCATAAGGGCAATAGGGTTGGGGCAATCATATAGGTGCTAGGGCTTGACATGACCAGCTGATTGATCAGAGGGAAGAAGTTGGTTGAAGAATAGTAGAGCATAGAATCTGATGGCTGAAGTATTTATCAACTCTTTGCCAACCAAATGTACCAAAGATTCTTTTTTTTACCTGTGTGTGATTAAATACAATTAAATACGACATAAAAGATTGTTTAAACAGTTTTTATTTCTTGTAAATATGGATCAGGACTATAAAAAAAAAACACCTGAAGATTTTTGTTGATGTTTTTGTTTAAATACTTTTGACCATTGTTGGTCATTATCAAGGACACCCTTTCCTTCATTTCAAACACAATAGAACACATGATAAATGTGTACATTCCCTATACTTCCTTTCTGGTCCAAATGGACACATGGCCTAGTGGATAAAGGAGTTAGGTTAAGACAGTTCTAAGTGACAGTTATCTCTGGACTGCAGAGATAACTCCTGGTCCAGGGCAGCAGTAACATAGAATAATAATTTACACAGCTTAATGCCTCTACCCCAGCTATGGTTAGCAGAATGAGAACAGGATACCCCCGTGTATTGAATAAAGGGTTAGGTTCAAGGTTCCGTGATGGCTCCCGATTACAAGAAGGTTCCCGATTACGACAAGAAGGTTCCCGAGTTCGAAAAGAAAGATCCCGAGTCCGAAAAGAAGGTTCCTGAGTCCGAGAATGTTCCCGAGTCTGACAAGATATACCTGAAGAAGGCCGGAGGGCACATCGGCCGAAACGTTGCACAGATAACAATGAAAATGAGGACAATAGTCCGAATAATGCAGATAATGCTAATTATCAGGCTTCATCTTAAACATTCAGAGAAATAGAAAAAAAGTTCACTGTTGATTGGAGGCACATGGTGTAATGGATAGAGTCACAGGAAATGAACTTGTAAATCCGAGTTGAATCCTGGATGAAGCTATAGTTCACATAGTGCTAATACCCTTGGGAAAGGTATGGATCCATCTAATCTCTCTCTCCAACTATAGGTAAATAGTAAGGCAGACTGGGCTCTTTAACCTTGGTTAGGCAACCAGCCTAGAAGAAGGAACACTCTGAATTCAAACCTACTAAACTTTGCTAGGGGTGGTCATTACTAGAATAGGCTCAGTCCTAATTAGTGATCTATTTCACTAATTTTAAAATTTGAATTTGATTCACCTCAAAACTCATTTTTTTTCAAATAAAATCCTATTATAATTGTAATGTGAGTCCTTCTGCTCAGTTATAATGAACTATCAGTTTTGATACTTTGCTTGGGTATATATATATATATATATATATATATATGTTATGTGCTATATTTATTGACCATGTGTATCTGAGTTATCAATGGCACATGGTAATAGACAGTTTCTTGCCAATGCAATTTTCAAACACATAGGCAAGAAACTCTCAGTTACCAAGGACCATTGACTTCATGTCCATGCTATCCTAACTTACACACACACACACACACACATATATATATATATATATATATATATATATATATATATAAGTTGAAAATGGAAATGAATCCAACGATATGTTGAAAGGATATTTGTCCTTTAAACACACACACACACACACACACACACATACACACACATGTATATATATATATATATATATATATATATATATATATATATATTTAAATAAATAACAAAAGACTTAGAGATCTTGCATTATAGACTATTTCAGGGAGTTTAGACAAAAATGTCTAATTCTCCCGACTCATCAGATGCGAAGTCGGGAGAATTAGACATTTTTGTCTAAGCTCCCTGAAATAGTCTATAATGCAAGATCTCTAAGTCTTTTGTTATTTATTTAAATATAAATTTGCTCTGTGACTCTAACAATAAGAGCACACATTGAGCTCTCAAACTGCGACAAGTTGTTTTTAAAAAAAACCTATGTCGTAAGGAAGATTTCTTCTCTGGACTTTTGGATTACATTTATATATATATATATATATATATATATATCTTCTAGCCAATTCCTCTACTGACTGAGCTAACCCAGCCCATATATATATATATATATATATATATATATATATATATATAAAATTTGCCTTCATATTGCCCCACCATTTTGTATGGTTTAATCTCCCTTTTTACACATTTCATATACATTGTGACTTTTAAACAATCTACCGGTCGTTACTTTTGAAAAAGCACCAGTCGAAAGTGCCCTTAAGTTTCTTTTTTTTCACTTCTCTTTCGCTCTATTAAATTGCTGATCAATAAAAGTATGTTATTTTTTTAAAATTATATATATATATATATATATATATATATCTTATTATAATGGAGATTGTGGGTTTGTCTGTCTGTAACCGAAACTATATTACTATGCAAGTCACAATTCCCTTTGTTATTTACACACATTCTCCATGATTTTATTTTTTATTTAAACCTCAATTATTAGTAAAATTGTTTTACATCATTAAGACTGTTAACAATATCTACATACTAATAACATGCAATTATATTTATATATTCAACGAAATAGCGGTTTACAGTGTGAATGGGGAGGCTAATTTGCATATTGATCTTAAAAAATTTGATTTTAATAAATATATGCTTAGTATTATTGATTTCTAATTGTTTGGTTTTATCTTAATAAATATGAGCAAAAATCTCGGGGATAAATATTAACAGAAATCTATTAACATAAAGAAATAACTGTAATTTTATTCTTTTCTTCCTATTTTAACTAAATAGTTAAATTAGGGAAATTTACCACTGAAAGACAGGAGTAAGGGAAAATGGTGGAACAGTTAGTTTCAAAGTTGTTCTATTTTCCGATTATACCCCCTCTGTTCCAAATATTTTTATCTGAATTCTTATTCAGTTTCATTAGCCTTTCTAATTTAACATGATATTTTATTATATTAAAACTTAAATATTTGCACCCGGAGGGTGCATATATTTGCTAGTATATATAAATCTGTATATTTTTCTTTCCTCTAGTTAATTCACTGCTATGGAAATATGAGTGAGACAAAAATAAAAATTTCATTGTGAATATTAATGATATCTTAGGAAACTATTCTAATCTAGACAGTGTCTTGTATTGTCGAGTCGAGTACCATTAAATTAATTTTAAAACAAAAATATATCTCTCTGATTGCGTGAGTCTTTAAGTCCCTGAATCATTGAAGGGTTAATAAACTTTGACTGAGTGGCCCTTGATAGTGGAGGCCTACTGTCTAGTCAGAGTTTAGCACCAATTAAGACGGCCTCAGTGGGGTCCAATTATTTTGGTAGTTGGCCTTTGAGTGGATGGTGTAACATTAGCACGAGAACAAGATGAATTCAGAAATGCCCTCCAGGGAAGAAAGATATTTTGAAAAAGTCTCTGCTGACCAATTGCCCAAGAACCTGAACATGAAGAAGATGCCCCAGACGCTGGAGATGAAGGTAAATTGATATCGGGCAAAAAGTCTTAGGAATTAACGTTCGGCTTTTGTTTCAACCTAACAAAAGAGAAGTGTTTATCGCTATTGCCCTAATGGTTTGAATATTGAACTGTTTCTCAGTAATGGCTGTTGTAAAAGATTGTTTCATAGTTTTTAGGATTTTTTTTTCAATGTTTTACAAATAGAACCCATTTATTTGCCTTAATATTTATTATTTACCATATAATAACATGTAAAGTATATTATTGTGCTCCTGTATCTGTTGTAGTTTCAGTGGAAATAGATAGAAGGCATTACTTTTGGAATGGCATTCATGCTCTATCTCATGGTGTTATTGTGTTCCTTTCAAAACAACACTCTTGCTCTATCCACTGGTGTTATTGTGCTCCCAGAATCTGTCATAGTTTTAGTGTAAATAAATTGGAGGCATTACTTTTGGAGTGACAGACTTGCTCTATCCAATGGTGTTATTGTGTTCCTTTCAAAACAACACTCTTGCTCTATCCACTGGTGTTATTGTGCTCCCAGAATCTGTCATAGTTTTAGTGTAAATAAATTGGAGGCATTACTTTTGGAGTGACAGACTTGCTCTATCCAATGGTGTTATTGTGTTCCTTTCAAAACAACACTCTTGCTCTATCCACTGGTGTTATTGTGCTCCCAGAATCTGTCATAGTTTTAGTGTAAATAAATTGGAGGCATTACTTTTGGAGTGACAGACTTGCTCTATCCAATGGTGTTATTGTGTACCCAGTGTTTGTTCGGGTTAGCTCAGTCGGTAGAGCGTTCGGCTAGAAACCACAAGGTTTCTAGTTCGATACCGGTCCTCGCCCACTCAGCGTTATGAGTAGCACAGGGATCTGTACGGTAAAGTAAGGAGCTGATGGTAGGTGTGGTGCTCCACCTCAGATGCAAAAAACAATCTCCTTGGTCTAGTGCTTGTGAAAAAGGGATAGACTCCCTCGCAGATTGGCTGATACCGACTTTAGGCCACCACGACAACTTTACTTATATATTTATATATATTTACCAACCTCTCCACACAAGCAGAATGTGACACAAGGTCAATTTCTAAATTGGAGTTTAACATGTTCAAATTCTGAGTTTTCCTTCTCCTAGACTAATTACCTAGCAATGGTTAAAGAGCCCAGGCTGCCCTACTATTTACCCATAGCTTGAGGGAGAGTAGTTGGATGCATACCTTTCCCAAAGGTATTAGGGCTATGTGAAGTGCAAACAGCTTTATTAAGGATTGCTTGTTATTGATTCAGTGGAAATAAAAAATAAGGCATTACTTTCGGAGTGACAGACACTGCTCTGTCCACTGGTATTATTGTGCTCTTAGAATCTGTCATAGATTTAGTGTAAATAAATAGAAGGCATTACTTTCGGAACGAGTCTTGCTCTATCCACTGGTGTTATTGTGTTCTCTCTATCTTGATACTGACTTGATATAGACTCCCCCTCCCCAACTTACTAGAATCAAAGGAATATAACATTTTATTTGTATATGGGAAAAATGAACTAGATGCCCCTTTAACCAGTCGTTTCCTTGTTTTAACAGTGGTCCATTATGATACTGTTGCTTCTGTTTAGAAAGCCATGAGGGATTCTCATCAGCATCTCAAAATTATGCCCTTTACGAGGGGTGTATGAAAAGTTTTAAGCATCAGAAAAAACTAAAAGAGATAAAAAGAATCTTTGAACATTTATTTTTCAACATAGTCCCCTTCAAAGGCTGAACACTTGCTCCAATGGTGTTGAAGCGCTTTTTATCCCAGTGTAGAAGAACTCTTTTGTTTGGGACTCAAGAAACCCCTCGAATGCAGCTATGAGGTCATTATCACTGGCAAAATGGCGACCAGCCAAAGCTTTTTTCTTCTGGGGGGAAAAGATGGAAGTCAGAGGGGGCCAGGTCTGGCTAATAAGGTGGATGGGGAACAAGTTCGAATTCACAATCGTGAATTGTTGCCATGGCAACCATTGAGGTGTGGGGTGGTGCATCGTATATTGAGAATTTGAATAATGAGTCTGAGTGACAGTAAGTCTCCTCAGGTCTCCAGGACTTTTCTGAGTATTCTAGCCAATTTTAACAATGCTTCAGTATATTTGAATGGGTGGTCGCAATTCTTCCTATTGATTTCCAATTCCTTGCTTTCTAAACTTCTAGTG
The DNA here is from genome assembly GCA_023376005.1 of Doryteuthis pealeii. Lineage (NCBI taxonomy): Eukaryota > Metazoa > Mollusca > Cephalopoda > Myopsida > Loliginidae > Doryteuthis > Doryteuthis pealeii. Next base: position 43,609,062 of record CM042151.1, read on the forward strand.
CACCCACAACAATTGGTATCCCTTTCACTCTCGTATTCCACATTTTTTTCAATCCTCTGGCAAGGTCTAGGAATTTGTCTATTTTTTCATTTTCTTTCACATTCCCTCTGTGATCTGCTTGGACTGCAAAATCTACCAGTTGACAAGTTTTCTTTTTCTTATTAATCAATACTTGGTCTTATCATTATTATTACAACTACTATTGATATTATTATCATTATTATTATGATGATTATGATCACTATCATCATCATAAACAACAACAACAAAAAACGAGCATCTGCGGTGCATTTGAGCAATAATAAATAAGAGGAAGAAGATGATGTTTACTTTTTTTATTAGAAGAGGCAACAGCTCAGCAAAATGGCGGCTTTTCTAGATTATTTGGTTTTGGCGGTCAGGGATGTCATTAATCTACATTCAGTTTGGTATAACAAAAACATTATGAAAAGTCGAATGTTTAGAGATTCTCGCATGTACAGGTAAATCTCAGGTAAATATGTACAGGTAAATGTGTTTCGTCTTTTTTTTTTTTTGGTGATACATCTGACTCTTTGAATACTTTTAGTATTACACTTCAACACAACAACAACAACAAAAAGTCGGTTATTTCCTATAAGTCTAACATAGACAAAGGGGAACCACTTTTGACTGATAAATTATTTATCTATTCATTGATCTACTAGGAAAAAAGAAGACGAGGTTAGCGTTAGGGTTTAGGGTTAGGGTTAGGGTTTAGAGTTAGGGTTTAGGGTTAGTTTAATGGGAAAATAAATAAATAATTTATCAGTTAAGAGTGTTTCCCCTTTGTTTATGTTAGATTTATAGGAAATAACCAAAAAGTCATTTTTTTTTTACCTATATACATAAAAAAATCGTAGGCTTTTTGACAGGCCAAAAGGAGAAAAATATGTTGAGCCTTTTCAGAAATATAATTTACCCTTTAAACTCTCATATGCTACAAATGGTTTAATGTTATTGCTAGGTACACCTAACAAGAATAGACTTAAACAAAAGATATAGAGTTGCTCCCCTTTGATTTGTCAAAGCCGGAAGTGGGTTTTCCACCATCTTACTTGAAGATGGTGTTTGTTTACGTTTGCTTATGTTTTGAATGCAGTGTTTAAAGTACTGGTTAAATCGCTTGAGAGTAGAAACCTTTTCTACCCTGTGTTGAATAAAACCTTGTTAATTTTATAACAACCTGGTCTTGCATTATCATTTCAATCCACCATGTAATTTATCTGAATGTTAAAAACATAACAGTTATCTACTTCAGTTCTCTGATTTAACAGTGCAAATTTGGAAGACCAAAGATATTCTTATTTTGCTATTTAGAAAAATCAAATTAAATTCTCGAAAAAGAGGATTTCTAACAAGTTATTTTGGGATTATTTTATTATAAATAAATGTGTGGATAAAATATCTGATAGAAGGGAAAATAAATGTGAAAACTAAGTTATTGGAATATTTATATATTTATTATTATAGTACAAGACTAGGCTCAACCGGGCGGGGAAGGTGATCCACTGGGAATTGTGCAAGAAATAAGAATTTGACTATACTACCAAATAGTACATACACAAATCAGATTATGTCATAGAGAATGAGACACATAAAATACTTTGAGATACAGACGGATTACTTAATCCCAGACAGAAGACCAGACCTAGTGTTAATTAACAAGAAGAAAGGAATTTCTTATTCAGTGGATTTTGCTCTTCCGGCGGGACACAGACTAAAAATGAAATAAAGCAAAAAGATAGACAGATACTTAGACCTTGTCTGAGAACTAAAAGAAAATGTGGAAGATGAAGTTGACGGAGATATCATTAAGTTGGTGTCTTTAGAATTACATCAATCAGCTCTGTTTGGATTCTGGATGCTGTGCAAAGCATTAACCAGTGGTGATCACCGATAGGGATTGTTGGTGAGAAAGAGTCATGGGAATTTGTGTAGTCTATGTGATCTTATGATGAATATAAATTGTCACAATTAACGCTCAAAATTCACATTCTGGGTGTGTTTGTTTTGAAAATTTCTATTTACTTCATATTTTTAACAGTTATTTTCTGGTTTCTGGTTCTTTTTTTAATGCCTGTTGCTAACACATGGAATTTTCGAACGAGTTTTATTCTTAAAAGGTCAATGGAGACTTTTTGGGTTTTTTCTTTTTTTTTCTTTCTTTTCTGATTCGTCCCATATTGAGTACATTTTCATATTAGACATTCCAGTCTCTGTCCAAAATGTGGGTGGATGATGAAGAGATGGGTGTCAAAATTTGGTATTAACTTGATGCAGTTGTTATTTACTATTTGTTGTTGACCCACTCGTGAAAGATTACACATTTGGTATTTAATGGACCTTTCCATCAAAAAAAAAAAATTGTTACGTTAACATTTGGCTAATATACTCATGCCAGTATTCTATAAACTAGAAAATGACATACCAAACTATGAAAATAACTGCAATTTTATGCTTCTCTCTGTGTGTGCAGATTAATCAGCTACATAGACTTACCACAAAATGCACCAATAAGAGAAATGTCTATCGGCAGAATGCGTTTATATCATTGTAAAAAGAATTAAGAAAAACTAAATGAGAACACAAGGTATTTATTCACTAACCCCTCCGTATGAGCAAGATGTAACATAGGGTCAAGTTTTAAGTGGAGTTTAACACTTTGCCTACTTTAAGCCGCTCACTGTAGTTCTTCCACCACTGCAATTCTACCATAAGCAAAGTACAAAAACTGATGGTTAGTTCATTATAATTGAGCAGAAGGACTCAGATTATAATAATAATAAGAAGAATAGAACTTTATTTGAATAGAATGAGTTCTAAAGTGAATAGATAGTGAACTTTGAATTATCCCATTATACAGGTAAAAAAAATACCAAGAAAATTTGGTACAGCTGTGGGGGAAATTTGGTAGACAAATAGTTAACAGATTTGAATTCAGAGTTTTCCTTTTCCTAGACAGGTTGCCATACCAAGGTTTAAATATTTACTCATGCCTGTGTTCTTTAAACTAGAAAATGACATACCAAACTATGAAAATAACAGCAATTTTATGCCTCTCTTTGTGCAGATGAAACTGCTATATAAACATACCACAAAATAGTGTGCAAAATATCTATGGTGTTATATAGTTTTGAAATTAATTACAGTATAAATAAAAAGACAAAACACCAAAGGTGTGAACTATAAAGAAACTAGACCCGGAACGTCAGTACTCCAAAGTTTGAAATATGGAGTTAACCACGAGTGTGGCAGACAGGTTGAGAGTTAAAAGAAATAAACAAACAACTAGAAATAGGAATAAAAGACGTGTATTACAGAATAACAATAAGGATTGCAAACTTTAGTTCGTCTGCACAAATGTATAATTTGTCACTTATCTGAGTCCTGAGATAGGATATTATCGGAGCCCTTGCTACGGCCTTCTGATAGTTCGGATATGATAGACGTTCTGTTTGATGTCCGACTCCGATTCTGGTTGTTGAGGAAGAGATGGAGAGACCCTGTGTTTAGGTCTGTTCCCTTTGGAAGCTGGATCAGAAGAGAACGAGTTTGCTTATTCGGCTTTGCCGCCAAAGTATGCTGGCTCGTGATTGATTGGTTTGAAACAGAGGCTCGCAGACAAAGGACGATAACCCCCATACCCCAGAATTCTCAATAGAACAGAAGAAGAAAAAAAATTAAGGGAACTATTCTGGTAGAAAATAAGTACCGAAAATCGGAAAATTAAATGTAAAATAAAAACTAAAAAAAAAAAATTTTTGGAGACCTTTTTTTTTTTTTACTCTTTTCGATAATTATTTAATTAGCTATTATCTTATAAAAGAAAAATATACATCGATATTTGTTCTGTTTAAACCGGGTTGGACTAGATTTTCAATAGAGTTTTCTATAAAAATTATTAGATAACAATAGTAAACTGAAGTAGTTATTAAATAAATATTTATTTTTAGAATCTAAAAATGTGAAATTTGAAACTTAAAATTTGGCGTTTCATATTTTAAAGGAATTTTTATCTATTAATTAGGTATGATAAATTGTTTCTGATATTGTAGGCAGCAATGGCAATATTAACTTTAAAGAATTTCGATTTATTTTCATTGGATCAGTTTGATTGAAACAATTCAGCAATTAAAAAAAAGAATTTGTTGATTAATAACTCAACACTAAAAATGTTATTAAAATCAGATAATTCCCTGATTTTCGATAATTGTTTTTCATCAAATCCGACCTCCCGTACTCCAAAACGTCACGCGACATTTTCTCTCGGTAATTTTTCTTTTTGTAAACAATGCGCCAGAATTTTTTAGAGCGTCTTTTTTTTTCTGCGTGTTTAGACCAAAAAGAAAAGGATATTTCATTTAAAAGTTATCAATTCTTCTATAATTTAGCGTATTTATTGATTTTTGTAATTGATTTCTAAAAAGAAACTGTTAACCCTTAAAATACTAAATAATATGTTTGTTTTTTTTTTTTACTCCGGATATACATAAAAACAGCGGCCATCTTTATGATATATTTGAGCAAAATTGACTGAAAATAATACTTTAAAATTTATCAAAAATAAATTACATGTGTAATATTATTTATTTATTTATTTTTTTTTTACTGATGCTCATTATGTTACAACTTTTGGAACATATGACCTTTAGGCACCCCTTTTGCTTTGCTGATTCATAAGTACATTTTTTCATTTACACCGTCAACATCCGGTTGTTTGTTAACAGACGATTTTTAGAGTTTTTTAAAGTTATAAAACAAACCCCTAACCCTAACCCCTAACCCTAGCCCCTAACAAAAGTTGTAACATAATGAGCATCAGTAAAAAAAAAAAAGAAAAAAAGGTCATATGGTCCCAACTTTTCGACTTTGACAAAAATTTGACCTAAAATAATCGATTTAATTAATATGAATTCGTTTTTAAAATGAAAATGAGTGAACAAATTGGCAGTGCCTACTTCATTCAATTCACACCTATATATATATATATATATATATATATATATATATATATATATAGGGTAAACTATAGACACGTGTTTCGAGGTATCACCTCTTATCAGTATAGTTATACGATTTTTAGCAGCTGCC
>CM042151.1:43619173-43649173 GCA_023376005.1 Doryteuthis pealeii
CTTGCTAAACTGACATCAGTATAAAATAACCGAACCAACCAACTAACCAACGATCATTTTGGAATCCCCAAAGAGGATTGAACTTATTCTGAGGAAATATTTTTTTCTAGAAAGCTAAGCTATTTTCCGTCTTTGTCACATGTTTTATATAACAGAATGTTTACGCCATGTTGAGAAAATTAAACAATGAGTTGTGAAAAACGAAAAAAAAAAAAATCAGAAACTAAAAAAAAAAAAATTAAAAAAAAAAAATGCCAAAGCCATTTCTCTTCTAATGGAAATGTGTTTGCCAAAAAAAAAAAAAAAAATTTGCATTGAGAATTGTGAATTTTCAAAGTATTATCAACGTCGGGCTCGCTGAAGATTTGGTAAATATTTTGGAATAAACGCAATTTCACTAAACTTGGCCTAGGTGCACGTGTGCGTGTGGGTAACATTGTAATTTAGAAAATAACAGACTGTACAAAAAGAATGATATTGTTTTGTAAGATCAATATGAATCTTTCTAGAAAAAAATAAGATGTAATGTGTACGTACTTGTAAAATACGTGACTGTTTTTCTCATATCACGTATGATTATATATCTTAGCATATATTTTTGCACACGCACACGTACACACACACACACACACACACAGAGAGACACATATGTATGTGTGTGTGTGTGTGTGTGTGTGTGTGTTATAATGCATTTCCATATAGATATAGGTATTTGCATGTAGTTATATTTTTACAAACACACACACACACACACACACACACACACACACACACATATATATATATATATATATATAATATATATACATAATATATATACATATATATATAAGCGGAGAGGCATGGTGTAATGGTTAGAGTCGTTATATTTTTACACACACACACACACACACACACACACACACACACACACATATATATATATATATATATATATATATATATATATATATATATATATATATATATATAGCGTGGGCCATGGTGTAATGGTTAGAGTCGTAGGAAATGTACTCGTCGACCCGAGTTCAAATCGTGGACAAGGTGGTTTGCATTTCCCATATTGCTAATGCCCTTGGGAATGATAGGAATCCAACTATTCTCCCTCCAGCTATGGAGAAATAGTAGAGCAGACTGGGCTCTTTAACCTCAACCAGGTAACCAGTCTAGGAGAAGGAAAACTCAGAATTTAAACTTGTTAAACTCCGCTGTATTATTTTACGACCAACTACTTATCAAGAACTCAACAGTCTCTCTACTAAAGACACTTGTCCTATTAGGACAATTCGCTCATACAACTCTGTATAAGCTCTTCATTATATCTCATGTCATGTTTATGTTCTATTCTGTTTAGTTTTTACTTTGGAGCAATATTATTATTTCAGGTAATGAAATGTTCTTGTAATTACTTCGCCTTGAATTGTTTTCACATTTATTCTGTACGAGGAAACAGTATTCAACCAGTTATCATTCTTCTACAGCATATTATCTTATCCCGGGAAAACCGGGTCTTTCTGTCTGTCTGCAATCTATTAATAATGAGGATTCGGTCTCAATTTTTTTGTCACCGAAACTACGTCACTGTTTACGTCATATTACCCAAAATTGTCAATACATAGAATAAAGAACAATCCTGTAATCCGTTTTAACAATTATTTTTTACTCTCGCTCTTTTTTCACTAACAAGAGATTAACTAAAAGTTTACAAATAAATAAACACTTACGATTTTGTGTAAAATGCATGTGTAAAATATTCAAAATAATTATTCAATTAATTATTGATAGATGCATGCAATATTCTATTTAATTAAAAACTATTTCTAAAATATCCTTTTCTTTTGTTTAATGTTTTTTTAAGGAATATTTCTAAAATATTTTGACTATTATTAAATATTATATACAAAATTAGAATTAAAAATAAAAGCTTGACATTCATTTCTTGTAATCAACAAGAAAATGCATGTTTTTATTATTATTATTAAAATGAACTTTATCCTGTTATCATTAATCTCATTCATTTATTATTACTTTAGTTTTTAAAAAGGTTTTTGATTTCCATCTTTTCTTTTGGGCTCCAAACATTTTAATGTTCATTTCTTTCATGGAATTTTCTCTGTCTAAAGAATTGTTTCCAAGTAGAAAAAAACAAAAAACTCAGTTTAAATCAATTAAAAGGAAGTTTTAATTCATCTCCAAATGTTGAAATTAAATTTTGTTTATTGAGTTGAGATTGAAGAATTTCTATTAAGAACAAGTTTCCACTCCAAATTGTTTTTATATAAAAAACATTTTTTTTTACTCCTTTAATAAGTTTGATGATACAAACCCTCTAATATTGAATTTTCAACTGCCACCCGCCTCAAGCAATATCTTTCAAAAATTAATTTTTACACCACCCGGAGGGTGTTTTTTGTGCTAGTATCTCTAATTGATCGTTTTTGCTTTATTTTTTCAGATATAAAAAAGATACTTCCTGGATCCATTCAACAAAGAAAGAATTCCAATGAATGCAAAAAAATAACCTTTACTATGTGTCCCCGTTTTCTATGGGTGTACGTGCTGCTTTTTTCTATTCATATTTGTCGGTGCGTGGACCTCACCTATAATGTGCAGGAGGGAAAGAGCCCTGGAACCTACGTTGGGGACATCGCCGCAGACCTACACCTGCGCGACAGGATCGAACCCGAGAGCGAGGGACAGATCATGTTCAGCCTGTTGAAAAAAAGCGGGACGATGAATTCGCAGATGTTTCGCATCTCCCGGCACACGGGGAAACTCTTCACCGCCCAGACGCTGGACGCCGAATCGCTTTGCATGTACAACACCGAGTGCTTCAAGATGGTGGACATTGTTGTGCAACGCGCCAATTCGTTTATGAAGATTCTGAAAATCAAGGTCATCATCGACGACATCAACGACCACCCGCCAGAATTTCCTTATAAGGAAATCAGTGTCCATTATTCGGAGGGCGACGGGCGAGGGATGAGGAAGCTCATACCCCACGCCATCGACAGGGACGTCAGTATTTTGAATTCTCGAATCACCTATGAGTTGAAGAAAAACAAAAACAACCCATTTACGCTGTCCGTGTCCAAGAGACTCGACGGCACGTCTCAGCTTGGCATTAATCTAGACGAAAAATTGGATCGCGAATCCAAGGATTCCTATATGATCCAAGTGATTGCCAAAGACGGTGGAGCCACACCAAAAGAGAGCATCTTGGATGTTTACATTTCAGTCACAGATGTTAACGACAACACCCCAGTCTTCTCCCAAGACGTTTATAATTTTTCGGTGAAGAATGAAATCCTGAGGGCGACACCGGTGACCGTTCTGTCGGCGACAGACTTGGATTCCGGAGAGAACGGTAAAATAACGTACCATTTTAGTTCCAGGACTTCCAAAGTCTCAAAGAGCCATTTCGAATTGAACGAACTGACTGGAGAGATCTTTCTACAGAAGAAATTCGCAGCTGGAGAAAAATTAACACATAAATTATTTGTAGAAGCCACAGATGGTGGTAGTCCCCCTCTAACATCCATCGCCAAAGTATTGGTAAATGTTATTAATATCAAGAACAACCCGCCGAATATCGATGTGAGCTTTTTCTCGGCTTCGACCGAAAACACGGCGGCCATATCGGAAGAGATCGATGTTGGCAGTTTCATTGCTTATGTTATTGTGACTGACCATGACGTCGGGCAAAATGGCGAAGTCACTTGCAGCCTCCATCACGAGAAGTTCCTGTTAGAGAAGCTGGGTCTCAAAGAGTACAAGATTACCATTAAGAATCCGCTAGATAGGGAGATCGAGGATCACCACGAGATCACAATACGGTGCCAGGACAAGGCCCTGCCCCCGTTACACAGCGAGAGCAAATTCTTTATAAAAGTAATCGATGCTAATGACGAACGTCCGCAATTCACGAAAGAGGTTTTCAAATTCTGGATCAACGAGAACCAAAAGTCTAAGCTAACAGTTGGTTCGATTAGCGCTACCGATTCTGATTTAGGGGCCGGGGGTCAGCTATCCTATTCACTTCTCACTGACAACGAACACTTCCTGCCTTTCCAAATATCGGAAAACGGCTTAATTTCAACGGTCATATCCCTGGACCATGAATTCCAAGATAGTTATGATTTCCAGGTGTTGGTCAAGGACAACGGTATACAATCTTTAAACAATACAGTGAAAGTTATCGTTGAAGTGAAAGATAAAAATGACAATGTCCCCTACTTCACATTTCCCAGCGTTAACCCTTTCACGTTGGACGTTTTGTACTATCCCCATCAGACCAGTAACATCACGGTCTTGAGGGCGGCCGACAGCGATAGCCACGAGAATGCCTTTCTGAAATATGAAATACGGGGAGGCAACGACAAACAGTTGTTCACCATTAACCACTACACCGGTCTCTTGTCTTTTACCCGGGTGGTCACTCAGCAAGACGCGGGCACGTACGATCTCGAGTTTGTGGTCAAGGACAGCGGCAATCCAGTTTTGTCGGCGTCGACCACGTTGTTCTTGAAACTGACAGTGAGCAACCAAACGTCAAAGATGATAAATGCGGTGCACACTCAGAGCGATAACAAGATTCGTTTGTATTTGCTGATCGTCACGGTTCTGGTGGCCGTGACGGTGTCCATCCCCCTGACGGCAGCCATATCGATCTGCATCATTCGATGCATAGATCGAAGAAACACGGCACACTCGAACCAGTTGGACCCAACCACTAAATGCCCAACTGCTGAAGATACTCATTCGATCTGTTCTTCCTATCAGGCGAGGTATTGGTCCGGCGTTTCTGTGGCCGTCACATCTGACCAGGACATGGTCTCTCGGACTTTACCGGCAAAGATGAAGAAGGCTCAGCAGCAGCAGCAACAGCAACAGCAGAAACAGCAGCAGCAGCAACAACAATCTGGAAATTCCATTAATAAAGACCGAAGAAGCTCATCGATGGGTATAAAAGTACAAACAGCAACAGAAGTCTTATATGAGGTAAGTGTCTATTAACTTCATCTTTTTTTAAATCTTTTCTAAATCAAAATAATGGATCAAAATATTATCAACTAGTTGAAGTATTCTTCTCCGTTGGGTGAGATATCAATATTTGGATCGGCTGCTTTTATTACAACTAACAAATTCGCCGCGCCCAGTGCGGCTTTGTCGTATTATGATTATACCTCTTGACTAATAGAGGACAAGGGAGGTAAGTACCTTCTGTGTCTACCTGTAGACGCTAGGTAACGTAGCAAACAGCAGTATAAAAATGGAAGCGCCAATGTCAAATCCTTTTAGCCCCTCAGACTTTCACAGAGTATCAGAAAAATTATAGTTGAATTATCTCCCCTTGGCACCAGAGGGCAAATCCCTAATATATGATATTGGCGCCAAAATTAAACCCCATGTCAAAGGTCACTTATCGTACGAGCATTCAACCAGGCGTGTCGCGTCTTCAAGCGCTCACCTTCACTTGTCAAACAACGAGTGGAAAGATATTCTTGCGCTCACATTTACCTTCAACCTCAGCAAGATAAGTCTAGCCAGCAAATGCCGCAAATTTGCAACGCTTTTTGTACCCTTTGAATATATGTTTCTTTACCTTCAACTGTTGTTATCGTCTTCTTTTATCCGAAATTACTTGCTTATCACCGGGGAATTTTAAGAATCCCGAATACCTTTTTTTTCTAAAGAGATAACACACTCCAGTTGTGTCTCCTGTTTACAGGACAATGTGGCTTCACACCCCAAGCATTCCGTATTGCATGACACTCAAGAACATACTCAAAATGTTAGTGTTTATACTTTCCTCTTTTACCAGCAGCTTCAAGATTTTTATCTACTAAAAGACTATTTTCCTATTCGGAAATTTCTCTTATACAACTATATCTAAACTCTTTTCTTCTCCCTTAAATTTTCTCAGGCAATAAAATATCTTTGTAATCATTTCGTCGGTAATTGTTCCTATATCTAATCCGTATGAGGAAACAATACTCAGCCAACCATCGTTCTTTAACAGTCTCTACGCGACAGGCTCGCTACGCTCACACCCTAACTATTACATATTTACAGATTTGCGTGATATAATGCATAGTACAATTTACCTATTATAACTCTTATTTTTACTCAAACTGGCACAAGGGCAACAGATTGTTGTTCCCAAGTGATAATCCATGTATGTACTTCACTGAATAAATGCATGTAATCATAGCTTAATGTGGGTGTATGCTTGTATGGATGGATGTAAATATAGTGTGTGTGTGTGTGTGTATGTGTGTTTATGCTTGGGTGAATGTATGTAATTATACGTTAATGTGTCTGTATGTGTATGCTTCCATGAATGAATATAATCCATGTAATATCTATTAATAATCGAGATTCGCTTCCGGTTTTTTGTCTGTAACAAAAATTACGTCACTGCTTACGTCACATTACCCAAAATCGTCATAACATAGAATAAATACACTCAAAATTTGAACATGCAACATTAGACAGTCCTCATTGTTTTTTAAAACAAGTTTTAATAAATACTGGTATTATATATCTATATATAGTTTGTTTTATTTTAATACATATTTAAAGTTTACATTTCAAATTGTTTTATTTTTTAATCCTTTAATGAATTTGATGATTTTACTTACTTAGGGTACAAACTCGCTGACATTGAATTTTTTACTCCCACCCGTCAGGCAATATGTTTCAAAAATCTATTTTTACATCGCTCGGAGGGTATTTTTTTATTTTGTACTAGTATTATTAACTATCACAATAGTTTAATTTGTGTGTGTGTGTGTGTGTGTGTGTGTGTGTTTTATACTCTGTATTATTATTATTTACTTCTTACCTGGTATCTTTTTCCTTTCATCTGGTATTTGGTACTTTTTACTAGAGTATTTGTTATCTTTCAGTAGGGTAGACTGGGCTCGTTAACCTTGGCTAGGCAACCAGTATTGGAGAAGGAAAACTGAATAACTCTGTTAAACTCCGCCTAAGAAATTGCTTGTGCAGAAGGTTTGGTAAATCTATACATATATAAACGACAGTTGGTGTGTATGTATGTATGTATGTATGTGTGTCCGGATTTCATATTGTTGTCTCTACAATGCCACTCTCTGATTCCCAGTATGATCCCCAACATGAGGACAATGTTGAGTATACAACACCTGTCGACTCAGTCAACACCAATCGTTATGTGTGCCAGATATGTCCTAAGATATACAAGACTTTGGCAAGATTGAAAAACCATGAACGAGCCCTCAAACGGACAATAAAGGAAGGAGTGGCAGTCGCCTGACTAGATGTTGCGATCAATATGTCCGGATAAAACCACGGGAAAAAAATTGATGATAAAAGAAATATATATATACACATTGAATATCACCGGTCCTTGCTTTTGGTGCAAAAATTATGAAGACTTGATTTATATTAGAAGATATCCAAAAATCAAAATATACATATAGATAGCATTGAAATTCCACTTAAAAATGTCCAGCATTTGTAAATCACAAAAGTAAACAAATCAATACACCAGGTTTTTTTGCTATCCCCTTCTACTCAGTCAACGCTGGGTAGCCGCTTCTAGTAATTAATACGTAAAAGCTGCAAAAATATCCCTACTCTATGTGCGTCAATTAATTTTTCTATACGCAGTTTGTATGTACGAATATGAAAAAAAGGTATCTAATACCTTTTACACAGTGACCTGTACCTTTAACCTTTCTATTTTTTATTACCTCCCTTGATCAAAAGTGCCCATACCTGTAAATGAGAAGGCTATTAAAAGAAAACAGTTTTTTTTAAATCTGATGGAATAAACCGGTTTATATATATATATATATATATATATAAAATCGTCGGGGTGGCCTAATGTCAGTATCAGCCAGACAGCGAGGGAGTCTATCCCCTTTTCACTAGCGCTAGACCAAGGAGGCTATTTTAGCGTCTGAGGCAGGGTGCCACATCTACCCTCAGCTCCTTACTTTACCGCTAAGATCCCTATACTACTCATACGCTGAGTTGGCGAGGACCGGTATCGAACTAGGAACATTGTGGTTTCTATCCGAACGCTCTACCGACTGAACTAAACCGATATATATATATATATATATATATATATATATATATATATATATATATATATATATATATATATATATATATATATATATATATATATATATATATTGAATAGTTGTCTCCCTTGGATAATGGGTGTATTCGTTAGGTAGCCTAGTAGACTGTCACACGCCCCTCTGGGATATAAACATTTATCACGCTCTTTTGCCTCAGTTCTTTGAACAGAGAGGTGTTGTCTTCTGCCTGGCCAGATTGTACAGTAAATCTAACATGCTTGTTCTTTAAAACCTCGCCGCTTATTTTCTCTCTGCTCCATAGTTACTCGTGAATTATTCGCCTAAATTCCATAGGGGCTCTTAATTTACTTATTAATTTTTATAAATTAGGAATGATTTTAGTAATTCATTTTCTTTTTTGAAGTTCTGTGCAGTAACGTTTTTTTTTTTGTCAGCATGGCTTCACACAGTTTTTTTTTTTTTTTTTACTTTACTGGAAAGAGCATCTGTAGAAGCGCACCAAGTACCAGGAACTGGTGGAATAGTCAGGCTCTCTTGCAGGTTTTATGTGAACCAACACAATTTTTTTTTTTGGGGGGGGGGTTGCTGTCTTCTCACTTGGTAGGGTCTTGCCTACATGGGGTGTAACAGGGACTGCTATAGAATTAACATAGTCCGTGATACTATAAAATTACCAAAGTCCGATCTGCAATAGAATTACCATAGTCTGAGTTATTATAAAATTACTATAGTCTGAGATACTATGTTGTTAAAGACGCTTCTCTTTTAAATTCAATTAGAAGACACCTGGAAGTTCAAACAGGGCCTCTTTTTTGTTTCTAGGCCCCGTGGAAGCGAAAATACAATAGAGTACATTTGAAGGCGATTTCTTAAAAAAAAATATAAGTGAAACAAGAACAAAGCACTATACCAGTAATAGAAGACAGTCTCAGAATCATTTTCATATATAATATGTGAAATAAAAACGATTGTATACCGTCAGGGATTTTGCTCAAAGTTTTAATTTTGAAAATTTATTCAATTTTCAAATGTAAACAATCTCTCGTAATTTAGGCCTTAATAGCTTTAAAAAAAAGAAATTACTAGCGTATTTCGGGTCCAATTTTTAATATATATATATATATATATATATATATATATATATATATATATATATATATATATATATGGCTGGAAAGAAAATGAAATGATCTTTCTAGGTATGTAATTTATATGTGTTTTTATCCATTGAATTATTTTCTTACAGCGAGTTAGAACTGTATTTTATCTTCAAACGGCCGTGTTGTAAATTAAATAGTCATTTCCTTTTTAATGACCTTAACCTTTGGTTAACCTTAACTCCCAATTATCTCCCTTGTCCGCTATGATTAAGACATAGATATATAAAACACGGACATTTTGTAGAACTATTATAACTAGTGTAATTGTTTGATATTAAAACTTATCCAAACGGTTTAAAGTCTCGTCATTCTATTCTTTTTAATTCCATATCATTATACTCTTTACTTTTCACATCAGGCCGAAAACGCTATATACAAATTTATTCTGACTTTTATCCTCAGTCATTTCGCAAGAGTAAATAAAATAAATCTACCGAAATAAGAAAAGAAGAAAAAAAGAGTGTTTTTTTTTTTTAAGTTTGAAAGGCGTTTGATCTAATCTATTAGCATTTTGTTGTCCACTATCAGGATTCACTTGAGTCTGTTTCTCCAAGAGCTTAATCAAGTCAACTCCTTAGAGTCCGTTTACATTTGCGGCTACCGTTTCTATCTTTCTGCTCGTCTCCATGGCATCCTGTCTCAGAGTTTCACTGTTCCTAATTGGTAATTGATTCCTCGATGACACAAGATACAGACAACAAATCCTTCTCCACCTGACAGTTCTGGTCTTCGTTCCAATGGCTGCGAGGATTCTTCTATATCACGCATATCACTTGATTATTAAGAAGTCGAATTTCCACAGCTGATAACCTCAAGGACTCAGGATCGGGTTTTACTTTTAGAATAATATTTATGTGGAGAAAGGTAGACAAACACGGGATGTTGTAAAAAATGGATGTTTATTGTACATCCCGTGTTTGTCTACCTTTCTCCACATACTGTCGGATTAATTTCCTCTTATTTCTCCAATAATATTTATATAATAATATTCTCAAGAACTCTAAGGATTATCTGCCTTTACTTTTAAGCGAATCACACATTCTAAACTAGCTTAAAAGCCGCCATATTGGGGGAGGTGGCAATTAAGTTAGCTACTGCGCGGGGGGGGGCTCTTGAGTGGGACTTGAGCAATATTTTTCAAGCAATTAAGCTTTCATCAAAACAATGACGTTAAACTATCTGATGGTGAGGTTCCAGTTCTGGAGGTCTGGGAAATGTGGAGCATCCCTTCATCACCATTACTCTCAGGTCCACTCTAACCCAGAGTGGTAGTACCTGTTAGGGTTCCATCTATGGGTTAAATAGAAAAAATGAGTTTAAAAAATTGAGCTTAAATAAATTTTGAATACCCGTCAAGAATGAATAAAACAAAACGTCTTAGGCATAAAATAACCCAACAAGGGTTGATTTGCTGTAAAATCCAGCCAACCAACCTTACTTTTCGTATAAACAATTATTTGTAAATTTTTGGGTGTACAGAATTTTATTAGTGCTTTAAAAAGACAACATGTCCCTACTAAGATTAGAAATGGAACCGTCTGTCCGAACGATATACTGAGGAATACTTATGGTTCCTCTATAGGCGAGCACCTTATAAATAACCGCAATTGCACCAACTCATTTAGTGTTGACTGGTTCTCAGTTGAGAGCAAGTCGCACTCTCTTTACCATCTTAAGATTTTAGAAACATTGTATATTCTGACTAATAAGCCTGTTTTTTGTAAACAAAGAGAGGGCTTACTTGGTTTGAATATTATCAATCTATAAGGTCTTCTTTCCCTCTCCCTTTTAGGAGAAAATAAAATAAATTGTTCTTTTATTTTATTTTCCTACTCGTCCCATTTACCTGTTTTAATCTATCATCCTCGATATTTAGCTCTGTTGAACGAGGATCGAAACTAGTCAGCATGCAACTCGTTTTTATTTTCCTTTTAACCCCACTTCTATTGTAAAATACATACATTTTTTTTTCATACTATGAGTCTTTTAGGAGGTCTTTTTAAAGCACAAACAATTATTTCTATTTCATGGGTGAATATTGTAATTAATTTTGCAATTAATTTCGATTATTCTCAAATCTATTTCCAAGTTAAAAAAAACAAACAAACAAACAAACAAAAACAAACAAACAAAAAAACAAACAAACTAGGAAATCCAAAATTTCAGGATTGGGATTTTAGGATTCAGGATCGGGTATTAATTTTAGACTAATATAAATTCACAACAATTCTTAGGATTGTTTGGTCTTGTGTTGCATAGCCCTTCTTCGCTACTCTGAATCGTACACGTTGCTGGTATACAGCGGAGATCGTTTCTAACCCCTAGACGATGTATCTAGTGGTCGCTTAAATGAAATCACAAGGCATGCTCTATGTAGTACGAGATTTGACTTTATTTCTCTCATCTCGGCTGTACGTGGTGGATGGCGAGTGGCGGCGTTGACAATGGGAACTACTACTGCTGAGATCTCAGGCACAGAGGGGTGAATGAACCTCACTGTCCGCTGGCAGCGATGGTGCGTGACCGCGGTCAAGTACGTTCTCGTCGGCTGTCTCTCTCCGGACTCTCTAACTGCTACTGCTGACCCTTTAAGTAAAGGCAGCCGCCCACACATCCTTTTGTTCCTTGACCGGAAGTCCTTACTTCCCTTTCCAGTCTCTTTGTTCAATTTTCCGTTTGTACAGAGGAAGTCTTTTGTTATACTAGACTTTCTGTCTACCTTATCCATTGTCTTCCCAGTTCAATTTTTCCTTGTCTTTTCGTACTTCCCGCGCAAAACAAATGCGACTATCACCAAACCATAACACTTGTTTTTAAGCGAATCACACATTGTAAATATTCCAGACAGATGCATTCTTGTTGGCCCTTTATATTTAGATTTTTATATGCGCCATGTATGACATTACACTGCATTCAGTGGTGAGGCTCCAGTCCCGTTGTTCTTGGGGGTGTATCAGTTATTCCAGGCCGTTGTCGTATCAGTGCTGCTGTATGGCTGCACCACCTGTACCCTAACGAAGCGACTAGAGAATAAACTAGATGGGAGCTGCACAAGAATGCTGCGGGTGGTCCTGAACAAGACTGAAAACAGCACCCCACGAGAAAGCAGCTGTGCGGACACCTACACATATCACCCAAACCATCCGAGTAAAGACGGACAAGACACGCGGGACACTGCTGGAGAAGCAAGGACGAACTCATAAGCGACGTCCTCCTGTGGAAGCCAGCACATGGACAAGCCAGTGTGGACCGACCAGCAAAAACGTACGTTGATCAGCTCTGTGCGGATGCAGGATGCTGCATAGAGGACCTCCCGAGAATGATGAGCGATAGGGACGGATGGAGAGAGGTTGTCATGGATATCCGTGCCAACAGCGCAACATGATGATGATGATAGGGTATAAGTAGTTTTAGGTGTTTTAAGGTTAAATGTAGGTATCTGAATATTCTTGGTGCGTGTTCCTCAGGGTTTTCTTTGAACCCCAGCTCTTTTTAGTGGGCGCCCTGAAAAGAAAGCATTCAAAGAACGAGAAAGGAAAGAGACAAAGGCAGAAGGTGGCTTTATAACTTAGGCTTTATTGACCCGGTCAAAGTCGACCGTGGCAAAGGTATATCCCCCTGGTCAAGAAGCGACTACACTCCGTTGCGTCCTAAATTCAAATGACCGAGGTATCCTTTTTGTGGTAGGGAGTCAGTCCTTTTTGTCAGACATACGCAAAGGCCTCTTCCGGTGAAAGGCCCTATGGGATTTTTATTTTTATTTAAAAAAATTTTACTTTTATTTTCGTTTCTTTAATCCCCACAAGTGTTTTGTTTGTTTGTTGTGTTTGGTTTTACATCAAATCAACCCTTTTCGGGTCCTTTAATGTTAGGGTTAGGGTTAGGGTTAGTTAATTTTATAAATAAGGGACCCAGATACAATATAGATCAATATAAGATTCTTGATATGTAAGGTAAGTAAAGTCGTTGGAGTATCAGACAGACAGCGAGGGAGTCTATCCACTTTTAACTAGCGCTAGACCAAGCAGACTGTTTTATCGTCTGAGATGGAGTGTCACACCTACGATCAGCTCTTCACTTTACTGCACAGATCCCTGTGCTACTCATATGCTAAGTTAGCGAGGGTTGGTATCGAACCCGGATCCTTGTGGTTCCTAGTCGAATGCTCTACTGATGTTTGAAGACCTTATATATGTCTATGTAGTTTGTGAGTGAGAAGGCCTCGTAAATACACGTGGCCATCTTGATGAGTTGGGAACTCAAGCTGGAGGCCACCGTGGTGTAATGGTTAGAGTCGTCGGAAATGGACACATCAACCAGAGCTCAAATCCTGGACGAAGCTACAGTTCACATAGCGCTAATACCCTTGGGAAAGGTGTGAATCCAACTAATCTCCCTCCAGCTATGGGTAAATAGTAGGGCAGACTGAGCTCTTTAACCTTGGTTCGGCAACCAGTTTAGGAAAGGAAAACTCTGAATTCAAACCTGTTAAATGCGCTTGGGGTGGTCACTACTAGAATAGGCTCAGTCCTAATTAGTGATCTATTCAATTTTTTAAAAAAATTAAACATTATTTTTAGACGTGTATGGGTGGCAGGATTCATGATAAGGCGTATGTAGGAGTGACTGTGTTTGTTGTTGTCTCAATATGATACAGCGCGATCATTGTTACTGGACTGAATTTCATGTCTGTGCAGCTTCTTTTATAGCCCTGTTTGGGGTAGAATTGGCTCCAGAATGTTTTGGGTGCAAAGTTAATGATTGGTTGAAAAAAGAGCTTTTTTTTTAATTGTATGTTAATTTAACATTTCAACTGGATGCATGCATGGAGCCCACATACATAATGACGGGTTTTATTCACTGTATGGTTGGCCACCATTCAGATGACATCTGATAAAATATTACTTTTTTTCAATCAAAATGTATGTTTATTGGGTTCTCTTCCCGGGTGTTTTTGATTTGTTTATTTATTTGTTTTGCTGGGTGATACATCTAGTGAGCGAATTTGTAAACCAAAAGAGATTTCAATTACTGTTGTATAGGTATGTGTTGAAGTCAGTCAGTATACTATTGATTTGGACAACAGCAACTGGCTAAGCACAACTGAACTAGTGTCCAAGACAGCTGGTACATATGGAACTCAAGAATAGCCCATTAATGTATTTGGTGATTGTTGTACCGGCCGTTCCTACAGTGGAGAATATACACCGGTTCTCACTATAAATAGTGAGACATCGAGTGAAAAGGTTGTACTGTTACCGTTAACGGCAAGCTAGCCGTTCCTGTACCATTATTGTAAATACACTTGTCTTATTTTAACCTACCTCGACTTGACTTCTTTTTTACTGTTGGATTAACATCACAACAGTGATTCCATTCCTTGAGTCCTGATTGGCTGCTTGGTTTTTATGATGTTATGAGGCTTCATAAATACTTTGGCATTTATAGGATTGTAACAAAGTTAGATCCGTATTGGATTACGGCTACTTATTGCCTTGTCTTACCAATTCGATGGTAATTGGAACTTAGTATGATTATTCTACAGTATGTACACTTTTGATCAAGAGAGGTAATAAAAAATAATTTTTTTAAATTTTTTAATTTTAAAACAATTACCAAAAATCAGGGAATTGTCCAATTTTAATTAAATTTTTAATACTTTATTGATGTCTTAATTTATAATAAATAATTTATTTTATTGAAAAAGCTTGAAAAAAAAATTTTTTTTTCATCAATTATGATAATAGTGTTTTTGTTCTGCCTTGGTTGTTTGAGTAAAGACATTTCCAGACCTTTATTTTTACATTTCTAGAAAGATCAAATCCAGAAGACCACATTAGGAAATTAAAAATTTAAGAAAAATTTCAATATCTGGAAAGTTATTTTCTTAAATCTAAAAAATACATTAGTAGAGCATGTAGCGGTTGTCTGCCCCTGTTGGTCCGGAAGAGTTATCTTCCCTTGTTTTCAGGCTTTGTTTGCTAGGGTGCTGACTATTTAATCAGGGAAGCTGTCTGTTTTGATTGGCCATTTTCATTTCACTGCAATCAATACAATGAATTTGTTCGAATCAATACAATTGAATGTTTTAACACGAAAATATCATAAAATGTGTTCTTAATTGTGCTTGCACATTATTTGAAATGAACTTAATTGTTATTAAGAACAAATTTTATGATATTTTCGAGTTAATGCATTCAGTTGTATTGATTCGAACAAATTCATATTTCCAGTGTAGATTTACGGTGAAATGAAAACGGCCAACCAAAACAGATGGCTTCCTCAAAGGAAAGAAACAAGGGGAGGTTACTCTCATTTATGTAGCTAATGTTCAGATTACCTTATTTTCTATTCTTGTTTATTTTAAGCAATGTAATGGATGACATTTAATGTAAATTGTGGAAGGATTAAGTATTAGTTTTCAAAAAGATGCACGGTCATGAAAAATGACACCAAAATGATTTACCTCCCTTAGACCTTACTTAATTTTGCATTTGAAGAATATTTTTTAGTCATTTCAACAAAAAAATAGCCTGGAATATTAACCCCCCCCCCCCAAAAAAAAAATAGACAAACAAACAAACAGACAGATGGACAAACAAACAAACAAAAACTCTCTGAATAGTAAAACGTTATTTTAAAAAATATGACAACAAAATTAATTGTCTTTCCACTTGTTGATGGAATGTGACGATTGTGTTTACACTAGTCAAAAGAACACAATATATTCTGTGTAAAATGTATACACACCCCAGTGTTGAATTTCTGACCGCCATTCTTGGCCAGTTGTAAAGAACATAAAGTAAGTAAGTCCTGAAATCTAGAATCCTTTGGTGAGTGAATAAGTCCCGCAATACAGAATCCTTTGGTAAGTCCTATGAGGTCCAATGAGATAATCACATGAGGTCCGTACTCCACGAGTGTCCAAAGTGTAATGCCTAGGTGTTCTCAGACCTTCAGTATATATTATAATATCAGCAGCAGAGTGCTGTCAGTGACTGGTTAATGGGTTGGTCACGTGACACTCGGCGAGTCTATAAGTAGAAGTGGACCTCTAACGCACGCCTTATATCACCAAAAATTTAGGAAGCGCGTGGTGTAATGGTTAAAGTCAAGGGAAATGGACTCGTCGCCCCGAGTTCAAATTCTAGACGTGGTAATTGCATTTCATTTAGCGCTAATATCCTTGGGAAAGGTATGAATCCTACTCTCCTTCCAGCTATGGGTAAATAGTAAGGCAGACTGGGCTCTTTAACCTTGGTTAGGCAACTGGTCTAGGAGAAGGAAAACTCTGAATTCAAACCTGTTAAACTCCGCTTAAGAAATTGACCTTGTGTCGCATCCTGCTTGTGTGGAGGGGTTGGTAAATATATATATCACCAAAAATTCCAACACCCAGTACTTCCAAAACAAAAACAAAATCAAAATCAAAACAATTCTCTCTCTTAATATGACTGTCTATACTCCACGAGTGTCCAAAGTGTAATGCCTAGGTGTTCTCAGACCTTCAGTATATATTATAATATCAGTAGCAGAGTGCTGTCAGTGACTGGTTAATGGGTTGGTCACGTGACACTCGGCGAGTCTATAAGTAGAAGTGGACCTCTAACGCACGCCTTATATCACCAAAAATTCCAACACCCAGTACTTCCAAAACAAAAACAAAATCAAAATCAAAACAATTCTCTCTCTTAATATGATTGTCCCAGATGTGACATGAATCTGCATCTGTTGGTGAGACTCCAGTTCTGAGTCAGTTACAGATACAAACATTTAATTCTATGTGCCAACTCCTCCATGCGAACTGCATGCAAACTCAGGTCAATCTCTTTAAGTTTAACAGTTGCTGGTTCCCATACCAAGGTTAAAGAGCCCTGTCTGCCCTACTATTTATCCATAGCTGGTGGATTCAAACCTCTCCCATGTTATCTCAATTATATTGAAAATTTGGATGATTTAAAATCAGTAAATATGATAAAATAGCATTGAGTAAATCCACCCAAGGATGATGTGTACTACATTTAATGGCAACACTACAAAATTATCATTTCATGCTACAGTTCCAATAAACTTTGAGCCTATGGTCTCCCCAAGGAAACTGTTACCACTATAATTATCCTTTACAAAGAAAAAGGTTCACTCACCTGATGGTGACACAAATTCTCTTTGTCTGCTTGACACTCTGAAAACATCATTTATCTCCCTTTAACTATCGTATTGAACATACCTAATTGCACTATTTTATATCAACTACCTAAAATATAATTGCTTTATTCCATTCATTGTTCAGTTCTATCATGGCAAATACAATACAACAGTATTCAAAACACTATTAAGAAACTACTACATCAAAAATGTAATCATAAACTGTTAATGAACGTGATTGCCTAATTTTAAGGCATAAATCTTTCCTAGATGGTTGGTAGGTTGGTTAGATTTTACGGGGAATAAATTTATAATAGCCAAATGAGGGTTTGTTGAGTTTTTCTTTCGTATTGAAAATGTAAATTTTGCTCTGTATAAAATCAATTTATTAATTATCTTACATTGAGCTCTCTTAGGGATTTGAAATACTTCTTGTATAAATCTATAGGTGTGCATCTGCTTGGGCTTATGTTGTGGATATACAGAGGATATAAATGGTTCCAAATAGAATCATCCCCAACTTACCTGTCTATTGGATACTTATATATTGTGCTTGAATACAGCTTCAATCTTGATACTTTTATGACACACCTTTTATATATATATATATTTACCAACTCTCCGCACGAGCAGGATACGATACAAGGTCAATTTCTTAAGCGGAGTTTAGCAGGTTTTAATTCAGAGTTTTCCTTCTCCTAGACTGGTTACCTAGCCATGGTTAAAGAACCCAGTCTGCCCTGCTATTTACCCATAGCTGGAGGGAGAGTAGGATTCATACCTTTCCCAAGGGTATTAGCGCTAAGGGAAATGCAATTACCACGTCCAGGATTTGAACTCAGGGCGACAAGTCCATTTCACCTTTGATATATATACATTGATAGAGTTAGTTACTTACTGAAAAAGCAAAACTAATTTGAAACAAATGTAAATAACTTGTAATAGTTTAAAGTCATTTAAAGTTAGATTTATAAAATCTGTGAAGCACTGAACATATGAAAATTAACTTATAACAATTATTTAAGATTTATAGGGCCGGGTTAGCTCAGTCGGTAGAGCGTTTGGCTAGAAACCGCAAGGTTCCTAGTTCGATACTGGCCCGTGCCAACTCAGCGTATGAGTAGCACAGGGATCTGTGCAGTAAATTAAGGAGCTGATGGTAGGTGTGGCACTCTACCTCAGAAGCAAAAACAATCTCCTTGGTCTAGCACTAGTGAAAAGGAGATAGACTCCCTCGCTGATTGGCTGATACCGACATTAGGCCGCACCGACGACTTTACTTTACTTATATATAATAAGAATGGAGACGCGTGGTCTAATGGTTAGAGTCGTAGGAAATGGACTTGTCAACGCGAGTTCAATTCCTGGACGAAACTGTTGGCATTTCACATGGCGCTAATACCTTTGGGAAAGGTATGAATCCAATTCTCCCTCCAGCTATGGGTAAATAGCAGAACAGATTGGACTCTTTAACCCTGGCTAGGTAACCAGTCTAGGAGAAGGAAAACTCTGAATTCAAACCTGTTAAACTCTGCTTAAGAAATTGACCTTGTGTCGCATCCTGCTTGTGCGGAGGGGTTGGTAAATATATATATAATAAGATTTTTAGTAATATAGATACACAGACACATACACAAACAAATACACACATGTACAATCAATTTTATACATAGATTTCATGGCATAAAATCACTGGGGAGATTCATTTTTTTTTCAATTTCTTCCCAACGAAGAAAGTGAATGAGGAATAGTTAGGCTAGAGAAATTGTGGTAATTTGATACAATTCGAAGTAAATTTTCAGAATAAATTCAATGATCTTGCAAAATGAGCAATAAATAAGGGTTGTTGCTAGCTTAGTGATAATCAACGTGCCTCTCCTTCAATTTTCTTTGTGTCGTTTTTTTCTTTTGTCGTTTTATGAAAATTGATATGAAAAGCAAAGGAGTAATTTATTTTTTCCCTGGATTATACACCTTATAACGGTTGTGTTTATCTGAATTCATGTAGAGACCATTGCCCCTTGCTCGAGTTTATGTGTTTTAATCAAGTTGGTGTGCCATCACCTCCTTAAATAGCAAGTCTCTGAAAAAAGTAGACCTGTTCATATACCTTGGTAGCAATATCTCGTCTACTAAAAGCGATGTCAACATACATATAGGTAGAGCAAAGGACTGCTATCAACAGGTTATCAACTGTAAGGATATCTGATCTTTTTTTTTTCTGATCTTTTTTTCTGATGATAAAATAAAATGGGAATTCGTCCAAGCTTCAGCCATGTCAGTACTATTGTATGGCTGCACCACTTGTACATCAATCTACATACCTGCATTAAGTTCAATAGGTTTGAATTCAGAGTAGTCCTTCACCTAGACTGGTCACCATACCAAGATTAAAAACTCAAGTCTGCCCTACAATATATATATATATATATATATATATATATATATAAGTAAAAAAGTAAAGTCGTTGGGGCGGCCTAAAGTCGGTATCAGCCAGTCAGCGAGGGAGTCTATCCCCTTTTCAATAGCGCTAGACCAAGGAGATTGTTTTGGCATCTGAGGTGGAGCGCCACACCTACCTTCAGCTCCTTACTTTACCGCACATATCCCTGTGCTACTCATACGCTGAGTTGGCGAGGACCGGTATCGAACTAGGAACCTTGTGGTTTATATATATATATATATATATATATATATATATATGTGTGTGTGAAGAGAAAAATGGAAGTGAATCCGATGGTATGTAATATAGTGAAACCGATGACAGCCATCTTGTTATCCTGTGATAAAATTTTTTTTTACTTTTCCTTATATCAACAAAGGCCCTGAAGAAGATCTACTAAACAGATTGAAACACTGCAGCGTTGGCTGAATAAATACCACTCATGTTATTTGAACCTGTGTTTTTTCAAAATGTTTCACTATATTACATATATATATATATATATATATATTTAACAACAAAAATATTTTTTGCTTTACATGTTTCATATTGTTCTGAAGAAGGTTTCTTTGTAAACCGAAATGTTCAAACATCGACTCTACAACCAATGATAAATTTCCATACAGTGTAACATCCCATGTTTGTCTACATTTCTTTACACACACACACACACACATACACACACATATATATATATATATATATATATATATAGAGAGAGAGAGAGAGAGGGGGGATAGATAGATAGGAAAAGATAGAAGACTGATAGATAAATAGATAGATAGATAGATAGATAAAAAAGAACAGAGATAGATAGATAGAGAGAGATAGATAGATAGATAGAGATAGAGAGAGAGAGAGAGAGAGAGAGAGAGAGAGAGAGATCACTAGCTAATACATATAATAACAGCTTTAAAACGGTGAGAAAAGAAAAAAAAACATCATTTTTGAAAAGATCAAGAAATCAGACTGTGTAAACAAAGTTATTTACATCCTGGAAGAATTTCTCCAAGTAATTTTTTTTTCTTTTTTTTTTCTTTTTTTTTTTTTGAGATGGTAATTTCTGATATTTTAAAAATCTATTTGTAATATTTTTTTTTTTTTTATTTCTCCTGAGATTTAAAATTCAAAATGGCCTTTCCAGTAAGCGTTCAATTGGTGGGATTGTTATCAAGCTAAATTTTTTTTTGTTGTTGTTGCTTTTTCTATTTTGGACTCCATTTTAAATATCCAGAGGCGCCAGTTATGTAATGGTTATAATAGGAGGAAATGACATAGCAACACAAGTTCAAATTCTGAATGAAGCTGGTTGCATTTCACATAGCCCTAACAACTTTTTATATATATACTAGCAAATATATGCACCCTCCGGGTGCAAGTATTTGAATTTTAATGTAATGAAATATGTTAAATTTGAAATACTTTTGAAACTAAATAAAAATCCAAATAAAATGATTTGAAACAGAGGGGGTATAATCGAAGAATAGAATAACTTTGAAACTAAGTCTTCCATCATTTTTCATCACTCCCTCCTTTTATTGCTGAATTTTCCTAATTTAACTATTTAGTTAAATTAGGAAGTAAAGAATAAAATTATTGTTATTTCTTTATATTAAAGGATTTCTTTTAAGATTTATCCCCGAGTTTTTTGCTCATATTCATTAAGAAAAAAAACAAACAATTAGAAATCAATAATACCAAGCGCATATTTAATAAAATTAAACTTTTAATATCAATATGCAAATTAGCTTTCCTGTTCACACTGTAACCCGCTATTTTGTTGCATATATAAATACAATTGCCTGTTATTAGAATGTAGATAGAGTCAAAAGTATTAATTAGGTATAACAATTTTATCAATAACTGAGGTTTAAATAAAAATAAATTCATGGTGAATGTGACGTCAATAACTAAGGGAATTGTGACTTGAGTAGTGATTTAGTTTCGGCTTCAGACAGACAAACACACAATCTCCATTATAATAAGATATATAAGGTGTGTTCAATATATGGTGGTGTGTGGTGTAATGGTTAGAGTTGTGGAAAATGGACTTGTCAGCCCAAGTTCAAATCCGGGACAAGACTGTTTGTATTTCATATAGTGCTAATAAACCTTGGGAAAGGTATGCATCCAATCATTCTCCCTCCATGGGTAAATAGTAGGGCAGATTAGGCTATATAACCTTGGTTAGGCATCCAGTCTAGGAGAAGGAAAACTCTGAAATCCTACTCTCCCTCCAGCTATGGATAAATAGTAGGGCAGACTGGGCTCTTTAACCTTGGTTAGGCAACCAGTCTAGGAGGAGGAAAACTCTGAATTTAAACATCTTAAACTCCACTTAAGAAATTGACCTTGTGTCACATCCTGCTTTTGCGGAGGGTTAGGTAAATATATATATAAAGGTGTGTTCA
Organism: Doryteuthis pealeii; assembly: GCA_023376005.1. Classification (NCBI taxonomy): domain Eukaryota; kingdom Metazoa; phylum Mollusca; class Cephalopoda; order Myopsida; family Loliginidae; genus Doryteuthis; species Doryteuthis pealeii. The sequence continues at coordinate 43,641,429 of CM042151.1, forward strand.
AAAAATATTGAGATTGAAGTTGTATTTACCAAGACAGAAATGAACAATGAATTAAACATCAATTTTCTTCAAAATAGTCCCCTTCTTGGCATACAGTTCACTTATTCCTGTGAGTTTTCTATTGGTTAAAGCACCTCTAAAAACCCTTTTTTGGTTGGTTGTTGTTTTGTTATACAGCATATCAACCCTTTTTGGGTAATCCTATGCCAAATCAAGTCTTTTTGATAAACAAAGGACTCAGATTGCTTACAGTACCTGCTATTGCTTAAGTGGTCACCCAATTAACTATTGAATAGGCTTGTTGCAGCTTAACTTTGGTGATCTTGCAGGAACTGGTGCTTCCAGTATGACTTGACCATAATCTCTTTTGGTATGGTGTGAAGTTGCCTTGTATTTCCTTAAACCTTTCCGCAAGCAGATAATTTTAGTTGTCGTATATATATATATATATATATATATATATATATATATATATATGTGTGCTACTCATATGCTGAGTGGGTCAGGGCCAGAATTGAACCAGGAACCTCGAGGTTCCTAGCCAGACACTCTACCGACTTAGCAAATCCTTATAGAGTGGGTGAATTATTTTCTATAGATTAATATTGAATTGGTCAATGAGCAGCCAATAGGAAAATGCCTTACATTGAGCTACTGAAAAAGACAAAAATGTAACTCTACCAGTGTACCATTGGCAACAATGTTCTGCCTGCAAAAGATTTTTTTTTGCATATCGCATTTGTACATCCTGGCCTCCTGCCCTAAAAAAATACCAAGCGGTGTCTGCTGAAAAATGGAACCGTGCCAGTTATGAAACACTTAGCTGTTTGAAGGCATTTTTACCAACAAGTTAATGCGATATGAAAGCGATATTTCCCCACCCCTCCTAAGTTTTTTATCGACAAGTAATTGTAAATATTCACATCCCCTCTTTGAAATATATTTTTTTAGTGGTTTGAAGGTGTTTTTATTGACAAATATCTTTTTCTGTGGTTTGAAGGTGTTAAAATCAACAAGTTAATGCAATAAGAAAGCGACATTTTACAGCCACCCTCAGGTTTTTTTATTGACTAGTAAATGTAAATATTTTACCTCCCCCCTTTTCAAATATCTTTTTTTTTTTTGTAATTCAAAACAACTGTCACGTATTTTTTAAAATAAATACGACCAAGTTTCGAAAATCAAAACAATCAATACTTTGAATTCTTGTTACATAATTATTAGATCCCTAATAATTATATAAGGTAGTATAGAAACATAATGGCGATTAGTGCAGCTAATGGCCTTGAGAGTGAGTGACGGCGCTTGACCTCACTCTCACATTGCCTTCCGGGGATAAATTGTGAGAACCGGAAGGCATAGAAGACCCCGTCTTCCGGTTTAAGGATAGTAAGTAACTCAGTCAGTTAGAAGTTAGAAGCCGAGCTCGTAGAATCTAAGGATGTGCGCAGACGTCTGGTTTGGGGATTAACAATAAATAAGATCAAAAGTAAATCGAAGTCTTGTGTTTATTATCTAAAAACTAACAATGACACAGATAAGGAGAAATCCCCAACAGAAACCAGACCCAAAGTCCCCAAGAAACTCCAGACGCAAGATGTTAGAAGATAAAACCAAAGCCGGCCAGAAGAATAGATGTCCAAGATATAGAAGCAAGTAAGAAGTAAAGAAGTAATGAAGGGTATACAATAAATCAAAACAATCAATACATTGAACGCTTTCGAACAGCTAAGTGGTTTATAACTAGCATGATTCTATTTTTCAGCAGGCACTGCATAGCGTATTTTAAGGCAGGAAGCCAGGATGCACGAATGTGATATGCACCGAAAAAGTTACACATGTCTGGCAAGTATGAAGGGTGTTGCACTTGTACAATTCTGTGTTTTGCACAAAACTGCCAATCAAAACGTATCAAGAATTGGCAGTGACAAAAATGTCTAAAATTCATCAGTTTTGTCCTCATTTAAATCTTAAAAAATTGATAATTTTTTTACCACACCTTATTCATTCAATATAATAATAATAATAGAATAATTAAAAGAAAAAAAATATTTAAAATATGACAATGTAAATGTGCTTTATGAAGTACTAAGTTTAGCACAAGACTAAAAGTATGTGGTGCAGATTATGAGTTATTTCCCTTAGACTGTTTCAATTGAAGGAACTCTTTAGCAAAAGATTTAGAAAGTTAGTTGGCAATGGACTACATATACGACAATCGTCCACCATTAGGATAACTGCCATTAAACTGCCTTTTGACATGTGGCACTCAGTTAGAATTGAATTTACAAATGTGAATTTGAGTTTCATCAAGAGCTTATCCTTTATTATATTACTGGTAAGTTTTTCATGTGAGCCTCAGCAGATGGTCGTTGACTGGAGTGACAGCAGGACCCCTCAGGTCACCAGGACTCTTTTGAGTATTGTATCTAATCTTAACTATAATATTTTTCTGAATGGTCTTGATTCTTCCTCTGATTTCTAATTCCTCCAGTCTCCTTTCCAAACTCATGGGAACCATTGCAAGACCAAATATAATTGGTACCACTTTTACCCTAACGTTCAACATTTTTTTTCAACTCTCTGGCAAAGTTCCATGTGTTTGTCTTTCTTTTCGCTTTCTTTTACTTTCACTCTGTGATCTGTCAGGATGGCAAAATACACTACATATATTGCAGGTATTTTAGAGTTCCATAAAGATTTATGCATCTCCTTCACTTGGACAGATTGGTTTGGTTTGGTTTGGTTTGGTTTTACGGCATATCAACCTCGGTGGGTCATTTAATGCTGATAAAGTTTTGAAATAAATCAATTCTTAATGGATAATACAATTTTGTTTATGAACTCTTGTTTTTCTATTTAACCCATAGATGGGACCCTAACAGGTACTACCACTCCGGGTCAGAGTGGACCAGGGAGCAATGGTGATGAAGGGGTGCTCCACATTCCCCAAACCTCCAAAACTGGAACCTCACCATCAGATGGAGTTTAACGTCATTCCCAGGACATGTAGACCCGCAGTCACCGCCTTCTAGCACCCATATGATAAAAAGGGCTTGCCATAAGGGCAATAGGGTTGGGGCAATCATATAGGTGCTAGGGCTTGACGTGACTTGGACAGATTCAAGTTTATGCAAATTTTGGCCATGCACTTAATGCATTATTGGGAAATCATATAGGTGCTAGGGCTTGACGTGACTTGGACAGATTCAAGTTTATGCAAATTTTGGCCATGCACTTAATGCATTATAAAGACTTAGTGTTGCTTATGAACTAATACACCACTATTCTTCACCACCGGTATAACAAGATAATACTGTTATAAAGGTGACTGGCAATATTAGATTAATTACTTAAGACTAATTAGGAAGATTTATTAAAAGTTAAAGTTAATCTTTTGTAAGGAAATGTAAAACAAGAACCAAGAAAGCCTGGACCAGCTCTTCAACCTTCCTGTGGGTCCAAAAAAAAAACAACGTGGGCACAGGAAGTCCAAATGAGCAGGTTCATCAACCTATAAGTGTTGTATACCGTTTCTTTACTTCTTTACTTCTTACTTGCTTCTATATCTTGGACATCTATTCTTCTGGCCGGCTTTGCTTCTTCTATCATCTTGACTTGGTATATCTTCTAACATCTTGCGTCTGGGTCTGGAATCTTCTAAGGTCTAGACTTTTTTGGGGACTTCGGGTCTGGTTTCTGTTAGGGATTTCTCCTTATCAGAAGCCCTGTGTCATTGTTAGTTTTTAGGTAATAAACACAAGACTTCGATTTACGTTGATGTTACTTTATTTCCAAATCCCCAAACCAGACATCTGCGCACATCCTACGAGCTCGGTTCCCACTTGCTAACTGCCTGAAACTTCTTACTCTCCTTAAACCGGAAGACAGGGTCTTCTATGCCTTCCTGTTCTCACGATTTATCCCCGGAAGGCAATGTGAGAGTGAGGTCAAGCGCCGTCACTCACTCTCAAGGCCATCAGCTGCACTAATCGCCATTATGTTTCTACACTGCCTTATAGAAGTATTAGGGGTCCAATAATTATGTAACGTAAGTGGCCCACAGCACAACACGCCCTTATAAGACTACATTTGGTACCATGACCAGCACAGTACCACATCGGACTGTTCATCTTAAATCTGGGGACCTGATGCCCAATTCTGTACACTTGTTTTGAATATGAGCATTGTTCATGAGAGTTGTTTCACATAATCATTAGATACCTAATGATTATGACAATAGTGTAGAAATCATACCAGTGCAGCTGATGGCCTTGAGAGTGAGTGACAATGTTTGACCTCACTCTGACCTTGCGTTCTGTGGATGATCGTGAGAATCGGAAGGCAATAGAAGCCCCTTCTGGTTTAAGGTGTAAGCAACTCAGTCAGTTAGAGTTAGGAGTTAGAAGCAAAGCTAGCAAGATGTGAGCCTCACTGCGTGATTGTCTGGTCTGGGGGTCTACGAATAAAGTAACATCATCGTAAATCGAAGTCTTTTTGTTATTACTAAAAGCTAACAATGGCACAGGGCTTCTGATAAGGAATGATCCCCAACAGAGGCCAGACCCGGAATCCCAAGAAGACCAGACCAAGATAGAAGATATACCAGATCCGGCCAGAAGAATAGACGACAGAGTAAGAAGTAAGAGAGGTATATAACATATAGATATTTAGTGCCGTCACAGAAAAGGCACTACGTAACAGTTGTTTTTCCTTACCAAATGTTCAATGTTAGTGTATCTATGAGTGCACTAATGCCTCCTAAGGTCTTAGCGTTGGTTATGAACTATGGCCACTCTATTTGGTACAATTGTTTAAAATAACATCCCTTACATTACTATTATTATTGTTGTTGCCTAACAATATATAGAGATGTATATAAAGATAAGTTTTTCTTACTTACAATTGTACAAGAATCAATACTTATTTGGAAATTGATAAGCTCTTTGAAGTTTGAAGCTAACCCCAAAGAACTAATAAATCTCCCCCGAACACCTTACCCCCCTCTTTCCTGCTGCAATGGCTTAATTTACTGAAAGCAACTATGGACAGTTGTCATAGCAACCTGCAGCCCTCACAAATTTCTAATGATATTGATAAGCAACAGGTGTTTTTAACATGACCACTTAGAGTGTAGCTGATCTTAGCCCAATGAACTATAAAAATGAAAGAATCTTTTGAGAAAGATGAGATGAAACTTTACAAAATGTTTGCTTTGGGATTATATATATATTTACCAGCCCCTCCACACGAGCAGGATGTGACACAAGGTCAATTTCTTAAGTGGAGTTCAACAAGTTTGAGGCCTTTGTTTATCAAAAGGACTTGATTTGGCATAGGATTACCCAAAAAGGGTTGATATGCTGTATAACAAAACAACAACAAACCAAAAAGAGGGTATTTTAGAGGTGCTTCAACCAATAGAAAACTCACAGGAATAAGTGAGTTGTATGCCAAGAAGGGGACTATTTTGAAGAAAATTTATGTTTAATTCATTGTTCATTTCTACCTTGGTAAATACAACTTCAGTCTCAATATTTTTTAAACACACCATATATATATTTACCAACCCCTCCATAAAAGCAGGATGTGACACAAGGTCAATTTCTTAAGCGGATTTCAACAGGTTTGAATTCAGAGTTTTCCTTCTCCTAGACCGGTTACCTAACCAAGGTTAAAGAGCCCAGTTGCCCTACTATTCATCCATAGCTGGAGGGAGAGTAGGATTCATACCTTTCCCAAGGGTATTAGCGCTAAGTGAAATGCAATTACCACATCCAGGATTTGAACTCGGGGTCGATAAGTCCATTTCCCATGACTTTAACCATTACACCACACGCTTTGGGATTGTATAAGAATTAGCAAAGTACCCATAAAAAATGAGTTTCATATTTGTGTATAGATCAGTCCTTGTGGGTGTCTATGTGTTCAAGATGACTATGTGAGTTATTTTTACAGGTTGATAAAACTAAGACAAGAGCATTGGTCAAAGGAAATCTTTTCAAAGTAGTTGAGTAAACACAAGAAAGAAAGAAAGATGAAATAAAGAGAGGGGGTAAAAGGAAGAAAAAGAAAGAAAGAAGTAGATAGAAAGAAAGAAAGAAAGAAGACACAAGTTTGGCATAGGAACCAACCAAAAAAAATTCCTGGAAGACCACCAGCTAGTATTAGAGTGAAATCACACAATTGGAATGGTCCCCAAATTTCTAGAAAAGAATTTGGGTGAATTGGAAATCAGAGGAAGATTTGAGACCATCCAAACTACAGCACTGTTAAGATCAGCTAGAATACTCAGAAGAGTCCTAGAGACCTGAGGATACTTGCTGTCACTCAGCCTCCAGTGAACCACCAGCTATGGCAGGTGTGAAAAACCAATAGTAACAATAATAACAGGCATGACTGGGTGGGAAAGGAAATCCACTGAGAATTGTGCAAGATATTAAGAAGAAACAGAAATAGAAAACAAATTTAAGTGTTACAATTTGTAGGCACTGCCAAAGTTGCCATAAAATCCATATTTTATAAAATGAATTCAATCCCCTGATTGAAAAAAAAAATTTACCAAAAATCAGGGAATTACCCGATTTTAATGAAATTTTCAGTGTTGATTTATCAATAAATGAATTTTATAATGCATAAGTTATTTTATTTCATTTTTCTCAAGTCACTTAACTTTGACCGCCCTCCTTATTTTTTGGGCGCAAAATATCAGTGGGGTTATATAAAGTTGAAACTAATTACATAGAGAGGGGAGAAGATTGAATTATAGAAAGTTATAGTAAGTGGTCCAATATATCTAACTCCGATTTCGACAGGGGGGGTGGTCCAGTGGCTTTGGCCTTGGACCATACAGGTTAACATCATTGATCCCAGGGAGCCATCCCCCTAGGCAACACCAGCCCCCTTGATTTAAAGGGGCAGGGCTGGGTTCATTGCCCAGTGCCTGAGGTGCCCCCTTAAGGGGGAATGCCGACAGGATCAATGCATTTTTTGCACACCATCCATAAGTCTCAGCTTGTGGGTAGTCCCATGTATGCGTGGGGTACGTGGTAAATATCTAGTGAGAAAAAAGAAGAAAGAAAGTGAAAGAAGAAGAAGAAGAAGAAAGAAGAAGAAATGTCTTTATTAAATACAATTGGTATTGGTATCACTGAAACTTGAATTGTACCAAGGTCAATACTAATAATTTGTGTGGGGGAGTCCCCTTGATATTGTGCCTAAATTGCTGGACTGTGACATCGTAGTAATTGAGTTAGAAATCCAGATGTGATATTATGTTCACTTTCAAACTAATATTCCCAGCTATTAATTAATTGTTCTTCCACAAGTATGCCTTGGCATTAAATAACCTATGAAGGTTGATATGTCATTAATATGCCAAGAAACTTAACCAAGCCAAACCAAAAACAAACAATTTGATGCAATTATATGGTTAGTATTCGGCTAGAAATCACAAGGTTCCTACTTAGATACCAGCTCTCGCCAATTCAGCGATCTGTGCGGTAAAGTAAAGAGCTGATAGTAGGTGTGGCCCTCCACCTCAGATGCAAAAACAATCTCCTTGGTCTAGCGCAAGTGAAAAGGGGATAGACTCCCTCGCTGATTAGGTGATACCAACTTTAGGCCACCCTGACGACTTTACATTTTTTTACTTATATGGTTCTAAACATTCTACTCTAATACTAATTGTTTGCAAGTAACTATTCCTATTTAATCTATTAATAATAATGGAGATTGTCTGTATT
>CM042151.1:43654173-43664173 GCA_023376005.1 Doryteuthis pealeii
ATGAGGTTAAGTAAACAAACAAATGTGTTTTATTTTTATATGGCTTTAAGCCGACAATTTTTGGAGGATATGTGCTTAATTAATGTCATACCTAATTTTGAAAATTAATTAGTTAATAATTAATGAATTTAGGCGGGCATATATGTTCAAATGTAAGGCTAAACAAATCGAGAAAATGTCAATCTCTGAATGTACATTTCGACCTATTAGGTCTCATCAGCAAGGTTATAGACATGGGAGACTGCTCCATGTGTGACTCGAAACTTCGACTGTCAAGCTGACAGGCGAAGTCTCTAACCGTTACACTAGCTTAGTGTATATATATGTAAAATGAAAATGGAAGTAAATCCGACGGTATGTTGAAAAGAGAAATAAAGGAAAGAAAGTATAGAATGGATAAAATAGAATATTTTAATTAATTTTACTTACATGTGTTTCGGTCAGGAGTTTATCCATGTGTACATTATTCAATCTATTATTATTTTTCAATAACAAAATGAAATAAAATAATAATAATAGAAAAAATGTAGAAATGTTCCACACAAAGAAATATCGACCTTCCTCAGAGTAAATCCTATATATATATATATATATATATATATATATATATATATATATATATATATATATATATATATATATATAGATAGATAGATAGATAAAAGGGTATGAAAAACACACTTTGTTGTTAAAATTAATATATTTTTATATCCTTTTTCATTGCTGATATTGACAATATTTCGATTTATTAAAAATCATCATCAGAGCATAATGATAATTAGGTCTGTTTTTAGATGTAAATGTTTTTAATCTGGATTCATCAAGAGAGAAACAGAAAATGATTTGAATTTAAACTGGAAGTATTATTTTTCTTAAATACTTCCAGTTTGAATTCAAATCATTTGCTGTTTCTCTCTTGAGCTATGAAAAAGGATATAAAATATGTTTTTCATCCCCTTTTATCTATACATATACTGTCAAATTATTTTTCCTTACTCCTAACTCATATATATATATATATATATATATCCGGCGTTCCTCAATTTCTTAAACAACAGATGATTACACCAACGCTGTAGGATAAGTACTAAAAAAAAAAAAAAACCTAGTACTTTTAATACTTCTAATAACTCTGATGATGGAATTTTATTCCGAAAATATTTAGAATTAAAATAAAAGGTAAATAAATATAATTTTCAACACATATTGCAATGTCAATTGCCTTAAAAAATCTCTCTATTACACATACGCACAATGCTTCGAATAAACTATTAAAAAAAAAAACCTTTATATATATATATATATATATATATATATATGTGTGTGTGTGTGTGTGTGTGTGTGTGCAAAAAAAACGAGTATTCAGAGAATGATTTTTTTATAGTAAGAGCCAACGCTAAAATGTTTCGGTTTATATGTTAAATCATCGTCAGGACATTACAATGATTGTATGTGTGTGTGTGTAGGTGTGTATTTATGTAAATATATAAAAATATTTAAAAAAAGGTATTCAGAGGATGATTTTATTATAGTAAGAACCAATGTTAAAAGGTTTCAGTTTATATGTCAAACCATCATCAGGGCATTACAATGATTTTATAACAAACATAGATACACACATAAATACATGAATATATAAACATGCATACATACATAAATACATGAATATATAAACGTACATACATACATATATATATGTATATATAAATGCATATATGTATGTATGTATGTATGTATGTATGTATGTAAATATATAAAAGTATAAAAAAAACAAGTATTCAGAGGATGATTTTATCATAGTATGAGCCAACGTTAAAACGTTTCAATGTATATATTAAACCATCATCAGGGCATCACAAACGTCTGAATAATATTCAAATATAAATGTGGAAAAAAATTAGGAATACTAGCAAAATAAAAAACACCCTCTGGGCGATGTAAAATATATTTTTTGAAAGATATTGCCTGAGGGGGTGGGAGTTGAAAATTTAATGCCAGAGAGTTTGTACCATAAGTAAGTAAAATCATCAAATTTATTAGAGGAGTAATCATGGTCATTTTTTTTTGTTTTATCTTATCTTTTATAAATCAAGAGAAAAAAATGAACAATAAGAATAATTAGATTGCTACAGCTATTCATATAGTCTTAACTAAAGCCATTAAATTAACTAGCAAAAAAAAAAAAAAACGCATTACGGGCAGTGTAAAAATTAAAATTAAATATTTCTTCCAGATTGACTCAATGACATTTATCTTTATATCTTTATATTAACTAGCAAAAAAAAAATAAAATAAATAAAATAAAATAAAACGCCCTCCAGTCAGTGTAAAAATTGATTTTTGAAAGATATTGCTTGAGTTAAAAATTCAATGTCAGAGAGCTTGTACCATAAGTAAAATCATCAAATTTATTAAAGGAGTAAAAAAAAAAAAAATAAAATAAAATAAAACAATTTGAAATGGCAACTTAGTCCTGATAACTTTAAATATATATTAGAATAAAACAAACTATATATAAATATATAATACCAGGCATGTATTTATTAAAACTTGTTTTAAAAAACAATGAGGACTGTCTAAGGTTGCATGCTCAAATTTTGGGTGTATTTATTCTATGTTATGATGATTTTGGGTAATGTGATGTAAGCAGGGACATAGTTTTTATTACAGACAAATAGAGACCTAATCTCCATTATTAATAAATAATACTAATGGCTACACAATGCTAAGTTCTCTTTTTTTCTTTCATATCCATATTTGAATATTATTTTTAAGTTATTTAATGTAAAAACCGAAACATTTTAATATTGGCTCTTGCAATAATAAAATCATCCATTAACTCCTTATACTGATTTGAAACCTAAAATTAATAGATTCCTTTATACAAAAATCACAACAACACTGGAATAAAAGCATCCACAATAAACTCTTTCTAATCAAACCCAATTTGGGAGGCTGGAGACCAAGTTTAAGAAAGTCTTAGAAAGGAACAAATCATTGTGTGCCGATTACACATTGGTCATACAAGACTAACACACTCCTATATACTCAAACAAGAACAACAACCACAATGTGAAATATATCAAACACCTTTGACAGTTAAACACTTATTCATGGAATGCAGGTTTTTTGCTCACATCAGAAACCGTTATTTTAAAGCAAAAAATATGAAAGATCTGTTTGAAAATGTCAACATGGAGGATATTCTCTCTTTTTTGAGAGAGAAATAAAATTATACCATAGAATATAGACATGAAACAAATCAATACCATACAACATAATACCCAATAATGCTAATACATTTTTAAAACCAATTACTAAAAAGTATAAATATAAATACATGATATGTATAACTTCCTAACCGTTAGGCATGACATAACCCCAGACGGGTTGATATGCTGTTAAAATCAATAAACAAACAAACAACATTAATGCCTTGTTTTTCATATCTTTTATTTATTTACATACCGTTGGATGTATTTCCATTTTCCCGGGTATATATATGCATATATGTGTATATATAAATATGTGATATATATATATATACATATGAAAACCAATGTCTTAAGAGAGTGATTTTATTATAGATAAAAGTAAAACGTTTTGGTTTGTATATTAAACCATTAGCAGGGCATTGTTAATATGCTTTGTTGTAACTTCCAAATAATATTCAATATATATATGGAAAAAAATGATAAATATAACTTAACAAACAAGACCGGTTGTTTTTCTTATAGAGCTTTATTAAACAACCCAGCCCATCTTTCGCAGCGGAGGAGAAATGACCCTCAGAGTGAGCGACTTTCAAGTCCGCTTGCTCTGAATCTCTGGACGCATCTGAAGCTAAACTAATTCTCATGTGTCTTATTATGCACTTTCCAAGGAGTCAAGCAAAAAGATTATTACCCATCAATAACTCTCAAGGTAACTTTCCACTGGACCCTGTTATTCTGAATCTAACAGACCCAAATTCAAATATTCTTACTACAGGTACGTACATAATTCATAAACTGCCTATGAATTATGTAACATATTAAGGTTGAGACTTTTATATCTTATGTGTAGGACATTTATTGTATACTCTCTTTCTTACTTTCTTACTTCTATTATTCTTCTTCCAGCGTCTCTTCTAACGTCTCTTCTAACATCTGGACTTCGTCTTGGGGACTTCATGTCTGGTCTTCCATTGGGGATTTCTCTTTATCAGAAGCCCTGTGTCATTGGTAGTTTTTAGATAATAACACAAGACTTTGATTTAACTTAGATCATATTTTATTCTGAAATCCCCACCAGACTACCTGCGCAGATTGAGTCGGAGCGTGCATAACACGACTTACCACTGTCATGGTTTTTGGCCGATCTAACTAAAAATCTCTTTCTAATCTAAACTGGAAGAGGGTCTTCTCCACCGATTCTCACGGTATCCTCTGGAAGGAGGATCAGGACTGAGGTCAAGCCTTGTCATTCAATCCTTCAAGGCCGCCGGCTGAACTTATAACAGCCATTTTGGTTTCTACACTACTGTACATAAATATTAGGAATCCAATAATTATGTAACACATTGAGAATCTGTAGTTTCTGTTTGTTATATTGTTATTCTAATATTGTTGTATTAGCAGTGAGAATTTTTCGGAATTTGGATGTTGGGAACAAATTAGTAATGGCAAATTTATCAGCCAAATCCAATCGGATATTGTATCATTCATTCGGCGACTTGAAAGGATTGAAACAGAATGTGTAGACAAAGGAGGTCTGCACTATTCAACCAAATATGTCTGAATGAAGCAATGCTGCCCAATTACACACATACACTCACACACACACTCTTATACACACACACACACACACACACATATGCATATTATATATATATATATATATATATATATATATATATCCATACAAACATATATATATATATATATATATATATATATATATATATATAAAATGTTGTTCTGGTTCCAATGGGAGAAAATTTAATTTATAAAAAAGAAGGTCCGCAAAATGTATTATGTTCTCAGAAAAAAATTTTTAGTTCTTTTTATCTTACATACGCGACACGTGTTTCTGATCTGTTGTCTTCTTCAGGCATTGAGTTATTAATTTGGCAGAATATGTCCGATATTTGATAGATTGTGTGTGTTTCTGCAGCTTTTCTATTATAATGGCTGTTTAATAACGGTTGAACGCTACGTTATTTTTTTTCAATCCTTGCGTGCGATTTGCGCGTGACCTGCGTGCGACCTGCGCGCAAAAATTGAAAAAAAATGATGTAACATTCCACAATCTTTGCGCGTAAGTCACACGCCGGTCACGGCTTGGTAATAAATTTATTAACTGAGCTTTCATTACTCTTTTAATAGGTATAGTTCATCAGATGTTCATTTGATATGTTAGGTGTGTGTGTTTGAAATTTGTTTTTTGTTCTAGAGAATTTCTGTGTTTTTCTACTTAAAATTATACTTTTGGGGTGTGTGTATGTGTGTGCCTATGTATATGTGTCTATGTATATATATATAAACTCCCAGTACTTCTGATATATTGACGACACACTAATCATATACCCAAGTGAAACAAACATCTCTGAAATCACAAACTAATTGAACAAAATTGAACCCACCAGACCATTTACACGCAGACTAGAATCTAATAACTCCCTACCTTTTTTAAACATCTTACTTATGAAAAACAACAACATGTTAGAATTCAAATTCCACCACTAACCCATATATATGTTGTGGGGTTTTAAGGGGTCAAATAAGAACAAAACAACGGGTAACAAATGTTGGAAAATGTATTAACAAAAGAGTAGACAATTACAGTACAGACAAGTGGGAAATACGTCCAACAAATAGAATTGTGAACTGACTTGCATTGGCTTACTCTCCAAGCCATAATTGTCCCTGTTACTTATAGTAACAGTCGGTGCATTCCATTGGTCTATAGGGTTTATCACCTATAACAATAGATATGTACATATCATCATCATTATGTTGCGCAGTTAGCACGGATATCCATGACAATCTCTCTATCATTCATCGCCCTAAGCAGGTCCTCTGCGCAGCATCCAGCATCTTCACATATTTGGTCAATGTAGGTCCTTGGTGAGCAGCCCACACTAGCATGTTGGCTTCCACAGGAGAACGTCCCTTATGAGCTCGTCCTTGCTTCTCCAGCAGTGTCCAGTGTTACAGTATTTTAGTATATGTTATGGTTTTTAATTTTTTAAATTTCCTAATGTTATTTTTTGTTATTTTATGCATACACTTTTGGTATATTATATATGTTAATACAAATTATATTCAATGTGATTTTTTATAATATCAGACTGTATATAAATGCAAAAAACTGTAAAGAAAAAAGATAAAGGATTAATATTGAAAAACATATCTTGTGATATTAATAATAATGATTGATAATGCTTCTTCTAAAAAATAAATAGGAACTGCTATAAACGTTACTGATGTATAAAACCAATAACAACAGAGATGGCACCGACAGATTGGAGATGAGAGTATAGAATCAGTTCATAGGTATGGCTAAAACTTTGCAATACCAATTGCTCTTGTAGTTTAATTGGTAAAGTAGTTGGTATAGATAACCAGGCTTTCCCAAGACAGAAAGGGGTTTAAGTTTGAGTCTCACTCAGAGCTTACCCTTTATTATTGTTTCCAATATGTGCTGTTCCTCACTGTTGAAGAAATAACCAATTTCGATGCTAGGGTCTAATGCCCACATCCTGAATCCATGATACGGGCCTCCACTTGACTACATGTCAATTTTCATGAAGTAGTATTCATAGAAAATATGACTTCACTTGGTTATATATGTATATATATCATCATCATCATCAGGTCATGCTGGCTGCACAGATATCCATGAAAATCTCTCACCATTCATCCCTATAGTTAATCGCTCTTCAGAGGTCCTCTGTGCAGCATCCAAAATCCTCACAGAGCATATCAATGTAGGTCTTTGCTGGACAGCCCACACTGGCATGTCTCTGTGCAGGTTTCCACCGGAGAACATCACTTATGAGTTCATCCTTACTTCTCCAGCAGTGCCCAGCATATCTTGTTTGTCTTACTCGGATGGTTTGTGTGACAGGAGGCAGGTGGCCATCTAACTACTTTTTTGTGGGGTGTTATTTCCATGATTCTTTTAAGACCGCATACTGCATTTTTGTGCAACTCCCTTATCATATAGAAATCTGATCTCACTAAAGTGACAATTCTTCCAAGCTGTAGTCATGTCAGTGTTATTATATGGCTGCACCACTTAGACCCTAACAAACCTCCTAGAGAATGCATATATATATATATACTAGACAAAATGTGACCCATTGGGTCACTTATTCAGCTCTGGGTATATAATTGAGATTAGGGAAAACAGAGTTAGCAAGTGAATAAAATTAAAAAAAAAAAACAAAACATCCCGACAAAACCGTAAAATCATTTTGTAAACTTTCTCAGAAAGAGAATTGTTTGACCTCATTTAAGCTACAGGTTGCTGGTTGTGAAATTTAACATAGAAATACATTTCAAATTCTCCCAGGTCTCTCTCTCTCTCTCCAGAGAAACTAACATTATATAACGAGGAGGTAGTCAAGAGATACATAGAGAGGAAGAAAGTGATAGACAGAGAGTAAAGTAAGAGACTGGTCGATTTTTGACTTAATTGCAAATTACAACTAATTAGAACCAATTAAAAGAGAATTTCTTTCAAACATAACTCAATCCTAAAAGTAAGGAATAATTTAGTATAAATTTCATGTCATTAAACTAAACAGTAGAAAAGCCTTTAGGAAGCAAAAGTTGATTAATATCAGTTGATTAATATACATATGTATATATTAAACAATTTATATATATAGATTTTTCTCGATTTGTTTAGCCTTACATTTGAATAGGTATGCCTGTCTAATTCATTAATTATTAATCAATTAATTTTCAAAATTAGGTACAACTTCAATTAAGCACATATTCTCCCCCCAAAATATATATATATTAAACAATTTTCAATAAATTGATAAAAAGACTCTGCTTTAGATTTTTTTAAATTTGTATCCGTAATATACACTTTAGTTCTTTACTTTCTGTGTTTATCTTATATTATAAACATTATACTTCGTCTATATTGAGAGATCCAGGAAATCTAGAAATCAGGATCATCTTCAATCCCAAGTTTGCTGGATAAATGTATCAGTATTGTGTAAAAAAGCTAATTCCTGATACTTAATCTATATCTGTTTATTTCAACAGTACATTCATCATTTGGTTTAGTCTGTTGTATTTTATGGCATGGCATATTAACCATATTCTGGTTATGGTTAATTAATATGGTTAATTAAAATGATAATGAATGATAAAGAATATGGTTATTTAATGCCTGAAGAAGATATCAGAAAATCTGAAACACGTGTTGCAAATGTAAAATAATAATAAAAAGAAAAAAAAAATCCATTTTGCTGACCTTTTTTTATAGAATATTCCATTTTCTCCCGTTGGACTCATAACAACACTTATACATATGTATATATATATTCTACGAGTTCCCCTCCTAGTTACTCTCACTACTACTAACTTGAAAAAAACTGGAACATAAACACATCACCCCTGCTGATGGCATTTCAAAGTGCTGAAAGTACTTGGGATAAAAACTTTGGTGGACTAATCCATGGATTCCATCCAAATGTAAAAAAGTTGGCCAGAAAACTTGGAAAGATTGTTAATAAAACAGAAGACGTGCCTTTTGTTTAATTCTACATGTATAAATGAAAGAATGCTGCTCAAATATACACACACATAAATATATATATATATATATATATATATATATATATATATATACAGTGGTACCTTGACTTACAAGTGACCTGAGTTATGAGCTGTCTCTCGATTGATTTTTTGCTTTGTGTTGAGGTCTTCTATTTGAGGTATGTGCTAACTTCAGTTTTACTTATGCTCATAAGTCTTACTTATGTTCATGAGTTCACAAAAAACATTTAAGTTTCCAAATTTATTACACCAAAGAAAAATTTAATTCATAAAAAAATAAAAACTCATTCATAAAAATTTCATTCATAAAAAAAATAAAAATTCAAACATTATATTCTTTTTTATTAAGTTTTCATACAATACTCGGTTAAACTTGCACAAAGGTGTCAAAATTAGGGTGATCCAGAAAAAACAGAACCCACAAATTTTGTAATAAAACTGTTAATTTTAACTATGGGGGTCTAGGGTTAGGGTTTAGGGTTAGGGTTAGGATTAGAGTTGGCGTTTAGGGTTAGTTTAATGGGAAAATTAATAAATAATTTGGGTTCTGTTTTTCCTGGGTCACCCTGTATACTGGTGACCCAGAAAAAACAGAACCAACAAATTTTGTAATAAAACTGTTAATTTTAACTAGGAGGTGTTAGGGTTAGGTTTAGGTTTAGGGATTGGGGTTGGGGTTGGGATTTAAGGTTAGTTTAATGAGAAAATAAATAAATAATTTGGGTTCTGTTTTTTCTGGGTCACCCTAATTTTGACACCTTTGTGAAAGTTCAGCCCAATACTGTGCTATTTTTCTTATTTAAAAAAAGAAGTAACAAAAAAAATTTGGGTGTTTTTTGGGAGTTGGGGCTGGAACGGATTAATATGGCATTTCAGTTTTTATTTCAATGGGGAAAATTGATTTGATATACGAGGAAATTGAGTTACGAGTGGAACGAATTAAACTTATAAGTCAAGGTACCGCTGTATTTTCCCTTTTCTTGGAAATCATTTTTTTAAAAATGTGATCCAAATTTAAAGACAAAACAAAAATGCTCACCCCCTCCCCCAAAAAAAAACAAAAACAAAAAAACCAAGGAGCAACAAAAGCAACTTACCAGAAAATCCAAACAAACAAAACAAGTCCGACAACCTATAGTAAAAAGGCAACTACAGAGAAATCCTTGCTCTTAATTTTGTTGATTTCACGAAAATAAACTGAATTGTCTTATCAGAGTTGT
>CM042151.1:43669173-43701673 GCA_023376005.1 Doryteuthis pealeii
GCTTTTTTGGCAGCGGCGGGGGGCGGGGGGGGGGGTAATACTTTTTTTTCTCTCTCTCCTTCTTGAAAAGTGTAATCTGGGATTTTCATTCACAAATTTTATGTGGTTTTTTTTTGGGTTTTTTTTTTTTTTTTTTTAGTAGCCAAAGATTTGAGGATTATTCTTTAGAAAAAGCAGAGAACATGCAACGACTGGAGGCATCAATACACAAAGGTCTAAATTGCAGCCAAAATCAATGCTTTACAGGATGTGCACATGCGCACACACACACAGATACACACATCTACACACACACACACACACACACACACACACACACACACACACATGAAATGCACACACACACACACACACACACACACACACACATGTAAACATGCATGCACGCACACACACATACGCACATCCACATCCACACGCACTTACACATTTACACTCTCACACAGGTAGACACACATACTCACACATACACAGACATAGGTGCTAATGCATACACACACATGCACATGCACACACACACATACACAAACACACATATACATACACACACACTCATGCACCGACACAAACACACACATATACACAAACACATACTAATACACACACATAGACATGCACTCACGCACACACACACACACACGGACATGTATACACACACACACACACACTCATGCACCCACACAAGCACACAAATATACACAAACACTTACACATACATAGACATGCACCCACCCACACACTTATGTAGCCATACAAACACATATGCACATACACATCCATGCACATTTACACATACACACTCTCACACACATACACACCCTCACACATACACACATATAGATGCTAACACATACACACATGCATATGCACACACACACACACTCATGTACCCATACAAGCACAGACATGTACACAATTACATATGCATGCACACACATAGACACCCACAAATACACACACACGGACATGCACACACACTCATACTCATGCACCTATACAAACAGATACGCACATCCACATCCACACACACTTACACATACACACTCTCACACAGGTACACACACATACTCACACATTTACAGACATAGATGCTAACACATACACACACACACACAGACACATATACACATACACACACACTCATGCATCCACACAAACACGCACATGTACACAAACACATACATATACACACACATAGAAACTCACACATACACACACATGGACTTGCACGCATACACACACTCAGGCATCCATACAAACACACACATGCACCACACAC
Source organism: Doryteuthis pealeii (assembly GCA_023376005.1). Lineage (NCBI taxonomy): Eukaryota > Metazoa > Mollusca > Cephalopoda > Myopsida > Loliginidae > Doryteuthis > Doryteuthis pealeii. The sequence continues at coordinate 43,670,453 of CM042151.1, forward strand.
ACACACACACACACACACACACACACACACACACACACACACACATATTTATATTGTTGAAAATAACAGACAAGGACTTTGGTGCATAGCTTTTTATTCATCTTTTCTTGTTGGAGAGTGAGATGTCGCACAAGTGGTTGAACGTTGTTTAAAAACTGTCCAAAATCGGTTAAATCCTACTTAACGGACATAAATTCCACCATCATATATCACCCCACCGAAAGAAAAAAAATTACTACATCAAGGAATTAACCGAATTTAATTAAATTTTCAGTGCTGATACATTAATGAATAAAAGATATAATGTACCAGTTATTTTATTTGCAAACTCTTACATTTTTTCAGGTCAGTTAACTTTGAACCACGTATCTTTGAGGCGTAACACAGATTCACAAACATACATAGTTCAAAGTTAATTGACCTGAAAAAAGGTAAAATTTTAAAAATAAAAAAACTGATGTATGTATTCAGATAAACATACAGGCTCACACATAAATTGAGACACATGCACAAATGTATGCACACACACACATATGCTCAGTTGTACAAACAAACATACAGAGATAAAAAGACATAGTTATTCTTTTCTACATACACACACACACACACACACACACACACACACACACACACACACATATATAATATATATATATATGTAAATGCATATAAAGATGAAGGGGCGTAACATCCCCGAAATATTCCGAAAATAAAACAAAACTTAACATTCAAAAACAGAGTTTCTTATATTTCCCACCTGATGCTTCATACTAATTCACAAATAATATATATATATATATATATATATATATATATATATATATATATATATATATATATATATATATATGTGCATGGCTTAAAGCCATATAAAAATAAACACATTTTGTTTGTTTACTTAACCTCATACTGTCGTGTAGCAAGTCAATAAAAAGTTGAATATAAATAAGTTTCGAAACAAACGAAGAATGTGGGAATGGCAAGCTAGTGTAACAGTTAGAGACTTCGCCTGTCAGCTTGACAGTCGAGGTTTTGAGTCACACACAGAGCAGTCTCCCATGTCTATAACCTTGCTGATGAGACCTAATAGGTCGAAATGTACATTCAGGGATTGACATTTTCTCAATTTGTTTAGCCTTACATTTGAACATATATGCCCGCCTAAATTCATTAATTATTAACTAATTAATTTTCAAAATTAGATATGACTTCAATTAAATACATATCCTCCAAAAATTGTCGGCTTAAAGCCATATAAAAATAAACACATTTGTTTGTTTACTTAACCTCATATATATATATATATATATATATATATATATATATATATATATATATATATATATTCAGACAAACATACAGGCCCACACGTAAATACACACAGATATGCACTCATAAAACAAACATACAGATATATACAGACAGACATATTCATTCTTTTATATATATATACATAGGGCAGAAAGTACTTGGTCTATGACATATGGCAAATACATCAGCCAATTTTCGCCAGATATTACAAAAATAATCTGGCAATACGAAAAAAAAAAAAGAAAAAACTTGCAGACAATAAACGGCTGCATTATTTAACAATATATATATACATATATATATATGTATATATATTCAGATAAACATACAGGCCCACACATACATACACACACATATGCACACATAGATAAACACACACATATGCACTCATAAAACAAACATACAGATATACAGACAGACATATTCCTTCTTTTATATATATATATATATATATATATATATATATATATATATATATATATATTCAGATAAACATACAGGCCCACACATAAATACACACACATATGCACACATAGATAAACACACATGCATATATGCATGCACTCACACATATGCTCAGTTGTACAAATAAGCATACAGACAGACATAGTCATTCTTTTATATATATACACATATTATTATTATACATATATATATGTGTGTGTGTGTATATATATATATATATATATATATATATATATATATACACACGCACACTCATATATATATATATTCAAATAAACGTACTACACACACACTTAAATACACACATACATATGCATGCACATGCACACACACATATGCACTCATGCATGAGAGTGCTAATCTATGTTTATATTACTCTTTTATCTTTATTCATTCAGGTTTGTGCATATATATTTTTTTATTTTAGTTTTTTGGGCTTTATTTTTTTGCTGCAAAACTTCTTTTTTTTTTTCATCTTTGAGGCTTAAAGGGAAAACTTAGCGATCCACTCTCCATCGAGCAGACCCTGCACAAACCAAGTCAATAGGTCATTTATATTCAGCCTCTTTTCTCTCTCTCTCTTTCTCCCCCCCCCTCTCTTTCTCTCTCATTTGGCTTTGGAAGAACAGCTGCTATTTCTTCTGCGTATTGATTTAAGTCCTTGCAACTGGAATGCCCATAACCGCACCATCTGAGCCGTGTTTTTACCAAAGTTCCTTTCTTGCAGGCTCTACTTCGTGCAAAAATATTTGATGTTGTACCTTTTAGAGGAGAGACATGAATTCTGTACGTCAAGGCTGTTACAGTAAACACACACAGGTACACAAGGCTGTTTACAGTAACACACAGGTACACATGTTACAGTAACACAAGGTACACAAGGCTGTTACAGTAACACACAGGTACACAGGCTGTTACAGTAACACAGGTACACAAGACAAGAACAAAGAAAAAAAAATGATTTCGTTGGTGGCTATGAAAAATACCCAGGATGATCAAATGCACTTATCTCTAATAATAAATGCAAATATAGTGTGTCACATTTTTTTCAAATTCACTCCAAGAGACTGTAGCCCTACATATTATACCACTTTGAAATCCGGTCAATTCCATGAACAAATTAAAAACATTCCAGGCTGTATCTGGACCCGCAATTCAGAAATTTTGAATCCCATGTTATAAAAATTGATATTGTACAAAATATTTTGTCGCCAAAAATTGCATAAAAAATTGTCATATATAGTTATTTATTAAGATTAGGTTAGATGAGGCACAAGGCCAGAAGTATGGGGCGCCCAATGAAAATTGTAATCACTAACAATGGTCTGTGGATCTAGCTTGCTAACCATTACACCATTTTACGCAATTCTTTTTACGCAATTTTTTGTATGATAACAATTTTTATAAAATGGAACTAAATCTCTAATAATAATAGTCAATGCATGAAGTGTCATGATTGAGCTGAAGACCCAATTGATAATTAAGCTAACTTAACTGCCACCCAATAGGGTGGCTTTTAAGCAAGTAATACATAATTTTAGATCAATTAGGGGTTGAACTTGATATTCACGCTGGTTTACAGCTGTTTAAAACCATGGTTATTTGACTCTTTGTCTACTTTAAGTTGCTCACAGAAGCTCTCCCTCTAGGAACTGTTTCTACACATACCACATCCAAGCAAAGTACAAAAACGGATGGTTAGTTCATTATGATTGAGCAGAAGGACTCAGATTACAATAATAATAGAACTTTATTTGAATAGAATGAGTTCTGAGGTGAATAGATAATTAGCTTTGAAATATCCATCGTACAGGTAAAATATACCAAGAAAATTTGGTTCAGCTATGGAGGAAATTTGGTAGGCAAAGAGTTTTAAAAATTACAACAAAAAATTATTTCGAAACATATTTATTTACCAGCCCCTAGTAGGCAAAGAGTTGATTGGGAGACCACTTAACCAACAGCAGGTACTGTACACAACCTGAGTCCTTTGTTCATGAAAATTACTTGATTCAGCATTAAATAACCCAAAAAGAGTTCATATGCCATAAATAAAAAAAACAACTAATCACACATGAAAAAAAAAAAATGTAATTTAAACAGAGAAATATTTCATTATCTCAAACAGATCTACTACTCTGTTGGTGGGGTTTAGAATAAGCTGACTGTATTCTCTGCAGAGGGGTAAGATCCTACCCCCCCCAAAAAAAAGAGATGTCCTGGATATGACACTAAACTGCATCTTGTCAAATGTGAATGTAGATATTAAACCAACCAATTTGCATGGCTAGGATGTAACACAAGGTTGCAATTATGTACTGAGGTTTTCACATACCAAATCGTTACTGCTGGAATCTTCTTTGATTTCTATCATCTTTGTTTCTATGGCATTTTTCGTTATCAGAAGCCCTGTGTCATTGTCACAAGACTTCAATTTACTTTTTCACCCCAAACAGACATCTGCACTCACATCTTACGAGCTCGGCTTCTAAAGCCTGAGTTCTTCACATGCTCATCACATGCACAATCGCCATTATGATTTCACACTATTGTTATTAGGTATCTAATAATTATGCACCTCAGCCTTTCATTTTATTATAATCTTGTAAATGACAGCCTTTTTAAATATAATATTAAACATGCTTAGAAGTCTTTGATTTAAGGGAAATACCAGGTAACTTTAGATGCAAAGGTCATTTTTAGCCATGTTTTAAAAATATATTTTTATAGGAATGCTCTGGACTTAAAAAATTCTCAAGAGGATATTAAGAGTTAAATGACCCAAAAAGGGTTGATATGCCATTAAAAAAACAAAAATTAAAAAAAAAAACATTTTTCAATGTGTACAAAACTAAGCTCAGAGGCACATTTTCTCCCTTTTGTCTTTGATTCAATCTGGTAATGAGCATCTCCTACCCTACCTTAGACCCCAGGACCTGCTTGTCTGTTACTATTTATCATCATTATCATCTGAGGCCAGAGCACTCTTTTTTACCCCCTGCTATTTAGGGATTTTGATTTTGATTTGTTCTTTCTTTTATTTTGTTTTTTTTTTTTTCGTCCTAATTAATATTGAAGAGAATACAGGAAAAAAAGAAAAAAAAAAAAAAAAAGGTCAAGCAATGACTCGTTTAAAAATGACAAATTTCTTGGTAACCTTATCGATAATTGTGCAGATTGTAAAAGTTTTGATTCATTAGTGGGATTTGATTGATGCCAAAAGAACAACAGAGACAAAATTTCACACCATCATAACCAACATGGCTGTCAAATGTTCAATATGGCTGCCAGATGCACAATGGTTTTATTATAAGTCATTACAAGCGCCTTTTCTTTAGAACACACAAACATCACATAAACATATACATAAAATTACTTACATAAAACATAAACCAAATTATTTTCTGTAAATTGTTTATTTAAATTATTGCTAATTAATTAATTAGTATCATTTATTCCTAGCATAAATCAAAAAGGGCTACATTTAGTTGCTGGAGCCTTAAAAGGAGACACATTAGCACCATGTATATATTTAGGAGCTGATGGTAGGTGTGGCGCTCCACCTCAGAATTGCCTGGGAAAGAGGTAAATATTTTTATTACAATCATTCCTGGGAAAGAGGTAAATATTTTTATTACAATCATAGCAAAAGTAACTGAAAAATATTAAAAAATCCTTTCTACTTATACTAAACAATCGGGTTAGCTCAGTCGGTAGAGCGTTCGGCTAGAAACCACAAGGTTCCTAGTTCGATACTGGTCCTCGCCAACTCAGCGTATGAATAGCACAGGGATCTGTGTGGTAAAGTAAGGAGCTGATGGTAGGTGTGGCGCTCCGTCTCAGATGCAAAAACAATCTCCTTGGTCTAGCACTATTGAAAAGGGGATAGACTCCCTCGCTGACTGGCTGATACCATTTAGGCTGCCCCGTCGACTTTACTTTTACTTATATATTTATGATATGTGGTGTAATGGTTACCAAGCTAGATTCGCAGATCATTGGTTAGTGAGTTGATTCTCACTGGGTGCCCTATAATTTGGGCTTGTGCCACATCTAAGTTAAGCTTTGTAAATAAGTATATATAATTTTGATATGCCTAGATTACCTACTTGAACATAATTAAGACGTTTTGTTTTTACATTTTAGTAACTTAGTTTTTGGTCACTTAGTTTTGTAAACTAAGGCTGAAAAGCTTCTGCTTGTTTTATACCAATTTCTTTTCACATGATTAACAATTATTAACCAAGTAGAACTCTGCTTAAGAGATTGACCTTGTGTCACATCCTGCTCATGCGGAGGGGTTGGTAAATATATATAATAAATTTATCTTTTTGGAAATACTTTGTATTTTTCATTTTACACCCTCCCCCACACATGCATATCTATCTAGCAGCTTTAGCTCATTCCAAGGAAATGTTAGGGGAGCAAACCCCGAAAACAAATCTGGCACTGGAGAGCCCTAACATGGTGTGATGCTGAAATCAAGTGCTATCCAGTAACTCTTGCCAAATGACATTGGTTTCTTGCCTTTCTTTTGGATCATAGCGGCAGTGAGGAAAGGGGGGATTTGCTGCTTGGGCAACAGCTCATCCTCCATATGAACCCGCCCAGGTTACGTGGTTAAAAAAAAAAAAAAAAAAAAAATTGGACATTACTCCATCTTCTCTTGCAGACGGAAGGATGCCAACACACATATATGGATACATTTTTTTTTTTCATGTAGAGCTCATGGAAGATAAGTTGTTTTGTCTTTTTTCATTTGGTCTTTTGTATTGTAACGTTTCATATAAACAATTTAGTAATACTCCATGAAACCAGCTTTTAAAAAAAACATAATTCAATCTTGAAAAATTTTAATTCTCTGCCAAAAAAAAAAAGAGGAAATATTAAAATACTGTTCTGTTTTTCCCAGATAAAGTAAATTTATACTTTATAAGCTAAAAGAGCTGATCTCTCTCTCCCGCCTCTGTCTCTCTCTCTCTCCATATATATATATATATTTATGTATGAGTAGTGGCTTACTGGTGGGTACAGGTACGATCGTTGGGAGCACACAGAATCCAGGGGTTAAGACCGTGAAAAAACAAATACTAAGTGCTCAATACAATGTAGAGCAAAATTTATTTAAGAAATGGATATAAAGTAACCTACTCGAGTTTCATCATCTGAATCGTCAGGGTTACATCCGCTGAATTAATTGAGTTTTCGATTAATATCAGTTGATCCCACGTATGTCTGTAGGAATGGGTCTTATCGTTACAGATAGACGCATGTTTAAACAAATAAACAAGCGTCTATCTGTAACGTCTATCTGTAACGATAAGACCCATTCCTACAGACATATGTGGTATCAACTGATATTAATCGAAAACTCAATTAATTCAGCGGATGTAACCCTGACGATTCAGATGATGAAACTCGAGTAGGTAACTTTATATCCAGTTCTTAAATATATATATATATATATATATATATATATACACATATATATATACAATAAATGAAGGAAAAACTTTAAATTTGATTTATTACAATGATTTATTTCAACTGCATTAGTGCAGCATCATCAGGTAAAAGCAAAATCATGGATATTACTTTCGCTTTTACCAGTTGTCAAAAATGTCTTTATCATTGAAACAAAGATTGAAAGATTATGGTCTGTCTAAAATGGTTTGCATTCATGGTGTAAATTTTGTTCCTTTATTACTGCATAATCATCTGTTTGATGAATTGGCATTATTTTAAAAAGCCCATTACTGCATTTAAAAGATAAAATGTTTTGAAACATGAGTCTTACTTTCAGCATTTTTAAAATTGTTTTTATAGAGAAATCCTCTTAATAAGTGCCTGTTATATAATTTTCTTTACATTTTATACATTCAATTATGTAGATAACATTTTTAGGATTAGATGTTAAGTTTTTCTCTTTATCTTGAAAGGGTTTGTTGCATTCTTGAATAAGTATGATTTCCATGAATGTAAGTATTTGCCCAACCCATTCACCACAGATATGAATCCAGCTTTGTGTAAATAGTAGGGCAGACTGGGTTCTTCAACCATAGTATGGCAACTGGGTCAGAGACAGAAAACACAGATGATGCTGCAGTAATACAGTTGAAATAAATTATTGTAATGAAGAAAATTTAAAGTTTTTTCCTTCATTTATTGAGTATATTGCTCTGTACGTCCACTCTTTGGCACTAAACACATTGAGCTCTCAATACGGTTTACCTGCATCAGCTTGGTTAAACCACACATGGAAAGATCCTACCAGAAAAAAAAACAATGTATATATATATATATATGAAAAATGAATGGAAGTGAATCCGACAGTGTGAAATAAATATTTAGAAAAAACAAACACATGATGTTAAAATTCGCTGACAGAATTCTGTTTCGACCCTTTATAGAAGTGGTCTTCATCAAGAGCGAGTTGTGTATGATAGAAAGAACGGCGAAAGTTTATAATTTCTATCATACACAACTCGCTCTTGAGGAAGACCACTTCAATAAAGGGTCGAAACAGAATTCTGTCAGCGAATTTTAACATCATGTGTTTGTTTTTTCTAAATATTTATTTCACACTGTCGCATTCACTTCCATTCATTTTTCATATTGTCTTTTGAAAAAACAAAAATACCAGGATTTCTACATCTTATCCGGTGAACATCGTGGTCTACAGTGCTGGGATTTTTGAACTTTTGATACTTTCTTTTACATTTTTATACACATTTACATCAAACTCTTTTGAGTTTTCTTTGTGGACTATAATGCTTCTGATTTAATAAAATAAAATAAAATTTATTTTATTTTATTTTCAAAACAGAATACGCATTTTCTAAATTTAAAAAAAATTTTTTAAATTTAAAAAAATTCCGGCTATAATATTGAACGTTTCATCTGCACCACTTTCGTCTCATAACGGTCCACTTTCGCCGTTCTTTCTATCATACACAACTCGCTCTTGAGGAAGACCACTTCAATAAAGGGTCGAAACAGAATTCTGTCAGCGAATTTAAACATCATGTGTTTGTTTTTTCATATAATAATAATAATAATAATAATAATAATAAGTCATCCACAGACACGTGTTTTTCGGCATTTCACGCCTCTTCAGTGTGGCTAGGCACAACTATCTTTGGCCAGGGTCGAACTCAAACTGACCGTATGGCAGCCTGATATCTAATCCCCTCGGCCAATGACAGCTGTAGCAGGACTGGTGTTTTTAAACTATTAAGTACATATGTTTATGTATTTTAGGGTCACTGAGAGATCACATTTCCGGGGAAAGATCATTGCATATATGCTTAGTAGTGAGAGTTAATTTAAATTACCAATTAGAGAGCTCATACCAAATTTATAGGAGCATATATTAATAAATCATCCACAGATACATGTTTCGGTGTTTCACACCTCTTCAGTGTGGCTAGGCACAACTATCTTTGGCTAGGGTCGAACTCAGACTGACCGTTTGGCAGCCTGATATCTAATTCCCTCGGCCAATGACAGCTGTAGCAGGACTGGTGTTTTTAAACTATTAAGTACATAGGTTTGTTTATGTATTTTATGGTCACTGAGAGATCAAATTTCCGGGGAAACGATCATTGCTTATATGCTTAGTAGTGAGTGTTAACTTAAATTACCAAATTTATATATATTATATATATATATATATATGAAGTGAACAAACAATGTGTTTGAAATGGCGAAGGCCAACAATTTTGGGAGATTATGTGCTTAATTAAAGTCATACCTAATTTGTTAATTAATTAATTATAATTCAATGAATTATGTGTGCATATCGTTTACGCTTTACATTTAAACCGATATGCACGCCTAATTCATTTAATTATAATTAATTAATTAACAAATTAAGTATGACTTTAATTAAGCAATAATCTCCCAAATATATATATATATATATATATATATATATATATATATATAGATATATACTATCGGAATATGACTTCAATGTTTTGTTGGAGTAGTACTATGTAAGTAAATTATCCCAGACTGCTCAATACTTAATAAAAGGTAGGGCTTTAATAATGATAACTGTGAAAAATTATTATGAGTACCATGGTTTCGATCAGCTAAGACCTCATCAGGACCCTACATCTTGCTGGAGAAGTAAGGATGAACACATAAGTGATGATTTCCTGTGGTCTGGACGGAGTTGAAATCCGAACTCAGACCACTAAAAGATGCAAGTTCCTGACAAGGTCTTAGTTGATCAAAACCATTGTAGACCCATAATTTTTCACAATTATTATTAAATAAATACATATATTTATTATTATATAGATAATATGGATGCTATATTTATAAGTAAATAGTGCTCAATATCATTGATGGAGCATTTATATCTAAGTTAAGGTAGCTTGGACATGGAGTCAATGGCACCTGGTTACTGACACTTTCTTGTCTATACGATCTTCAGACCAAGATTGGAAGTAATAATGGATTTATGAGACTAAATTTAAAAAAAGAATCCCCCCCCCCTCTACCCGGGCGATTCTGGGTAGCCACTTCTAGTTCTAAAATAAATCTTCCATCAGTTTTCAAGCTTGGTCTGAAAATTACAATCTTGGTTAGAATTTTTTAAAAAAATTGTAATTTATTCATTTTTCTGTGACCTTTAAAAATGTACAAATTAGAGGTAACTGGAAAAGATCATCCTCATCTTGGTTGGCCAGGGTGGGTGAGGGGGTGGAATTATACTATTTTTAGTTTTGTTTTCAAGGAGTTAAAATATCACTTGCTGCAAAAAAAAAAAAAAAAAAAAAATTAAATTAATCATATTTTTAATAGAAAACATGGTGGTAATATTTTGTTTTTGGTTGCTATTTTTGGGGGAAAAAAATTTTTAAAAAAAGAAGAAAAAAAGAAAATTACCAAGTGCAAATTAGTATTATAAAGGAAGAAAATATTTGCTTCAAATTCTACTAATTAACATCTAAAAAAAATTCCAACCCTTTTTTTTTTCTTAGAAAAGCAAGCATTTTCCTTAATTAATTGTACTATGAAAAAGTTTTGAAAAAAATCAAAAAAAAATCAAGGGATGTATTTTAAAATTATTTTAGGCTTGGCGTGTAATTCCTTGAAAGGTTTAGAGAAAGATTATCAATGAGTGCCCTCAAATTTAGGATAGAAAATAGATTTGAATAAATGTGATTATTTTTGATAAAATTAATAATTAGAATGCAAAAGGTAGACTACGAACAGTTGGACAGTGAATTTCTTTTTTTTTTGCTGCTTCTCATAAAAGGAAAATTTATATTGAAGAAATCTAAACATCTATGTAACATCTAGTTATGTAACATATAGTTACAGTGTGTGTGTGTCTGTGGGTGGGCGCATGCATGTGTGTGTGTGTGTGTGTGTATGTTAATATATATATATATATATATATATATATATATATATATTTTATAAAAAAAGAAGAAGGTCCGCAAAATGTATCGTTCTCAGAAAAAATGTTTTATTCTTTTTATTTCACATACGCAACACGTGTTTCAGATATTCTGGTACCTTCTTCAGGCTTTGATCAATACATATATTGATATACATATATATATATACACATATACATATATGTATATATACATAGGTTGTGCGTGTTTCTGTAATTTTTCTGTTATATATATATATATATATATATGAAAGTATGCAAACAGTTTGTTTGATATGGCTATGTCGACAAATTTTGGGAGAATATGTGCCTCATTGAAGTCATATCTAATTTAAAAATTAATTAGTTGATAATTAATGAATTAGGCGAATATATCTGTTTAAATGTGAAGCGTAAACAAATCGAGAAAAAGCCATTCTCTGTATGTACATTTCGGCCTATCATGCCTCATCAGCAGAGTTATAGACTCGAAGCCGCTTTGTGAGTGATTCGAACCATAACTGCCTGGCTGACAGTCAGGGATTCTAACCGTTACACTAAGCTGGTCTTCCCAGATTTCTCGCTTTGTTTATAAACTCATATATCCTACTTTTTGGAGACTTGCTGCATGACAGTATGAAAGTATGCAAACAGTTTGTTTGATATGGCTATACCGACAATTTTTGGGAGAATATGTGCTTATGTATATATATGTATATGTATATGTATATAATTTTTTTTCTTCTTTTTTAAATATATATATAGTTTTTTCCTTTTATATATATATATATATAGTCATCCACAAACACCGTGTTTCGACATTTATGTTTCATCAGTGTTGCTAGACTTAACAGCTACTTCTATCTTGGAAGAAAACCTAACTGACTTTTCATTAGTCCGACCCCTTTATGGAGAAAAAGAGAGTCCTGAATAGAATCCTTCCCACCACCAATTCATCTGGTCTTTTGTGTGTGTATACATATATATATATATATATATATATATATATATATATGTTGGCTGTCAACTCATGTTCAAGTAAGACCATTTCCTGTTTTTTTTTTTCTTCATAGTTGGGTGCCAATAGCATTTGACACTGTATCCTTGTGTTTTCTCAGATGACTCACCAGGCCAGTCCTGGGGAGACATACTCTTTCACATAAACTACATGTTGGAACCCCGTGAAATAGTTGTTTTGGGATTCGGCAATCATTCAAACTAGATGAGCAGACCAGTGAAGATGAGATCTAATATATATTCATATATATATATATATATATTTATTTATGTATGAGTGGTGGCTTCCTGGTGGGTACGGGTACGATCATTGGAAGTGCACAGAATCCAGGGGTTAAGACCGTGAAAAAACAAATACAAAGTGCTCAATACAATGTAGAGCAAAATTTATTTAAGAAATGGATATAAAGTAACCTACTCGAGTAGGTTACTTTATATCCATTTCTTAAATAAATATATATATATATATATATATATATATTTATAATGTTTAGTATAAGTAGAAGGGATTTTTAAAATATTTGTCAGTTACTTTTGCTATGATTGTAATAAGAATATTTTGAAATTACTTGCATTTTGGTTGCAATGACAGAATCAAGTTTTTATTATTACTAGCAAATATATGCACCCTCCAGGTGCTAGTATTTAAGTTTTAATATAATAACATATATTAAATTAGAAAGGCTGATGAAACTGAATTAGTATGCAGATAAAAAGATTTTGAACAGAGGGGGTATGATTGAAAAATAGAACAACTTTGAAACTAACTCTTCCATCATTTGACATTACTCCCTTCTGTCTTTGTTAAATTTTCCTAATTTAACTATTTAGTTAAGATAGAAAGTAAAGAATAATATTACAGTTTTTTCTTCTTGTTAATGGATTTCTTTTAAGATTTATTCCTGAGATTTTTGCTCATATTCAATAAGATAAAACCAAACAATTAGAAATCAATAATACTAAGCACATATTTATTAAAATCAAATTTTTAATATCAAAATGCAAATTAGCCTTACCATTCACACTATAAACCGCTATTTTGTTGTATATATAAATAAAATTGCATGTTATTAGTATGACGATATGGTCAACAGTCTTAATGATGTAAAACAATTTTATTAATAATTGGGTTTTAAATAAAAAAATAAAATCATGGAGAATGTGATGTAAATAACAAAGGGAATTGTGATTTGTATAGTAATATAGTTTCGGTTACAGACAGAAAAACTCACAATCTCCATTATAATAAGATATTATTTTATTATTATATTATTTTATTATTATATTGCAATAACCTTGGTTAAGCAACCAGTCTAGGGGAAGTAAAACTCTTAATTCAAACCTGTTAAATCCACTTGGGGTGGTCACTACTAGAATAGGCTCAGTCCTAATTAGTGATTAAAAAAAATGACAATCAAGTCATCACAATTATGTGGGCGAGGTCAAATTTAAAACTTCAATACTTTTGTCTTAACTGTCATATTGTGCATGTATATATATATATATATATATATACACACACACACACACACACACACACACACACATATATATATATATATATGTGTGTGTGTGTGTGTGTGTGTGTATGTATACTTTTATATACATATATAATTATCTACCTATTTACCTATATTAATGTATGTGTATATTTACCCATATTCGCAAGCCTATCATTATACAATTGTAATATATATAATTATTGTATAATGTATATAATGATAGTTTTTTTTTTTAATTTTTATATTGTTTTTTGGTTGTTTTTTAAAAATAATCTCTGATTTGACAAGGCAAAGAAATTTCAAAAATGTATTTTTCAAAGAATACGAAAGAAAAGAAAAAAAAAAAAAGAAAAATAATTTTTTTTTTTTATGTTTTCATTGTTTTATTTCATTCTTATTAGTTTGTTCCAGAAGAGTTAAGCTTTTAAAGCATTCTCCATCTTGTTCTGCCAGCCAATGGAAAAATCAAGTTTTATGTCAAAATTTTGATGTTTGATGTTTCCTCTATAAAAAAAAAAAAAACAAAAAAAAACATGCCATCACAAACAAAGAAAAAAAAAAAAAAAAAAAACAAAACAAAAGAAACAAACAAAAAATACAAAAAACAAACTATTCATTCCACCATTGAATGTAATATAGGCTTCATGTGTGCGCATCTTTAATTTTTTTTCTTTCTTTCTCTTTACTCGGGGATTCGCTTTTAAGGATAGCTAATTTTTTTTTTAAATTCACTATTGTTTTTTTTTTTTAAATAGAGTCTAAAATAAATAGGATTATATATTTACTTATCTAATTCTATTTTTTCTTGTTTTTTTTTGTTCTTTCTTGGGGCATAGGGGATACACTTATGTACATGAGTATTAAATCCTATCATTTTCTAAACTTTTGAGATTTACATATACACATATATATATATATATATATATATATATATACATACATACACGCAAACACACATATATATATATATTTTATCATTTCTTAATTTATCGTTTGTTTGTTTTTCCTCATTCAAAATTTTTGTTTCTGGTCGTAAGTCTGATTTCTTAATACCTTATCTCTTTATTCAGCTCAAAACATAATTTTCTTAAAACACTTCAGTTATTGATAAGAAGACTAGTGGCAGTCACTGACTTACAAGTTCGAATCTGAGTCAAACCTGCTGAATCTAGCATCTCAGTCGGTAGAGCAGCCACCTAGAAACCACAAAGTTCTGGATTCAAAACCACCCCTCACTAACTCAGCACATGAGTAGCACAGCTTGGATCTGCATGGTAAAGTGGGGAACTGATGGCAGGTGTGGTGCTCCTTTCTTCTTTTGGAAGACTAGAGGCAGTCACTGAGTTACAAGTTTGAATCTCAGTCAAGCCTGCTGAATCTAGCATCTCAGCCAGTAGAATAGCCATCTAGAAACCACATGGTTTCGGATTCAAAACCACCCCTCACTAACTCAGCACACGAGTAGCACAGCTTGGATCCGCGTGGTAAAGTGGGGAACTGATGGCAGGTGTAGCACTCCTTTCTTCTTTTGGAAGTCCGTCGCAGATGATGATGACGTCACTCCATATCTTTAGTTGTGGACTCTCTGGAGGCTCATTAGTCCAATTCTGGACTTGCAGATGTGGTCACACACATTGGAGGGGAAATTCCCATCTACATTTGGTTGTTCATGACAACAAAGATGTTGCCACTCTGCAGTCCTGTTTATCTTGTTATTGAGCTGATCAGCTCCTGTGTGGCAGGCATCTTACCAACCCTATCTGTTGGAGGCCAGATCAGATGCAAAAACAATCTCCCTGGTCTAGTGCAAGTGAAAAGGGAATAGATCCCCTCGCTGTCCGGCTGATACTCACAATAGGCCACTCCACTGACTTGACTTTTAGTATCTAACCCACACCTGGGGAATGAGAGGGTTCATACCTTTCACAAGAGTATTAGTCAGAAAGTGGACATAATAGTGTGACTGGGGTTTGAACTTGCTTACTATGATTTTATAGTCCAGTACGTTAGCCACAAAGACCACAGGGGACTTTCTCTTAGCTAAGCTGAGTAAATGACAAATTCCAATGCTTTGTTGAAAGAAGCAAAACTATGTTTGTTGCGTAAAGCTTGATGAACTAGTGAAGCCCAAATAATATTATTATTATCAGAGACTGGGGTCATGTGAATGGAGGCGGAATTGGAAGACCTTAAATCTCTGAGGATCAATGAACATGCATTTGGTTAGGGCGGAAGTTATAATTATATCTGAAATATATATGTATGTCTATATATGAAGCAGTGGGAGGAATGTTTTTTTTTTCTTTCTCTGAGATGCATTGTCCAGTTTCAAGGAAACTAAGAAGCTAAGGCATATCTGAAGTTACCAATTACTAGAACCATAGAATTTTTCAATCTGCAACTGCGTGAGTGGCTGAACAGACCAATTTTTGTATGGCAATCTCTGGGGCAGTGACTGCAAACAAACACTGATGCTTGCTCAAGTTGCTGTTGTCTCTCCTTCCTTTTGGCTTTCTTTTCTGTGGCGAAACTGAATATCAAAATGGCTTGATTTGGCATTAAATGACCCAAAAAGGGTTGGTATGCCGTAAACCAAAACAACCAACTTCTAACAAGGGGATGAGTGAGTACACTATATTTGAAATTGGACTAGGCATAAAAATCTCATTGCTTCACACACACACACAAACATATATATATATATATATATATATATATATATGGAAGCGCTTGGCATAATGGTTAAAGTCGTAGGAAATGGACTCATCGACCCGAGTTCAAATCCTAGATGAAACTGTTTGTATTTCACATAGGGCTAATACCCTTGGGAAAGGTATGAATCCAATATACTCCCTCCAGCTATATGTAAATAGTAGGGCAGACTGGGCTCTTCAGCCTTGGTAAGGCAACCTGTCTAGGAGAAGGAAAACTCTGAATTCAAACCTGTTAAACTCTGCTTAAGAAATTGACCTTGTATCACATCCTCCTCGTGCGGAGGAGTTGGTAAATATATATATGTATATATACGATACATACATATCTATATCTATATATCAGCATATATCTATTTATCTATCTATATATATACATACATATATACATATATCTATCTCTACATATATATATATATATATATATATATATACTTATATCTATATCTATATATATCTGTATATATCTATCTATATATACATACATATATCTATATATATATGTTTATATCTATCTATCAATCTATCTATATATATATATATACATACATATATATATACATCTATATCTATATATATATATCTGTATATATATATGTATATATATATATATATATATATATTGTACAGGTTTGCAAATCGAGTTTTGAGGTTGTCATGTTGTTTGTTAGTGATGGAGGCCTTAATCTGTTTGTAAATACCAATGGCTGTACAGTTGAGATGTTTGATGTCATCATTGGCAATTTTTATTTGCCTTTTTACCAGGTCGTACCAATAATCACATGTGTTGGTCTCATATAGAGCTCCCGGATCATGTATTTTAAAATAAGTATATTTACATTTACAGTATATATACATATATGTATGAAGTAAATGGAAGTTAATCTGACAGTATGAATTTAACATTTTTAGAAAAAAACAAAAGATGTTATTTGTTTGCTGACAGAATCTGTTTCGACCTTTTAATAGAGCGGTCTTCATCAAGAGCAACATATGAATGAAAGACGGAATAAATAACCATTAGATAGGAGGTACAAACGAACATTAGTGTTCGATGTTCGAATTTTTAAAATAATGCATATTCTGTGTTAAAAAAAATAAAAAAATAAAGAAAATAAAAATAAAATTTATTTTATTTTTAACACAGAATATGCATTTTTTAAAAAAAATTCCAGCATCGAACACTAGCGTTCGTTTGTACCTCCTATCTAACGGTTATTTATTCCGTCTTATTCATATGTTGCTCTTGATCAAGACCGCTCTATTAAAAGGTCGGAACAGATTCTGTCTGCAAACTAATAACATCTTTTGTTTTTTCTAAAAATGTTAAATTCACATATATGTATATATACAATATATATACATATATATATATATCCAATATATTTCATATATACAATATATTTCATATATATATATATACATATATACAAATGGAGGTGTGGGGTGTGGTGTAAGGGTTAGAGTTGTAGGAAATGGACTGGTCGACCCGAGTTCAATTCTTGCACATATCGTAACACCCTTAGGAAAGATATGCATCCAACTAGTCTCCCTCCAACTATGTGTAAATAGTAGTGTGGACAGGGCTCTTTAATCTTGGCTAAGTAACCAGTCTAGGAGAAGGAAAACTAATAATTCAAACCTGTTATAACTCCACTTAAGAAATTGACCTTGTCTCACATCCTGTTTGTGCAGAGGGGTTGGTAAATACATATATGTATATATACGATACATACATATATCTATATATCTGCATATATCTATTTATCTATATCTTATATATATATATATATACATACATATATACATATATCTATCTCTCTATATCTGTATATATCTATCTGTCTCTATATATATATATACTTAGGGGCCAGCTTAGCTCAGTCGGTAGAGCGTTTGGATAAAAACTACAAGGTTCCTAGCTCAGTGTATGAGTAGCACAGGGATCTGTGCGGTAAAGTAAGGAGCTGATCGTAGGTGTGGCGCTCCACCCCAGATGCTAAAAAAACAATCTCCTTGGTCTAGCACTATTGAAAAGGGGATAGACTCCCTCGCTGACAGGCTGATACCGACTTTAGTCCGCCCCGTCCACTTTACTTATATATATCTGTATATATCTATCTATCTATATATACATACATATATACATATATCTATATCTATATATATATGTTTATATCTATCTATATATATATATATACATATATATACATACGTATATATATACATCTATATCTATATATATATCTGTAACTATCTATATATATACATACATATATACATATCTCTATATATCTGTATATATATCTATTATATATATATATACATACATACATATATCTATATATCTATATATCTGTATATCTATCTCTCTCTCTATATATATACATATATACATACATATAAACATATATCTACATATATATATATATGTTATATCTATCTATTTATCTCTCTCTCTCTCTCTCTCTCTCTCTCTCTCTATATATATATATATATATATATATATATATAGATAGATAGATAGATAGATAGATACCCTCCCCTAATGCATGTACATTGATTCAGAGAAATTTAAGGCTTTATGTTTTCCGCCTTTGTTCACATGACCCCAGCCACTGATAATAATATTATTTGGGCTTCACTGGTCCATCGAGGCTTACCAAATGTTCATAATTTTATTACTTTTCTCTTCAGTTCTACTGTGTATTCTGGGCCAGGAGTCAGGGACTTGGCTATGCGCAGCCAGTCGGTGAATGCCCAACGTCCATACAGAACTATTTTTGGCAAAATAATCTGATTGCGGTGTCACTGAATGAACCAAGACAAACATTTTCTTCCTCTTTTTCTTTCAAAGAAAAAACTTTTAAACAGGACTTGATCCATCTATCTGTCTGTCTCTCATACAGTTATATACTCATACCCATGTTGGGTATTTACACAATGAAAGTTCTTTTGATAAAGAGAAGAGAGAGAGAGGTAGACAGATAGAGATGCATAACTTACTTTCTTTCTTCTTCATGGTGATCTGACCACCTTGTTCTATCCTTTCTCGTCATGGTCGTCATGTTGGATTCTATCTTGTTGGTTCTTCATTTCTTGATTCATTGTCTTTCTTGGTCAGTCTTCTTGCTAAGACATGCATCAACCAACAACACCATGTTTTCTTTTAAAACTTTTATTCTTAACTAAGTTTCTTTTCTTACTAACTAAACACAGCATGCGTGCAGGTGAGTTCCAGCTAAGGCAAGAACACCCTTCTTGTCTGACGTCCTTGCTGGTACTGACAAGCTAACTAGCTCTTATGTGACTTCACGTGATTTGCGGCTTTCCCGCCTGTGGTGTCAAAAGGTCACCAACGGTTTGTAAATTTCCATTAACGCTACACAGTGTTGTCAATAATCTATGCTACCATAGACTATGCAACAATACTATTGCATACTACTACTGGACTTTTCTGACCATTTTAGTCTATGATATACTTCTTTTAATCTATCATCTATCTGGATAGCTGGGCTGGCTTCTCTGTTCTTACAGTCTTTCTTTTCTTGGGTCTTTACTTTTTCTTGGGATATCTTCTTGTCTGTGTGCATTGTTAGTTTTTAGTAACTTTTAGGTACACCTAAATAGA
Source organism: Doryteuthis pealeii (assembly GCA_023376005.1). Taxonomy (NCBI): domain Eukaryota; kingdom Metazoa; phylum Mollusca; class Cephalopoda; order Myopsida; family Loliginidae; genus Doryteuthis; species Doryteuthis pealeii. The sequence goes on from CM042151.1 coordinate 43,690,484, forward strand.
CTCAAACAAAAATTAGAGTTGCTTCCCTTTGCTTTGTCAAAGAGTTTGTTGACATTTTTGAACGGTGGAACAATCAGCGTTCTGAGTTACTGGTTAAGTCGTCTGAGAGTTAGAAAACATTTTCTACTCTGTGTTTTAATAAATCCTTTGTTAATTTTCCAATAACCTTGCCTTGCATTTATCATTCCTATTTCATATAATTTTGTCTGTACATTAAAAACATAACAGTAACAATATCAAGACTTTATCTTGCTTTTTTTTTAGACATCTTTTATCTTCATTTTGAACCCAAGTTAAACACTCATGGAGAAATGGCCTTGGGTGACAGACCACCTTTTTGCATGTTCTGTCCTCTCACCCAGCCGAAACTGACTTTCTAAACAAACTTCTATTCCTACACTTGGCTATAGCCAATCAGAGCCAAGGTCAATTAAAAGGTTAAGTTCTGTCAATCATTTTACTGTGTTTTTTCATGATTCAGAGATTACCATGATTTTCAATTTCTACACTACAGTGCATAATTAATAGCCAATCCATCAATTATCTAACAATACTTGACACCATATAACTGTGTATAAATCATCTTGTATTAAGAATACTTAATTGAAACTATAATTGTTTACAAATGATTATCATTAGGTAAGTGAAACCATACAATTGTTTGCAACAAAATATAAAAAAGAAGCCAACTTCAGTATCAAATAACCCAACAAGGTTTGGCATGCCATAAAACCAACCAAACATCATACACTAAATGCTATTATGGAAGAGAGGTGGTTAGAGTTTGGTTAATTTATTTAATGGCATAGCAAACCCTTATGGATTATTTAATGATGAAATTTGATGCAAATGATTTGCACACAGTCATATGGTTTCAAGTATTCTGATCTAACACTAATAATTCAAACATTATTAAATAGGAATTAAAACCATATTATTCATACACAATTATATGGTTTTAACTATTCCTCTTTAATAATAAGGAATATTTGTTTGCACACAGTTACACAATAGCAAGTATTCTAATCTAATACAAATAACATGCACACATTTATATGGTTTTAAGTATTCCTATCCAATACTAATAATTCTCATTCAGATATATTTGACCTATAGATGATAAATGGTTAATATGCTGCTTTGAAACCAATAGTAACAATTACCCTTAAGTGTACTGTACTCTATGTCAAAAGATTAATAATATATATATATATAAGATATATAATATATAGATATATATATATAATATATATATATATATATATATATATATATATATATATATATATATATATATATATATATATATATATATATATATATATATAATATATATATATATATATATATATATATATATATATATATATATATATATAGATATATATATATATATATATATAGATATATATATATATAAGATATATATATATATATATATATATATATATATATATATATATAGATATATATATATATATATATATATATATATATATATATATATATATATATATTATATATATATATATATATATATATATATATATATATATATATATATATATATATATATATCTATATGTATATATATATATCTTTTACAGTTTTAACAGTTATATACTTAGATCAAATTAATTCTATAAAGTTAATGATGATCTTGAAATATTCTGAATACTAAATATATATATATTATATATATATATATATATATATATATATATATATATACATACTGTGTATGTTTGCTATGGAAACATTGAAATGAACACTTTATAATAGCGGCTTTATATCATTTATGAGTATAAATAAAAACATTATCATTGTTGTCTTGATGATAAGTGGCTAGTACACTACTTTGAAACCAATGGTAATTATTGTCCCTTAAGTGTACCATAAATTAATATATATATATATATATATATATATATATATATATATATATATATAAAAGGAATGACTTACCGGTAAAAGTATTGGGTAACTCCTACAGTTAGCGGTGATTAATTAATATCTTGATTAATTCAGTAAATTTAACCCTGAAGATCCTCATGGTGAAACCCAAGTAGGTTATTTCTGTACACTCTATAATATATATATATATGTGTGTGTGTATGTGTGTGTGTGTGTGTGTGTGTGTGTGTGTATGTATATATATATATATATATATATATATATATATATATATATATATATCTAAGTGTGTTTGCTATTGAAACATTGAAATGAACACTTTATAATGGCAACTTTGTGTCATTTATGAGTAAATAAAAAGCAACATTATTATTCAGATGTAGATGAGATGCAGAGATACAATTTCTTTTATCACTTTGAATGAATTCTGGTTGGGCGATGCGAATTTCGAGACTTCACAGAGACTATTTCAAAATACATATTGAACATTGGCCTTTATAAATATTTGACAATTTCTTCTTTTTTTTTTTCAGCCCCAGTGGATGATTGTGGTGGGGGTTGGGTAATTTATGAAATGGGATTCTGCTTTGATTGTGATTCAGCCAAAAGGCCAGCCAAAGCTGATGCCAGTATTTATGTCAAATGGGTATACACAGATTAATGTGTGTGCACGTGTGTGTGTGTAAAAGTAAATACTTATGCAAACACATGTATATAAGATGAGTATATGTGTCGATACTTGTGACAGGAAGATATGTGTAGGCATGTTGGGTTGTAGAAGAGAGCTTGATATGATATATACATAGATAAATATGAACACTGATAGTGTGTGTTAATATCTATCTTTCTATTTATCTATCTCATTATGTTCCTATCTTTCTATTCATCTATCTATCTATCTATCTATCTCGTTCTGTTCCTATCTATTTATCTATCTATCTCATTCTGTTCCTATCTATCTATCTATCTATCTCATTCTGTTCCCATCTATCTGTCTATCTATCTATCTATCTCATTCTGTTCCTATCTATCTATCTATCTCATTTTGTTTTTATCTATTTTTCTATCTCATTTTGTTCCTATCCGTCTATCTATCTAGCTATCTATCTATCTCGTTCTATTCCTATCTATCTTTCTATCTATCTATCTCATTTTGTTCCTATCTATCTATCTATCTCATTCTGTTCCTATCTATCTATCTATCTCATTTTGTTCTTATCTATTTTTCTCTCATTATGTTCCTATCTATCTATCTATCTATCTATGTCGTTCTGTTCCTATCTATCTTTCTATCTATCTATCTCATTTTGTTCCTATCTATCTATCTATCTATCTCATTCTGTTCCTATCTATATATCTGTCTATCTATCTCATTCTGTTCCTATCTATCTATCTATATCTCATTCTGTTCTATCTATCTATCTATCTATCTATCTCATTCTGTTTCTATCTGTCTATCTATCTATCTCATGTTCTTACTATTTTCTATCTCATTATGTTCTATCTATCTATCTATCTATCTATCTATGTCGTTCTGTTTCTATCTATCTATCTATCTATCTGTTCCTATCTATCTTTCTATCTATCTATCTCATTTCTATCTATATATCTATCTATCTCATTCTGTTCCTATCTATCTATCTATCTCATCTGTTCCTATCTATCTCATCCTGTTCCTATCTATCTATCTATCTCATTCTGTCTATCTATCTGTCTATCTATCTCATTCTGTTCCTATCTATCTATCTATCTCATTTTGTCCCTATCTATTTTTCTATCTCATTATGTTCCTATCTGTCTATCTATCTATCTATCTTGTTCTGTTCCTATCTATCTTTCTATCTATCTCATTTTGTTCCTATCTATCTCATTCTGTTCCCATCTATCTATCTATCTATCTATCTATCTATCTCATTCTGTTCCTATCTTATCTATCTATCTCATTTTGTTCTTATCTATTTTTTTATCTCATTATGTTCCTATCTGTCTATCTATCTATCTATCTATCTATCTATCTTGTTCTGTTCCTATCTATCTTTCTATCTATCTATATCTATCTATCTCATTTTGTTCCTATCTATCTATCTCATTCTGTTCCCATATATCTGTCTATCTATCTATCTATCTCATTCTGTTCCTATCTATCTATCACATTTTGTTCTTATCTATTTTTCTATCTCATTATGTTCCTATCTGTCTGTCTATCTTGTTCTGTTCCTATCTATCTTTATATCTATCTATCTCATTCTGTTCCTATCAGTCTATCTATATATCTATTCATTCTGTTCCTATCTATCTCATTCTGTTATCTTATCTATCTAACAGTCTAATTCTGTTCCTATCTATCTATCTATCTATCTTGTTCTGTTCCTATCTATCTATCATCTATCTATCTATCTCATTCTGTTCTTCTATCTATCTATCTCATTCTTTCTTATCTATCTATCTATCTATCTATCTCATTCTGTTCTTATCTATCTATCTATCTCATTCTGTTCTTATCTATCTATCTATCTCTTTTCCTATCTATCTATCTTGTTCTTTTCCTATCTATCTATCTATCTATCTCACAGTGTTCATGTGTGTGTGTATGTGTGCATGTATAAATGCATATGCAGACACAGATGAATATATTTTCAAGAGAGAGAGAGAGAGAGAGAGAGAGAGAGAGAGAGAGAGAGAGAGAGAGAGAGAGAGAGAGAGAGAGAGATCTATTTAATTACACCAACACATTGAGTTGTATCATTACATTAGTGCTGGGTGGATGCTGGAATAATGAGACTGACAGAAATTAATGGCCAGTATGCTACACCACCCTCATATCCTATCACTGTTATTTTGGTAACAATATCAGCTGTTTACAGATTTCAATTATTTTAGCCTATTTTTGTTTTTTTTCTTCTTGTTAATATGATCCCTCATGCTTTGATTTGTTTATTTTGTTTTTGTTTAATGGCCTATCAATCTTCATGGGTTATTTAATGCCAAAGCCATCCTTGTAGAAGAACAGTAGTGGTAATTTACTTTAAAAGACAATTTAATCTAGCCTTTTCAATTATTGGGATGTGTTGTGTTTTAAATAATTATAATAATTAATACATTTTAATCAATTATTTTTATTATTATTTTCTTTGTATTATTTGGATTATTCAGACAGTTGTCCTCATCTTTATTGTTATCTGTACAACGTTTCGGCGGATGTACCTTCCGGACTTCTTCAGGTGTTTCTTGTCAGACTCGGGAGCTGTGTTAATTATTATTCTATGTTACTATAACCCTTGACCAGGATTGAACATGCAGCCTTGAGATTATTGATCACATAGAACTGTATTAACTCAATGCCTATATCCACTATGCCATGTGTCCAATTAGACACAGCTTAAAACTTGTACCCAGTCATGGTTAGCAAAATGAGAACAGTATATGATGAGAGTGTTCATACCTTTCCCAAGGGTATTAGTCCAAAAATGAAAGTGATAGCATGACTGGAAGTTGAACTCACTTACTATGATGTTGCAGTCCAGCAGTCTGTTCCTATCTATCTATCTACCTATCTATCTACCTACCTATCTATCTCAGTCTGTTCCTATCTATTTCAGTCTATTCATATCTATCTATCTATCTCAGTCTATTCATATCTATCTATCTATCGATCTATCTATCTCAGTCTATTCATATCTATCTATCTATCTATCTATCTCAGTCTATTCATATCTATCTCTATCTATCTCAGTCTATTCATATCTATCTATCTATCTCAGTCTATTCATATCTATCTATCTATCTATCTATATTCATATCTATATATCTATCTATCTAACTATCTCAGTCTATTCATATCTATTTATCTATCTATCTATCTCAGTCTATTCATATCTATCTATCTATCTATCTATCTATCTCAGTCTATTCATATCTATCTATCTATCTATCTATCTATCTATCTATCTATCTGTCTATTCATATCTATCTATCTATCTATTTCAGTCTATTCAAATCTATCTCTCTAGCTATCTATCTCAGTCTATTCATATCTATCTATCTATCTATCTATCTATCTATCTATCTATCTATCTATCTATCTCAGTCTATTCATATCTATCTATCTATCTATCTATCTATCTCAGTCTATTCATATCTATCTATCTATTTCAGTCTATTCAAATCTATCTCTCTAGCTATCTATCTCAGTTTATGCATATCTATCTATCTATCTATCTATCTATCTCAGTCTATTCATATCTATCTATCTATCTCAGTCTATTCTATCTATCTCTATTCTATCTATCTATCTATTCATCTATTCATATCTATCTATCTATCTATCTATCTCATCTATTCATATCTATGTATCTCAGTCTATTCATATCTATCTATCTATCTATCTATCTATCTCAGTCTATTCATATCTATCTATCTCAGTCTATTCATATCTATCTATCTCAGTCTATCTATCTATCTATCTATCTATCTATCTATCTATCTATCTCAGTCTATTCATATCTATCTATCTATCTATTTCAGTCTATTCAAATCTATCTCTCTAGCTATCTATCTCAGTCTATTCATATCTATCTATCTATCTCAGTCTATTCATATCTATATATCTATCTATCTAACTATCTCAGTCTATTCATATCTATCTATCTATCTATCTATCTATTTATCTATCTCACAGATCCGGTGTAAAAATAAAAAAATACCATTCTAGAAAACAACATTTGATGAGATTTACTAAACTCAGTTTCTAAGTTAATATATATATATATATTTTTTAACTGTATTAAAATGTACTGTACACTTTGGGGTTGGGAAAAATATACATACAAAAATTCATTTCTAAAATATCTATTTCAATATACAAAAATATTAAAAAATCTATTATTACTCTCAATATTTCCTTCTGAAACTAAATCTTAATAGTTGAAATGTGTAATGTCTTTTTGTTAAAATCCACTGATCGTTTTTTCTATTGTATACGGATAACAAGCCTTGAGAAATATTAGTAAGCCGGTTCGAACTCCAGTCATATTATTGTGTTCACTTTCAGGCTAATACCCTTGAGAATAATATGAACCCCCCCCCCGTCAATGGATTAGATAGTACCACTACTATTCTTCTACAAGGCTGATATGCAATTAAACAAATACGGATAACAAGCCTTGAGAAATAGTAGTAAGCCAGTTCAAACACCAGTCACACTACTGTGTTCACTTTTAGGCTAATACAATTGGGAATAGTATGGAACCCCTCAACCCCCCACCCCCAGCAACGAATTAGATAGTACCACTACTATTCTTCTACAAGGAAGGCTTTGGCATTAAATTACACATGAAGGTTGATATGCCATTAAACAAATAAGGAAACATTGTAAAATTTGTATCTATCTATCTATCTCATTCTCTGTTCCTATCTATCTATCTATCTATCTAACTGTCCTAATTCTATTCTATCTATCTATCTATCTATCTAACTGTCTATTCTATTCCTATCTATCTATCTATCTAACTGTCTTATTCTATCTCTATCTATCTATCTATCTAACTGTCTAATTCTATTCCTATCTATCTATCTATCTAATGTCTAATTCTATCCTATCTATCTATCTATGTCTTATTCTATCTATCTCTGTTCTTATTCTGTTCCTATCTATCTATCTATCTATCTATCTAACTGTCTAATTCTATTCCTATCTATCTATCTATCTATCTATCTATCTATCTAACTGTCTAATTCTATTCCTATCTATCTATCTATCTATCTATCTAACTGTCTTATTCTGTTCCTATCTATCTATCTATCTATCTATCTATCTATCTTGTTCTGTTCCTATCTATCTATCTATCTATCTTGTTCTGTTCCTATCCATCTATTTATCTATCTATTTATCTATCTCATTCTGTTCCTATCTGTCTACCTATCTATGTATCTATCTATCTATCTTATCTATCTCATCCTGTTCCTATCTGTCTACCTATCTATCTATCTATTTATCTATCTCATTCTGTTCTATCTGTCTATCTATCTATCTATCTATCTATCTCATTCTGTTCTTATCTATCTATCTATCTATCTAACTGTCTAATTCTGTTCCTATCTATCTATCTATCTATCTATCTCATTCTGTTCTATCTATCTATCTATCTATCTATCTCATTCTGTTCCTATCTATCTATCTATCTATCTATCTATTCTGTTCTTATCTATCTATCTATCTCATTCTGTTCTTATCTATCTATCTATCTATCTATCTATCTAATTCTGTTCCTATCTATCTATCTATCTATCTATTCTGTTCCTATCTATCTATCTATCTATCTATCTATTATCTATTCTATCTATCTATCTATCTATCTCTAATTCTGTTCCTATCTATCTATCTATCTATCTCTATCTATTATCTATCTATCTATCTATTCCTATCAATCTATCTATCTATCTATCTATTTATCTATTCATTCTGTTCCTATCTGTCTACCTATCTATCTATCTCATTCTGTTCCTATCTATCTATCTATCTATCTAACTGTCTAATTCTGTTCCTATCTATCTATCTATCCATCTATCTAACTGTCTAATTCTGTTCCTATCTATATATCTATCTATCTATCTATCTATCTGTTCTGTTCTATCTATCTATCTATCTATCTAACTGTCTAATTCTGTTCTATCTATCTATCTATCTATCTATCTATCTATCTTGTTTCTGTTCCTATCTATCTATCTATCTATCTAACTGTCTAATTCTGTTCCTATCTATCTATCTATCTATCTTTGGTTGATATGCCATTAAACAAATAAGGAAACATTGTAAAATTTGTAAGTATATCTTTTAGTAATGCTTATATTACAACAATTGAAACATTCCCTGGCATTAATAATCACTGCGGAATATTGTTGCAAAGATTGGAGTAACGTGAAGGGATTCAAATTTTTTTTTTCTCCTCCTTTCTTGTTGCTCCAACCTTGATATTATCTCATCCCCTTTTACCCAATATATACAATTTGACTTTTAAATCATCTACCGGTTTTAAACTTTTGAAAATGCACTGGTTGAAAGGGCCCTTAAGTTCTCCATTTTCTTTCACCTCTTTTAAACCTCCTATTTAAATAGCTGATCAATGTCTGATATAAGTATGATATTGTTCAAGTTTTTGTATAAATTAAGTTGTACCAAAAATTTGTGTTTATATACATATATATATATATATATATATATATATATATATATATATATATATAAGTAAAGAAATAAGAAAAGACTTAGAGATTTAGCATTATAGTCTATTTCAGGGAGCTTAGACTATAGACTTAGAAATAGACTATAAAGCTGAATCTCTAAGTCTTTTGTTATTTCTTTACTTATATATTTGCTTTGTGACTCTAACATTAAGAGCTCTCAAACTGCGACAGTTTTTTAAATAAAACTCTTGTGTCATAAGGAAGATTTCTTCTCTGGACTTTTGGATTATATATATATATATATATATATATATATATATACATATATATATATATATTTTAAATATATATACATATTTATAAATATATATATATATATATTATATTATATTATATTTATTATATGTTCCCAAAATCCGGTAGAGCTCTCTAGAGGTGACTTAAATTAGCTTTCACCACCAGGATAAAGCAATGATCGTCTTTTTACAGACTTGATCTCTCTGGTGATCGTAAAAATCATATAAACAAATGTATGTATTAAATAGTTTAAACACCATTCCTTAAACGGCAGCTGTCAAATGGCCGAGGGGTTAACGGATTGGGCTGATGAAAAGTCAGTCGGATTTCGTTCCTGGTCAGAGGTAGTTGTTGTGTCTAGCCACACTTAAGAGACATGAAACATCGAAACACTGTGTCTGTGGATGACTTTATATATATATATATATATATTTAATATACCAAACTTGTTGGTAAATCCTCGAGGTGAGAAAAAACCCAGCAAATAGTTTGATTGTAAAAATATACTACCAAATATTACCGGGAGAAAAAAATTTTTGGAAAAAAGGAAAGACCGAGATAATCGTACCAACCAAAAATAATCTATTGGTACAATATTTGGCCAAAAGAAAAAACAATTTATATGTATATATATATATAAGATATATATATTCATACAAAACCGCTAGGAAACTAAAGCTAATAAGTAAAAAGTGCTCAATACCTAAGTAGAGCAAATAATAAAGATAAATCTAATGAGACAGATGAACCCACTAAAAGTTTCGCTTAATGCTCTTCAGGGCTAAGATCTGACTCAGATCTTAGCCCTGAAGAGCATTAAGTGAAAATTTTAGTAGGTTTATCTGACTCATTAGATTTATCTTTATATATATATATATTAAAGAAATGGATACAATTTATTAATATATATATATATATGTGTGTGTGTGTGTGTGTGTGTGTGTGTGTGTGTGTGATCATCAAGCCAGGAATTATTCCTTGCTATCTATGTAACACATAAACTGTTACATATTACATGGAGAGATAAGTACTGACAAATAACCCCCATTACCCGGACAGATGGAATAAAGGGGAATTACTGGGTATGGCATTCCTGCAATGTATTAGATTATAGGACTACAACGCACACACACATACACACACACACACCCATATATATATATATATATATATATATATTTTATAGTGAGATTAAAAGTATGGAGACTGAATATTAAAATTTTCAAAATTTCAAAATTTAAGATTTATATGAAATATGTGTAATTATATAAATTATTAAATGTGTAATTATATAAATGATAATGTCTGTTAAGTTAATTTGAGTAATCTGTATTTGAATATAGGACTAAAACACACACACACACACACACACACACATATATATATTATATTATAGTGAGATTAAAAGTATAGAGATTGAATATTCAAATTTTTAAAATTTCAAAATTTAAGATTTATATGAAGATGTGTAATTATATAAATTATAATGTCTGTTAAGTTAATCTGAGTAATCTGGATTAGATTATAGGACTACAACACACACACACACACACATACTTATATATATACATATATTATAGAAGAAATGGATACAATAGAAACCTACTCGAGTTTCATCGTTAGAATCATCAGGGTTAAATCCACTGAATTAATCGAGTTACCAGTTAATTGCAGCTGATCACACGTATGTTCATTGAATAAGATTTTACATATATATATATATTATTCTGAAACGTAAAATCTTATTCAATGAACATACGTGTGATCAGCTGCAATTAACTGGTAACTCAATTAATT
>CM042151.1:43706673-43709173 GCA_023376005.1 Doryteuthis pealeii
GTATATATATATATATATATATATATATATTATATATATATATATAATCCAAAGTCCAGAAGAAATCTTCCTTACGACATAGGTTTTTTTAAAAACAACTGTCGAGTTTGAGAGCTCAATTGTGCTCTTATTGTTAAGTCACAGAGCAAATTTATATTTAAATAAATAACAAAAGACTTAGAGATCCTGCATTATAGACTATTTCAGGGAGCTTAGACAAAAATGTCTATATCTCCCGACTCATCAGATGCTAATGATGAATTCTTTATTTTTAAGGCATTTGAAAACAGATTTATTTTATTTTATTTTATTTATTTATTTATTTAATTTTTTTCCCTTCCTTTTAAAATTGTCCTGTCCTGCTCAGCTGTAGTAGAGTAATAAAAATAGGAATAAATAACAAATAATAGTAAACAATAATAATAAACCAAAGATATGCTGACCGCTTGTCAGTAATTTGTTAGGAGTTACTGTTTTAATTCCAATTAATTCAGACATGCAGGGACACCCCTGTTCACTTATTTAGTAGTTTTTGTTTGACTTAATTTATTTTCCTTCTTTCCATATTGCTTCAACTATACCCACCCCTACATACCTATACAAACTTTTACATATACATACATATACATACACACACATACATACACACACACATACATATATATACACACATACACACACCACATACATATATATACACATACACACACACATACATATATATACACATACACACATATACACATATATATATACATACATATATATACATATACACATATATATATATCTGTCTGTCTATCTATCTATCTCAGTTTGTTCATATCTATCTATCAACCTGCAAGGGTAAACAAATTACTTACAGCATTTGTAATAAGCTGTTGTTCAAGTTCAATGCTAACATATATACATATATATATATATATATACACATATATATATATACATATATATATATTTTTTTTTCTTAATGATTTGTGAAGACATGGTGTGGGTTGTAAAGTGCAACCGCCCACACTGCTGTCTTGTAAAGGAATATAACAAAGGACAATTCCTTAATTCCTGGAAGAGCTCCAAGAGAGTTCAAGTGCAGGAGAATCAGGCCAGTTAAAGGTCAGTGCTGACCAAAAGAGAATAGAAAATATCTGTGAGCCAAAACAAATGTTGAAGTGAAGCCCACGAGTATGTCTGTAGGAGGAGTACTCACCATCCCTCCCTCTTTTTATCTTCATCTCACTGTTTCCATCTCTCTCTCTTTCTCTCTTTCTCTCTGTCTCTCTCTCAAACACACATGCACACGTGGGTGCTTGTCTGGCGAGCATTATGGAAATATTTCGCGCCCGATGGAAATTATGTAAATATCTTGCGTATGTATTCCCAATAAAATCCACATGTTTTTAGCACTTTTTCTTTCAATGTTTTCGCTATTTACTTCGAGCCATCTGTAAGAATAAATCAGATTGTCAGTGTGTCAGTGTGTCACATTTTCCAGCTTTACTCCTAGAGGCCGTAGACCAACATATCATACCATTTTGGATTTTCAGACTGACTCCATGAGCCAGCTTAACTCAGTCGGTAGAGTATCCAGCTCGGAATGACAAGGTTCCGGGTTCGATACCAGCCCTCGCCAACTCAGCGTATGAGTAGTACAGGGATTTTTGCGGTAAAGTAAGGAGCTGATGGTAGGTGTCGCGTTCCACCTCAGATGCAAAAACAATCTCCCAGGTCTAGTGAAAAGGGGATAGACTCCCTCACTGTCTGGCTAATACCGACATTAGGCCACTCTGTCAACTTTACTTTTTTACTATATACACACACACATATATATATATATATATGTATATATGTATACATATATATATATATATATATATACATATACATACATACATATATATATATATATATAAGTGTGTTCATCTTTTACTCAGTCTGTTCATCTTTCTCCTTTAAAGTATGTATCTACCTATATATAATATATATGGGTAATTCCATGTCAAATCATCCAGAAAAAAGGAAAATTGTCACACACCCACTTCAATTTTTCTGAATTTTTTTTCCAGGTGTGGACTATGTTAACATTAGACAATCCCCAAAATTTGAGCTTCCAATTCCAAAAACTGGCAGAGTTATGTCAATTTTTAGCTCTCCAAATTTAGTGGGGTTGGCAAAAATGGCAACTTTTTGTTTTCTATTTTCGTATGTAAAAAGAATTCTAAAAATTTCCCTACTACTAAAAATTGGTTTATGAAAGCATTTTTGCCTAAGAATAGGGGATTGGCTAACTTTATCATAATCCACTCTAGGACAAAATTTCTGAAGGGCGTGGGTAACATGGCTTGGATGATTTGACATGGAATTACCCATATATATATATATATATATATATATATATATATATATATATAGTTCAACAGAATTTTATGGAACAGGGATACATGCTCTCATTCAAAGGTAGAACATTGCTATTGAGAGAAACGGTGACTGTGGAGAAGTAGGG
>CM042151.1:43714173-43716673 GCA_023376005.1 Doryteuthis pealeii
GAGGTGAAGCCCCACACTTACCATCAGCTCCTTACTTTTACTTTACTAAATTGGCGAAGGGTGGTATTGAACGTGGTATCTTTTGGTTCCTAATCGGACGCTCTACCAACAGCTAAACCGGCCTTCTAAATAAGCTTAAATAATTATTCATACTCTTTTATATTATATGTCATGCAGAATGTGTTTGTGAGAATGTAGTCTATTACATTTTGTCCACTAGTGAATATAGATGAATATAGGTAAATATAGAACTGTTTTCTCTTTCTACCTATCGACAATAATCAGTCAATCGATCAACCAAATTTAATAACATGGAAAATTAAATTAGTTGAATTATCTGACTATCAGATCCTCACTAAAGTAGTAATGGTCTCCAAAACTAAAATAAAATACTAGTTAAGATTATTAAAAATAATACTAATGTTATATAGCCACATGTTGGGTATATCCACAAGTGTTCTTGGCTGAACTTGCACAAAGGTGTCAAAATTAGGGTGACCCAGAAAAAACAGAACCCAAATTATTTATTTATTTTCCCATTAAACTAACCTTAAACCCCAACCAACCCCAACCCTAACCTCTAAGCCTAAGCCTAAACCCTAACCTTAACCCTAAACCCCCCTAGTTAAAATTAACAGTTTTATTACAAAATTTGTGGGTTCTGTCTTTTCTGGGTCACCGGTATATAGGGTGACCCAGAAAAAACAGAACCCAAATTATTTATTCATTTTACCATTAAACTAACCCTAAACCCCAATCCTAACCCTAATCCTAACACTAACCCTAAGCCTAACCCTAAACCCTAACCCTAGACTCCATAGATAAAATTAACAGTTTTATTACAAAATTTGTGGGTTCTGTTTTTTCTGGGTTACACTAATTTTGACACCTTTGTGCAAGTTCAGCCGTGTTCTTTTACTGGAGAGAGGGGGGAGAGATATACAGGTAGACAGAGAGATGCATAGATGCATATTTGCATTACTTACTTTCTCTGCTTTTTCGTCTGCCCATCCGTGTGGTTGTCTAGTCATTTTCTTTCTTCTTCTTCTTATTGGCCAATCTTCTAACTAATGTATGCATCAACCAACAACGCCATACTGTTCTTTTAAAGACTTTTATTCTTAGCTAAGTTTTCATTTCTTACTAACTAAACACAATGCGCTGAGTTGAGTCACCGAAGCAAACGGGACATCTCCCCTGCTCTAAATATTGGCACAAACTGAGAAACTAATTCAAAATCACATGATGTGTGAGACTTTAACTCTCAGTTTCCAATATGGGCAGTGACAGTAGGTGCAGATATGCCAAGATCCAGTCTGAGGTCACCTCAGGAATCATTAAAAGAATTATCATATGTATAAAAGTGTTAAGACTGAGATAATTTTTCTTGAGTCATATCCTGCCCTGTAGGAAATGGACTTTCAAATTCTGGATGAAAGGCATATCAAATCCTTATGCCTGAATTTTGATTCATTTGAATATTTGATTGTAATCGTAACTGTATTTTTAATGCAGAGATTTTGTTTGATGCACTTTATTTGCCAATAATCTATGTCGCTACATAGATTATGCAACAATAATAATGCACATGAAAAGACCTGATAGCGAGTTCGATCCTCGTTGGATGCCCATACTTGAGACATTGTGTCACATACAACCCGTGGTGAATGAGTAGCTTAAATGCCTACTTACACACACGTGAGTTTCTTGCCGATGCGATTTTCAAACTATATATATATATATATATATATATATATATATATATATATATATCCCCTCCGCACGAGCTGGATGCGACACAAGGTCAATTTCTTAAGCTGAGTTCAGCAGGTTTGAATTCAGAGTTTTCCTTCTCCTAGACCGGTTGCCTAACCAAGGTTAAAGAGCCCAGTCTGCCCTACTATTTACCCATAGCTGGAAGGAGAGTAGGTTAAGAAAAGGAAACTTCAAGAGAGAAACTGAATTGTTCATAATTGCAGCACAAAAAGATGTCATCAGAAAAATCTGAATAGTTCATCAAAAGGAAGGGCATTTGGCTGTAAAGTATATTTTGCTGAAAATCCATGAGAATTTATTTACTCAGAGCACACACACACACACACACACACACACACATACACACACACCACACACTTTTCTTTATTGCTCTTTCTGTCTTTATATATATATATATAAATATACCAAACTTGTTGGTAAACCCTCGCGGTGAGAAAAAACCCGGCAAATAGTTTGATTGTAAAAATATACTACCAAACATCACCTGGTGAGAAAAAAAATTTTTGGGAAAAAAGAAAAGACCAAGATAGTCGTACCAACAAAAAATAATCGGTTGATTCTATAATACTTGGCCAAAAGAAAAAACAATTCATATGTATATATATATAAGAAATATACATTCATATAAAAACCGCCAGGATATACTAAAGCTAATAAGTAAAGAGTGCTCAATACCTAAGTAGAGCAAATAATAAAGATAAACCTAATGAGTCAGATAAACCTA
>CM042151.1:43721673-43724173 GCA_023376005.1 Doryteuthis pealeii
AGATGGGAGCTGCACAAGAATGCTGTGTGTGATCTGGAAACAACACCCTACAAGGAAACCACTGTACAGCCACTTGCTGCCCATCACACAAACCATCCAAGTGAGATGAACAAGACATGCTGGTCACTGCTGGAGAAGCAGGGACAAACTCATAAGCAATGTCCTCCTGTGGAAACCAGCTTATGGACATGCCAATGTGGACCATCTAGCAAGGACCTACATTGACCAGGTCTGCATGGATACTGGATGCTGCACAGAGGACATCCCGAGGACAATGAATGATAGAGAAGGTTGGCGAGAGATTGTCATGGATATCCATGCTAATTGCGCGACATTATGATTTTTATGATAAAATACTTTTTGCTTGCCTGGACCCCCAAAAATATTATATTGTTTAATATGGACCCCAGTTCCTATACCCAGGTAATAATATCTCATTTACAGAAAGCAATGTCAATATATGTGCAGGAAAGGATTGGACCATTATAGACAGATTGTCGATCGTATGGAAATCTAATCTTTCTGATAGGATAAAGCGATAATTCTTCCATGCTATAGCTGTGTCAGTACTACTGTATGGCTGCACCACTTGGACCCTAAAAAAGTACTTTGAGAAAAAGCTAGATTGAAACTGTACAGGGATGTTGCGTGTTGTCTTGAACAAATTCTGGAATCTGCATCCCACAAAGAAACAACTGTACGGCCACTTGCCTCCTATCACACAAGATATCTGAGTAAGATGAACAAGACATGCCGGAAAGCAAGGGAAAGAGCTCATGGTTGACTTTTCCCATGAACACCTGCATATACATATTTAACATTTAACAAAAAGAAGAAAAAAAGTCGATATTTGATCAATTCATTATGCTACCTTTACTAATTTACTCACAAAAATGTAACAATAGTCCATTATTGGCATAGTAGTTCTGTTCTTATATTACAAATAGGCAGTCATTATGTCAATGGTCATATGTTTCTTTCATCTTTATATTAATATAGTATACATTGGAGCCACTGAAAAACCTTGGAAACAACATTTTTGAAATCATATCTTTCCAGAGGAGATGTTATGTCAGTTTGCAAGTGCAGGCATGAGAATAAATACCTGTTATGTTACTGAAAGGGAGAAGGAATGAATGGAAAGATGAATGAAAGAGGAGAAAAAAGAAAGAAAAAGAAAATGTGTTTTCCCCTTTAATGATACATGAGTACTTTTCAAAAGCAAACAATTGTTGAATTATTTATTTTTAATGGTGTATGAAAACTTATTCATTGGACTTATGAGAATTTTTTTTTTTATACAAGATTCCTTTTGTCTTTCTTTTTTAATAAGTAATGTATTTGGTTTTTGAATAATGTGTGGGTCGGCCAGCGAAGACCTATACTGATCAGCTCTGTTCGGATACTGGATGTTGTGCTGAGGATCTTCCAGAAGTGATGACCAATATATATTTACCAACCCCTCCGCACAGCAGGATGCAACATAAGTCAATTGAATTCAGATTTTTTCTTCTCCTCAACCGGTTGCATAACCAAGGTTAAACGGCCCAGTCTGCCCTACTATTTATCCATAGCTGGAGGGAGAGTAGGATTCATACCTTTCCCAAGGGTATTAGCACTAAGTAAAAATGCAATTTTCACGTCCAGGATTTGAACTTGAGGCAACGAGTCCATTTCCCATGACTTTAACCATTACACCACGGAGTGATGACCAATAGAGATAGAGGGCAAGAAAGAGCCATGGCGATCCGTGGTGCCTGCGAAACTTGATGAATATCATAACTGATCATGATAATGATGATTATAAGTGATTGATTGATTGATTGATTTTAATAGCATGTTAACCCATCTAGGGTTATTTTATGCCAAAGACGTTTTTGTTTTATTGATTCTTGTTGGGTCTTCAGTCTCTTTTTAAAAACTCTTTTTTTTAGACATGTTGGACTTTTGTGTGCTCCAATTCCCCACCTGAATTTATAGACTAGGTGAGGTCACGTGGTATATTCCTTTGCCAATCAACAGCCATAATGTTCGGCTGATTCACTACTTAAACACTGATCCTTTCACAGTCCACTTGTAACCATTTACGAAAGAGCTTAACAATACTGAGGATTCTTTACCAGAGGATTACCAAGGATTTCTGCTGGACAAGCACCCTTTGCTTGAAGGCCAAAGGATGGCCCAAAAAACACATTTTTTAGACTCATTCTTTTTATCTAGTTAACCCATCTTTTTCTTGTGCTTCCCCTTTCCATGAAACTCCTAAACAATATTTGTTGTTTTACAGAATGTTAGATTTTACTAGAAGAATGCTAGATTTTATTTGAATAATACTAGATTTTGCTTGAAAAATGCTAGATCTTGTGAGGAGAATGCTAGATTTTATTAAAAGAATACTCGATTTTATGAGAAAAATGTTAGGTTTTTCTAGAAGAATAATAGATTTTACTTGAAAAATGCTAGATTTTGTGTGGAGAATGCTAGATTTACTAGAAAAATG
>CM042151.1:43729173-43756673 GCA_023376005.1 Doryteuthis pealeii
ATTTTATTACATTAATACTTAAATACTTGCGCGCCTGGAGGGTGCATATATTTGCTAGTATATATAATATATGCATGAAAGTGTATGTATTATAATATATGTATGCAAGTGTGTGTTTAAATATGTATAGATTTCCATGTGTATTACATATATATGCATGCAAGTGTATATATTATAATATACGCTGGAAGTGTGTATTTAAATATGTATAGATTTATTGATCTACTCTTCTCTCTTTCTCTCTCTCTCTCTCTCTCTCTTTCTCTCTCTCTCTCTCTCTATATATATATATATATATATATATAATATATGCATGCAAGTGTATATATTATAATATATGTATGCAAGTGTGTGTTTAAATATGTATAGTGCAAATGTGTGTATTTAAATATGTATAGATTAATTGATCTACTCTTCTCTCTCTCTCTCTCCCTCTCTCTCTCTCTCTCTATATATATATATATATATGTGTGTATATATAATATATGCATGAAAGTGTATATATTATAATATATGTATGCAAGTGTGTATTTAAATATGTATAGATTTATTGATCTACTCTTCTCTCTTTCTTTCTTTCTCTCTCTCTTTCTCTCTCTCTCTCTCACACACATATATATATATATATATATATATATTATATATATATATGTGTGTGTGTGTGTGTGTGTGTGTATTGTGTTGTTTATATATATTTTTTTGTCTTAATATTATCTCATATTCTATGTCACTGCTTTGGATAGAGAAGAGATGATAAATAGTTTCTTGTTTTTCTTTTCCCTGGTTTACTTTTGAAACTATACAGATCTTTTTTTGACATTTGGCTTCATTGCCGTTCTTGCCTTTCTTATCCTGTGTCCGGGAATTTTTTGGTTTGTTTGTTTGTTGTGAGAGCCAACTTGTCAATAAGCTGGTCTTTGGCATAACAGGCTTCTTGAGAGACCTGAAAGAAGAGATGATAAAAAAAATAGGCATCATGTCCCTGTGGGCTCAACAAAATAAGAAAATGTTTCATCTGTACAAGGAAAAGTCCATTCTTTTTTATTATATCCGCATTGTATAAATGAATGCACTCATACAAAACAAAGAGGATACACACTGGTGTATGCTGTTATGATTAGTCATGCATTTGCATATATATGGACAATTTGCATACATGTGGATAAATGTACACATGTATGAACACATACATTTATAGATACCCACACGTGGAAGAAAGAGAATGGAAAAACCAAAAAAAGACACATACCATATTGTTCTGATTATTAATCAGGAATTTGCTTACATGTGCAAAATTTGCTCACATATGAACAATTTGTATACATGTGGACAAATGTACACATGTGTAAACACAAACATGTATAGATATCCACATGTGGAAGAAATAGAATAGCACCTTCCCCCCCAAAAAAAAATGACACATACCATATTGTTTTGATTATTAATCAGGATTTTACTTACATGTATCCCTCTTTCACTATTGATAGACCAGGGAAATTGATTTTGCATCTGAGGTGGAGTGACACACCTACCATCTGCACAGATCCACGGATGGTCTACCAGGTGAGCTTAACTGACCATTGTATATATATATATATATATATATATATATATATATATGAGCTAATCAAGGAAAATGTTGAATAATGAAATCTGAGTAAAAATAAGATTATTAGCAAGAACTAAAAATTAAGTGAAGAACTTCCCTAGAATTTAACGCAAGAAAATCTTCATATGCAAGAACTCTTGCAAAAAAATGAGAATTGGAATTTATCCAATATATTCTTGATATTTTTTCCCTATCAATTCAGTTTTTTTCTTTTTGGTTCCTAAATAAGACAAACATCTATTTCCCTCTTGAATCAGAAAATACAAAATGTATGGAAATAAACCCAGCTTAGCTTGGCATAAGGCCAGGAGGAAGGAGCACCAAGTGAGAATCAAACTCACTATTAGCGTCTGCTAGACTTGCTTTAACAAACTATTACACGCTGCTAGGTGTAGGTAGCATACAGCTAGTTTAGCTCAGTCAATTGAGCATCCGGCTTGGAATCACAAGGTTTCAGGTTCAATACTGGCCCTTGTATGGTGTAACACTCCACCACAGATGCCCAAAAAATCTTGGTCTAGCGTTAGTCAGGCTGATACCGACAATAGGCCACTCTGTCAACTTTACATTTTATGACACACACGCATACACACACACACAGACATACACACACATATATATATATAAGTTCAGGTAGCATGGACATGGAGTCAAAAGTGCCTAGTTACTGACAGTTTCTTGCCTACTATAGCACCCCTATTATCTATATATGTATATACTTACCAAGTAGATGTGACACAAGATTCATTTCTTAAGCAGAATTTAACAGGTTTTAATTTGAGTTGTGCTTATATTTTCACTACAAATTATTATTATGCCATGTAAGTGTATGGTGTAATGGTTATCATCATAAGAAATGGATACAGTTACATGAGTTCAAATCCTAGAGGAGGCTGTTTGCATTTCCCATAGCGCTAATACCCTTGGGAAATGTTTGCATCCAACTATTCTCTCTACTGCTATGTGTAAGTAGTAGGACAGACAGGTTTCTTCAACCTTATTTGGCAACCAGTCTAGGAGAAGGAAAACTCTGAATTCAAATCTGTTATATTCTGCTTAAAAAATTGACCAATGTGTCACATCCAACTTGTATGGAGGGTTTGGTATATATATATATATATATATATATATAAGGATATCTACTGAGTCAGACGAACCTACTATTAGTTTCGCATAAAGCTCTTCAGGGCTAAAATCTGACTCTACTTAGGTATCGAGCACTTTTTACAAATTAGCTTCTCCTAGCGGTTATATGAATATATATATATCTTATATACATATATATACATATAAATTGTTTTTTCTTTTGGCCAAATACTATACCAATAGATTATTTTTTGTTGGTACGAATATCTTGGTCTTTTCTTTTTTTCAAAAATTTTTTTCTTCCTGGTTGATGTTTGGTAGTATATTTTTACAATCAAACTCTCTGCCGGGTTTTTTCTCTCCGCAAGGATCTACCAACACGCTTGGTATATTAAATTATATATATATATATATATATGTAAGTTGAAAATAGAAATGAATCCAACGATATGTTGAAAGGATAAATAAATATAGGAAAGAAAATGTTGAATGGATAAAATAGATTTAAGATGAGTTACTAACACATGTTTCGGCCAGGAGTTTGTTCATGTACTATTTAACATTAATTTACATATAAAATAAAACAATAATAATAGAAAATTATAAAATATTTAAGCATACAAACAAAAACGGCCTTCAGTAAAATGTTTGATACTTGCATTTCCCATATCAAATATTTTACTCTGATGAAGGCCATTATTATTTGTATGCTTAAATATTTTATAATTTTCTATTATTATTATCATTATTTTATATTCAAATTAATGTTAAATAGAATACATGAACAAACTCCTGGCTGAAACATGTGTTAGTAACTCATATTAAATCTATTTTATCCATTCAACATTTTCTTTCCTTTATTTATTTTTTCTTTCAACATATATATATATATATATATATATATATATATAATATAGTGAACAATTTGAAAAAACACAGGTTCAATAAAATGAGTGATATCTATTCAGCCAACACTGCAGTGTTTCAATCTGTTTAGTAGATCTTCTTCAGGGCTTTTGTTGATTTAAGGAAAAATAAAATTTATCACAGATAATAAGGAGACTGTGAGAGTCTTTTGTTGATCAGTCTGTTTGAAAATGTTTGCAACAAAAGACTTCCACAGTCTCCTTATTATCTGTGATAAATTTTATTTTTCCTTAAATCAACAAAAGCCCTGAAGAAGATCTACTAAACAGATTGAAACACTGCAGCGTTGGCTGAATAAATATCACTCATTTTACCTGTGTTTTTTCAAATTTTTCACTATATTACATACCGTCGGATTCATTACCATTTTTCTCTTCATATATATATATATATATATATATATATATATGTGGGAGATTATGTGCTTAATTAAAGTCATACCTAATTTTGTTAATTAATTTATTATAACTAAATTTAATTATAATTAATTAATTAACAAAATTAGGTATGACTTTAATTAAGCACATAATCTCCCACAAATTGTTGGCCTTTGCCATTTCAAACACATTGTTTGATTACTTCATATTGTCATGCCATAAGTCACCCCAAAAATGCGCTATACATACCAGTTTAAAACGAACAAGAAATTCTGGGGAAGCTAGCTAGTGTAGTGGTTAGGGTGTCCGCCTGTCAACCTGGCAGTTAGGGTTCGAATCATGCACAAAGCACTGCCCTATCTATAGCTCTGCTGATGAGGCCTAATGGGCTGAAATGTACATACAGAGATGACTTTTTCTCGACTTGTTTACGCTTTACATTTAAACCGATATGCACACCTAATTCATTTAGTTATAATTAATTAATTAACAAAATTAGGTATGACTTTAATTAAGCACATAATCTCCCACAAATTGTTGGCCTTTGCCATTTCAAACACATTGTTTGATTACTTCATATTGTCATGCCATAAGTCACCCCAAAAATGCGCTATACATACCAGTTTAAAACGAACAAGAAATTCTGGGGAAGCTAGCTAGTGTAGTGGTTAGGGTGTCCGCCTGTCAACCTGGCAGTTAGGGTTCGAATCATGCACAAAGCACTGCCCTATCTATAGCTCTGCTGATGTGGCCTAATGGGCTGAAATGTACATACAGAGATGACTTTTTCTCGACTTGTTTACGCTTAACATTTAAACCGATATGCACACCTAATTCATTTAGTTATAATTAATTAATTAACAAAATTAGGTATGACTTTAATTAAGCACATAATCTCCCACAAATTGTCGGCCTTTGCCATTTCAAACACATTGTTTGATTACTTCATATTGTCATGCCATAAGTCACCCCAAAAATGCGCTATACATACCAGTTTAAAACGAACAAGAAATTCTGGGGAAGCTAGCTAGTGTAGTGGTTAGGGTGTCCGCCTGTCAACCTGGCAGTTAGGGTTCGAATCATGCACAAAGCACTGCCCTATCTATAGCTCTGCTGATGTGGCCTAATGGGCTGAAATGTACATACAGAGATGACTTTTTCTCGACTTGTTTACGCTTTACATTTAAACCGATATGCACACCTAATTCATTTAGTTATAATTAATTAATTAACAAAATTAGGTATGACTTTAATTAAGCACATAATCTCCCACAAATTGTCGGCCTTTGCCATTTCAAACACATTGTTTGACTACTTCATATATATATATATATATATATATATATATTATTATTTATATTTTGCTTGAAGGCAGTTATAATGCACGTATCGCATAAAATTCGATAATTATAGAAAATAATCTTGACAAGTTAATCCCGGCAAAGGATGGCTCGCTATGCAGAACACCGTACAGACTGTTTCGACTTTATTAAGTCTCTTCAGCGATGTATACTAACGACTCCCCTCCGACAGGAATCGAAACTGGGACTTCACTGGCATAGTCAGAGACCATATCCGTTCGGCCACCGGTACATAGCGAGCAATCCCTGCGAAATTAACCTTGTCAGTGATACTACACGCCTCTACCATAGTAGGTAAGTGGACGTTTATTGAGTAGTAAACAAACCCGGCCGTAAGCTCTTCGGCAAAGTGAATAAGATTTTTGGATGTTTGTTTTTTATAGAAGCATTGTTGAATAAATTATTATTTATATTTTGCTTGAAGGCAATTATAATGCACGTATCGCATAAAACTCGATAATTATAGAAAATAATCTTGACAAGTTAATCCCGGCAAAGGATGGCTCGCTATATATATATGTGTGTGTGTGTGTGTGTGTACCACCAAAATTACCCAGTGATCTGTGTATTATGTAACTACATAAAGCTAGAGCAATCTGTAATGAGCAGCAATCAACCTTATGTATTACAGACATTAGTATTAAACACATTAGATATATATTATCTATTTAGAGTCATTTGCATTGGCCAGTATCTAAAGGTGTATATATATATATATATATATATATATATACCTCCCTATATATGTGTGTGTCTGTGTGTGTGTGTACTTATGTATGCAGTTAAATGAATATATGCAAATATAGATATATTTCTTCATTCACGGAGATACATATATGTGCGCATGAGCAGTTATATCTCTATTTCCAGATAATTGCTGACACACAAAAGAATGCACACACACACACATAATATATATATATATATATATATATATGTATATATATATATATATATATATATATAAAAGTCGTCGGGGCTGCCTAATGTCATACAGCAAAGGAGTCTATCCCTTTTTCACTAGCGCTAGACCAAGGAGATTATTTTAGCATCTGGGGTGGAGTGCGTCACCTACCATCAGCTCCTTACTATACCATACAGATCCCTGTGCTACTCATATGCTGAGTTGGTAAGGGCTGGTATCGAATTAGGAACCTTGTGGTTTCTAGCTGAAAGCTCTAACGACTGAGCTAACCTGGCCCTTAATAAATAAATATATATAGGGGTATATATATATATATATACATATATATATATATAATATATATATATATATATATATATATATATATATATATATATATATATATATATATATATATATATATATATATATATATATATATATATATATATAGGGGTATATATATATATATATATATATATATAGGGGTATATATTTGTATATGTATAAGTATTAACTTACCGGTGGGTATAAGAGCGATCGTTGGAAGCGCACAATATCCAGAGGTTAAGGTTGAGAAAAAACAAATACAAAGTGCTCAATATAGGGGTATATATATATATATATATATATATATATATATATATATATATATATATATGTATATATATATATATATATATATAGGGGTGTATATATCTATATATATCAATATAGGG
Source organism: Doryteuthis pealeii (assembly GCA_023376005.1). Lineage (NCBI taxonomy): Eukaryota > Metazoa > Mollusca > Cephalopoda > Myopsida > Loliginidae > Doryteuthis > Doryteuthis pealeii. The sequence goes on from CM042151.1 coordinate 43,736,157, forward strand.
GTGTATATATATATATATATAGGGTGTATATATATATATATATATATGGGGGTATATACACACTTTTGGACCCTGGCCAATACAAATGACTCTATATAGATAATATATATCTAATGTGTTTAATAAAGCCCCATACTCAACAAGATATTTTTTGTTTACAGTTTTTAGTTTATTATATATATATATATACATAATATATTATATATATATATATATATATATATATATATAATGTGTGTGTGTGTGTGTGTGGTGTGTGTGTGTATGTATGTGAAATAATTTCTTTTTTATTATAGTATTTCATTGTTCACTCTTCAGCTGGTGCCACATTGGCTAGCTTCCTTAAGCCAATAGAAAGGCAAAAGCCAAAATCCTTAGCTAGACAGCTCTGACGTTAAACTCTTGGGATGTATTAGTTGCTACCTGCTAATCTCTGTTTCAGTTTCTCTTTTTTTTTATGGAAGACCATAACCACCAATTCTGCAGGCCATGTGGATAGACTTGACCTTTTTATATTTTTTTTCTTCATTTTTTTTTCCCCTCTTTTCTTAACCCTCTCTTATTTTTACTCACTCTGTGCATATTTTATTTTTGTGTTCGCGTTTTGTTTTATGGTTGAATCACTGGCTTCCTGATTCACCAAAGATTCCTTGTGTTTCGGAGGGTTTTTTTTTTTTACTTCCTTTTTTTGTTTTTATGAACTCCCGTAGGACAAAGGGAAAGAGAAAAGTGTTTACAAGCCATGCAAGAAGTTGAGGAACATAACCAGATGGGACTCGGCATTGAATGCTTTATTGACAGCCACAGCACCACGTTGTTTGAGAATGTTTCTGATTTTAGCTGAGCAATAAATAAACTAATAGAAAACGCATCTTGCATAATTGAATCTGCAATGAGGCCTGCATTTCTTAAATATTTTTTTTCTTATTTTTTAATATTTTAATTGAAACAAACTTTGCACCGAATACAGATCTTGGCTTAACTTGCAAATCAGTCGGAAAATTAGGGTGACACAGAAAAAACTAAACCCTCAAATTTTGTAATAAAACTGTTAATTTTAACTAGGAGGGTTTAAGGTTAGGGTTTAGGGTTAGGGTTTAGGGTTAGGGTTGGGGTTTAGGGTTAGTTAACTGGGGAAACAAATAAATAATTTGGGTTCTGTTTTTTCTGGGACACACTGTATACAGGGTGATCCAGAAGAAACAGCACCCACAAGTTTTGTAATAAAACTGTTAATTTTAACTAGGGGGGTTTAGGGTTAGGTTTACGTTTAGGGTTAGGGTTGGGGTTTAGGGTTAGTTTAATGGGAAAACAAATAAATAATTTGGGTTCTGTTTTTTCTGGGTCCCCTTGTTTACAGGTTGACCCAGAAAAAACAGAACTCACAAATTTTGTAATAAAACTGTTAATTTTAACTAGGGGGGTTTAGGGTTAGGGTTAGGGTTTAGGGTTAGGGTTATGGTTGGGGTTTAGGGTTAGTTTAATGGAAAAACAAATAAATAATTTGGGTTCTGTTTTCTCTGGGTCACCCTGTAATATGTTTTAATTTTCCGACCGATTTGCAAGTTTAGCCCAAACCTTATTAAAGAACTAGCTGAACTTGTGGATATGCCATGTATGATAATTTAATTATTACAACATTTGATATGTCTACTTAAGAGCTATTGCGAAATAGTTCAATATGTATAAACTTTAATTATCTTGATTTAACTTTCTCTCGATCTTTTTTTCTTTCTTTTCATCTTTTCATTATGTTTGATTGAAACATATTAGCGTCATTGCTTCTGCGTGCTCACCCCCTCTCTCTATATTTCCCCATCTCTCTTTCTTTCTTTTTCTTTGTTTTTTATTATTTCTTTTTTTCTGTATAGCATGTCCTTTTTCTTCCTTTTCTTTCTTTATGATAAAAATGGAATAGCCCATAATTTAGTTGAGGTGATGACATTCATGAGAAATAAGAATTCGGTGGATAGGTAACACCAGATAATCAGGATTTACATTTTTGCATTATATCTTGGACTATTTGGACAATCTCTTTTTTAACCAGAGGGTGTTGCAAGATGATAATGTATGAGGGTGAGTCAAAAAGTAATGTCATTTTGTTTAGGACAGGTAAACATGATTTTAAAAAAATGTGTTTTAAAAAAAATGTGTTTTAAAAAACATTGAGTTTTTAAAAAAATGTGTTTAAAAAAAACATTGCGTTTTAAAAAAATGTGTTTAAAAAACATTGAGTTTTAAAAAAATGTGTTTAAAAAAACATTGAGTTTTTAAAAAAATGTGTTTAAAAAAAACATTGCGTTTTAAAAAAATGTGTTTAAAAAAAACATTGCGTTTAAAAAAATTTGAATAACCATCAAGAATGAATAAAACAAAAAATACGTTGATCCCATCGGCATTCCCCCTCAAGGAGGAGTGCCTCAGGCATGGGGCAATAAACCCAACCCTGCCCCTCTAAATTGGGGGGAGGCAGGATTTGCCTGGGGGGATGGCCCCCTGGGATCAACGTTAGCTTTTATGATCCAAGGCCACTGTATTCATCGTTGATCAGGGATATCATAAACTAAACCAAATTCTAGATCAGTGGTCCCAAAACTTTTTCAGGCTAGGACCCCCTTGGTTTCCCAATGAATTCCTAGTGACCTCCCCCCCCACTCTCATATACACATGCAAACACACACTATTTTTTTTTTATGTGTTGTGTACAGGTGTCAAGCAAACGTTCAGACTTTTGACTCTGATTTCAGACAATGAAACAAAACTATGAATTTGATTATAATTCTTACTAGCAGGACCTGTGGATATTGCCAAATAGTTCAATATGTAAAAAAGTATAATCTTAATTTAATTCTCTATCACTCTGAATGTTTGAGATGAGGCTTGAAGATTAGTATTATCTGCGTTATTCGGACTATTGTCCCCATCTTCATTGTCATTTGTACAACGTTTCGGCCGATATACTCTCCGGCCTTCTTCAGGTATTTCTTGTCGGACTCGGGAACCTTCTCGGACTCGGGAACCTTCTTTACGAACTCGGGAACTTTCTTGTCGTAATCGGGAGCCATCACGGAACTTTGAACCTAACCCTTTATTTAGTCCACAGAGGTATCCTGTTCTCATTCCGCTAACCATAGCTGGGGTAGGAGTTGTGTTAATCATCTGGCTATGGGATCACCATTATCCCCATTGTGTGACAAGAAAGTTCCCGAGTTCGAAAAGAAGGTTCCCGAGTCTGAGAAGATTCCCGAGTCCGACAAGAAATACCTGAAGAAGGCCGGAGGGTATATCGGCCGAAATGTTGTACAAATGACAATGAAGATGGGGACAATAGTCTGAATAACGCAGATAATACTAATTCTCTATCACTCTTTTTTTTTTTTCTTTTCATCATATTTGATTGAAACAGATAAGCATAATTTCTTCCGTGTGCTCACCTCTCTCTCTCTCTCTCTCTCTCTCTTAATCTATCCCCTACACTCTCTTTCTTTCTTTCTTTCTTATATTTTTTCTGTATAGCATGTTCTTTTTATTACCTTTCTTTCTTTATCATGAAAATGTAATGGTCCATTATTTAGCTGGGGTGACGACACTCATAAGAAATAATTCGTCGATTAAGCGATACCAGATAATCATGATTTAAATATTTGCATTTCCTCTTGGACGATTTGGACGGTCTCATTTTTAACCAGAGGGTGTTGCAGGATGATAACGATCGGAAGATTAAGGAACAAGGGTATTGATATAGAGATGATAGTTTTATTCTGTATAAACTGCATACATGTTCCTTTACCTTAGTATTTATGACATATTTTGTCAGTTAGGTCTTGTAAAAAAACGTTATTTATAAACTGCTTTAAATGCCACCCTGTCCCCTATTCCGTCACTTTTTGCCTCACCACCCCCTAAATCTTTCTACCGCCCAGTTTGGGAACCACTGTTCTAGATGTTATCCAAGAGGACTGAATTGACATCTCTAAAATAAAGCTATAAGGAACTGAGCTTTTTCTAAGGTGAAAACCAATTTTTAGAGACGTTTTTCTTTTCTTTTTTTTAGTATCTTATTTTATTGTTTATGTCTTTTTCTCCTTCAGATTAGACTGACTGTAACAGGCAAGGGGTATTGGGAAAGATGCGTATCGTTTTGTGCCTTGAACTTATATTTACAACTCGCTAGGAATAAACGCCGAGCAAATGCAAGGGAGACAACAATATTGATCTATGACAAAACTGAGGATTTGATTTGCTTGAAATAAAAAGGAAAACAAAAACAACAACAACAACAAAAAACCCATAAGAATACTATTAATAATAATGATAATGGACATTTTAACGTGGAAATAAATACAACCTATGGCTAGTTTTACATTATCAAATATTTTAGAAACCTGTTTCCATCTTAATAAAAAGAAACAGTACTTTTAAAAAAATATATTCGGTAAAACTTGCAAATCATACTCAAAATCCCATGAACCAGAAAAAACAGAACCCACAAGTTTTATAATAAAACTGTTAATTTTAATTAGGGGCGTTTAGGGTTAGGGTTGGGGTTTAGGGTTAGTTTAATGGGAAAATAAATAAATAATTTGGGTTCTGTTTTTTCTGGGTCACCCTGTAATATCGCGATTTTGAGTATGATTTGCAAGTTTTACCCTATATTCTTAATGTATTTAATTGGTATTTTATTCTCTCTCTCGCTCTCTCTCTCTCTCATTCATAAAAGATTGAATAGTTATAATTCAATTTCTTTGAAATTTTTGCTGATACAGTTATTTTTATAAACTTTTGAATTATTTATCCTTATGACTATTAGACTTTAGAATTTTTTTTCATTATTATTTCTACTACTACTTCTACTATCATTATTTTTTACTACTAATAATATTACTATTATTGTTATTACTACCACTACTACAACTATTGTTATTATTATTATTATTATTATTATTATTATGTCCTTTTGAGTTTTCACATCAGCATTAGCTGATGGTCTTTCACTGGAGTCTGAGTGACAGCAAGTCTCCTCAGGTCTCCAGGACTCTTCTGAGTATTCTGGCAGATTGCAGCAGTGCAGTGTTCTGAATGGTTCCAATCCTTCCTCTGATTCCCAAACTTTCCAGACCCTTTTCCAATCCTTTCGGGACTGTTCCAAGTGCACCAACTACAATTGGTATTACTTTCACTTTCATATTCCATAATTTTTTCAGTTCTCTGGCAAGGTCCAGATATTTGTCCATTTTTTCATTTTCATTATTAATACTATTATTATCATTATTATCACTATTACTATTATTATTATTAATACTATTATTACTATTATTATTATTATTATCACCATCATCACAACTATTATTACTATTACTATGATTATCATTATCATTACTACTATTATTATTTTTATTATTATCATTATTATTATTATTATTATTACTACTACTACTACTACTACTACTACTACAATAATTATTATTACTACTATTAATATTATTACAACTTCTGCTATTATAATTATTACTGCTATTATTATCATTACTATTACCATTATTACTACTACTATCATTATCATTACTATTATTATTATTACTATTACTATTATTATCATTATTAGTATTATTATTACTACTATTGCTATTATTATTACTATTAACAGTTTTATTATTACTATTATTTCACTCCATTCGAGTTTTTCACACCCGCCTTAGCCGGTGGGTCACTGGAAGCCAAGTAACAGCAAGTTTCCTCAGGTCTCCAGGACTCTTCTGAGTATTCTAACTGATCTCAATAATGCTGTAGTCTAGATGGCCTCAATTCTTCCTCTGATTTCCATTTCATCCAGATTCTTTTCAAGACCCTTGGGGACCATTCAAGGTTTGTGCATATACCATTTAGTTGAATGGTGAAAATTGAATTTCTTGCACAATTCCCAATGAATCACCTTTCCCACCCTGTCGTGCCTAGTCTTGTACTCTCTTTGTGCTAGTTTATTGCATTCGCTTATCATGTGATTGGCTGTTTCTTCTTTTTCCCCACACATTCTACACTTGCTATTTTGTTGTGTCTTATCTATTTTTGCTTTTATATAATTTGTTCTTATGGCATTGTTTTGTGCTGCAATCATAAGAGATTCAGTTTCTCTCTTGAGGTTTCCCCTTCTTAGCCATGTCCATATCTTCTCATGTGCGATCTCTCCAGTTTGTCGCTTAAAGTATCCATGTAGTTGTTTTTCTTCCCACTTCTATTTTCTTGTTTTTGTTATATTTGCACTCGTCCATCTGCTGCAATTGTTTTTTTTCTGGCTGCTGCAATTAGTCTTTCTTTGCTCTTTTTAGTGTATTCATTGAGTGCTTGAATTGTCACATCTACACAATCTTTAATGCTGGCAAGACCTCTTCCTTCTTATTTTCTTGATACATATAGTCTGTCTGTGTCATCTCTTGGGTATAATACCTTGTGGATTGTCATTAGTTTTCTTGTCCTTTGGTCCATCTGTCAGAGCTCCTCTCTTATCTATTTTAAGAATGGTCCAGTGTATTGGTTTTGTTTGGTTTTGTTTGTTTTATGGCATATCAACCTCAGTGGGTCATTTAATGCTGATAAAGTTTTGAAATAAATGGATAATCAGTTTTGTTTATAAACTCATGTTTTTTTTATTCAACCCATAGATGGAACCCTAACAGGTACTACCACTCCGGGTCAGAGTGGACCAGGGAGCAATGGTGAAGAAGGGGTGATCCACATTCCCCAAACCGCCAAAACTGGAACCTCACCATCAGATAGAGTCTAATGTCATTCCCAGGACACGAAAGCCCTCAACCACCACCTTCTAGCACCCATATGATACAAAGAATTGGGACTTGCCATAAGGGCTGGGGCAATCATATAGGTGCTAGGGCTTGACGTGACCAGCCGATTGATCAGAGGGGGCTTCTCTGACTGCACATCTAGTTCAAGTAAGGACCTAAGTGGACTGCTCAACAACCTGGGTTCTATCCTTAAGCATCACGGGTTGCCACCCACGGCCAACAGCTGGTCCTATTGGGGGAGTCTTACCCCTCTATAGAGGTGCATTCTAATGCCCCAGCTGACAGGGTGGGGTCCAGTGTATCTTTCAAAAAATCTAACAAGCAATTTTATACTTGTTAGATTTTTTTAAATTCTATTATTAGCATAAATTTTTAATCATTTTTATATCACAATTTGCATTTATATTTTTGTAAATACAGAAATTCTTGTCTTTTTGGATAAATTTTAACAGTTAAAAATTCATATATATATATATATATATATATTATATATATATATATATATATATATATATCACTATTCTCTTCTAATATCCTCTTCTATTGGTAGAGCATTTGACTAAGAATTGCAAGGTTCCTGCTTCAATACAGGCCCTTGCCAACTCAGCGTATGAGTAGCACAGGGATCTGTGCGGTAAAGTGAGGAACTGATATTAGGTGTGGCGCTCCACCTCAGATGCTAAAATAAATCTCTTTGGTCCAGCGCAAATGAAAAGGGGATAGATTACCCCGCTGTCTTGCTAACTCAGCGTATGAGTAGCACAGGGATCTGTGCAGTAAAGTGAGGAGCTGACGGTAGGTGTGGCACTCTACCTCCGATACTAAAAGCAATCTCTTTGGTCTAGTGCAAGTGTAAAGGGGATAGACACCCTCACTGTCTGGCTGATACCGATGTAAGGCCACCCCCCGATGACATCAATTTTCTGTTCTTCTATCATCCATTGGGGATCTGTTCTTCCAGTCAGATTGTATTTCATCTTGATTGGCTGAGGTTATCTCTCTCTCTTGTATAACGTGATGCGTGCTCATGTCATAGAATATTTATTATGTAAGATTTATATTTTAAAAACATGATATAAAATGCTTAGGTCTTAATACATGCTAAACTGCTCTGCTATTTTAGCATTGAGCCCTTTTGTATGCAAACTCTTTTCATATTTGCTATTCTTCATTATGTTATATCATATTATATCATATTATATCTATATATATATATATTGATATTTAAGGCTCCCATTTAAAAGTTTGATAATTCTTCTGCTGCCACTTAAAGACAATTTGATGTAAGTAAAATCATGAGCATTGATCCCAGGGGGCCATCCCCCCAGGCAACACCTGTCCCCTCGATTTAAAGGGGCAGGGCTGGGTTTATTGCCCAGTGCCTGAGGCACCACCTCAGGGGAATGCCGAGGGGATAGACTCAATTTTTAAACCTGCCACCAATGAGTCTCGGCTTGTAGTTGGTCCCATGTTAATAGGGCCTTGTGCCTGACTTTGTACAAGTGGGGTACAAGGATGATATCGGTCCTTACTTCCCGTACAAACAATTGTTTCCATTTCATGGGTGACTTTCACTGGATTTTCTAATTAATTTTGATTATTCCCAAATTTATTTCCAAGTTATGAAAATTGTTATCATGCAAAAAAATTTGTTGCAAAAAACTTACTTTTAACGCCTTCTGACCACTAAAAAAAACTTATGTAACGTTGTGATATATTCACGGTACTAAAAATGTCTTCGGCACGTGGCGGTCCTCTTGTTGATAAAAATTACAACGCGAGAAATATGTAGTCACAACTGCTAGCCTTTATTATTGTGCTCGTCTCGTGGGCTGTATCGGAGAGGAGGAAAGGCAGAGAGAAAGAGAGAGAGAACACTGTTAGATTACTGTGACCCCATACTAGGCACCAGAGGCCTGTCCGTTCCCCTACGCAAAAAGAGACCGGTCCCTTTCTTCATCGTTCCACGTCACCACGTGACTTCCGGTTCCAGTCAACACCCGAAACTTCCGGTTGACACTCAATTCTCCATTCGGGGGGTCACGCCTCGGTCAAACTGTTTTGTGCTCATCACTATTTTTTTAAACCTTTACTCTTTCACTTATTTCTTTCTTCCTCCCCCTTCCATTAGTAGTCCTTGCCAAATGCAATCTTGCTACACTTATTTGTTAACAAAAACGCCTTCAAACCACTAAAAAATATTTATAAGAGGGAGGGGGTTAAAATATTTACATTTACTTATCGAGAAAAGACTAGAAAGAAAGAGAAAAGTAAGAACAGAAAGAAAGAAGTAGATGAGAATTATAGAAGGGGGGGGGGAAATATATGGGGGGAAATAGATGTTCGTATCAACAAGCTCCCGCCGAGAGGGGGGGGGGGCCAAAAACAAGCGAATCCACAGTCTTCCAGCAAGCCAAACCTTCCCCTGATCAACACGTTCCTCGTCCTCGCCTAGCAGCTGCAAAATCCGTCACCGTAGTCGAAATAATCTCTAGCAGTTCAAAATCACATTTCTTTACTCGGTCGTTTGCGTCAGTCAGCCTGCTACTGCTGACTCCTCACTGCCCAGCGCTTGACTCACATGCCATTTATGTACGCATTTACCGAAACATCCTGGCACTTCGCGTCCGTCCAGTGCCTAAATCGTATCTGCTTTCGCATGCGGGAGGACGCGGGTTCGATCCCGGCAGGCAAGACAATGTCTTGCTCTTTTTCGTTCTCCGTCATAAGAAAGAAAGAAAGAAATAGAATAGTAGGAGGCTAGGACGCATTTATGCAATATGCACCGAATTTTTGAATAGACACAGCTATTATGAATTAGCATTTGTCTAGAATCCGTGTTCTCTGCTGAGGATCAAAGACTCACTGCCAAGTAATTCTAAGATTGATTTATTGATTGACTGGTTTTAATGTCACATCAACCCGTCTGGGGTTATTTTATGCCAAGAGGTAAATGTATTTCCCCAGGATTTTTATTTGAATTTGACATTAGATTGTCTGCAGTTGTTTGTTGCTGAATGGATTGGGAATCACTTTTAGGGATTCTATCTGTTGCTTATTTTTGTAATAGGGGGACACAAAAGGTAATTACCTCCCATGTCTGCTATTAGCCGTTAGGCAACATGATCAACAGAGCATATAATAAGATGCGGAAAAATCAAATTTCTCTTTCCTCCACTCTCTCTCTCTCTTTCACTCTCTCTCTCTCTCTCTTTCACTCTCTTTCTATCTCTCTCTTTTACTCTCTCTTTCTCTCTCTCTTTTACTATCTTTCTCTCTTTCACTCCCTCTTTCACACACTCTCGCTCTGTTTTTCACTCTCTCTCTCTCTCTCTCTCTCTCTCTCTCTCTCTTCCTCTCTCTTTCATTCTCTTTATTTCTCTCTCTTTCATTCTTTTTATTTCTCTCTCACTCTCTTCCTCTCTCTTTCACTCTCTTTCATTCTCTTTATTTCTCTCTCTCTCTTCACTCTCTTTCTCTCTTTCACTCCCTTTTTCCCACACTCTCACTCTGTTTTTCACTCTCTTTCTCTATTTCACTCCCTTTTTCACACACTCTCGCTCTGTTTTTCACTCTCTCTCTTCCTCTCTCTTTCACTCTCTTTATTTCTCTCTCTCTCTCTTTCACTCTCTTTCATTCTCTTTATTTCTCTCTCTCTTTCACTCTCTTTCTCTCTTTCAATCCCTTTTCCCCACACTCTCACTCTGTTTTTCACTCTCTCTCTCTCTTTCTTCCTCTCTCTTTCACTCTCTTTATTCTCTCTCTCTCTTTCACTCTCTTTCATTCTCTTTATTTCTCTCTCTCTTTCACTCTCTTTCTCTCTTTCAATCCATTTTCCCCACACTCTTACTCTGTTTTTCACTCTCTCTCTCTCTCTCTTTCTTCCTCTCTCTTTCACTCTCTTTATTTCTCTCTCTCTCTTTCACTCTCTTTCATTCTCTTTATTTCTCTCTCTCTTTCACTCTCTTCTCTCTTTTCAATCCATTTTCCCCACACTCTTACTCTGTTTTTCACTCTCTCTCTCTTTCTTCCTCTCTCTTTCACTCTCTTTATTTCTCTCTCTCTCTTTCACTCTCTTTCATTCTCTTTATTTCTCTCTCTCTTTCACTCTCTTTCTCTCTTTCAATCCATTTTCCCCACACTCTTACTCTGTTTTTCACTCTCTCTCTCTCTCTCTTTCTTCCTCTCTCTTTCACTCTCTTTATTTCTCTCTCTCTCTTTCACTCTCTTTCATTCTCTTTTTCTCTCTCTCTTTCACTCTCTTTCTCTCTTCAATCCATTTTCCCATACTCTTACTCTGTTTTTCACTCTCTCTCTCTCTCTCTTTCTTCCTCTCTCTTTCACTCTCTTTATTTCTCTCTCTCTTTCACTCTCTTTCATTCTCTTTATTTCTCTCTCTCTTTCACTCTCTTTCTCTCTTTCAATCCATTTCCCCATACTCTCACTCTGTTTTTCACTCTCTCTCTCTTTCTTCCTCTCTCTTCCACTCTCTTTATTTCTCTCTCTCTCTTTCATTCTCTTTATTTTCTCTCTTTCACTCTCTTTCATTCTCTTTATTTCTCTCTCTTTCACTCCCTTTTCCCACACTCTCACTCTGTTTTCACTCTCTTTCTCTCTTTCACTCCCTTTTTCACACACTCTCGCTCTGTTTTTCACTCTCTCTCTTCCTCTCTCTTTCATTCTCTTATTTCTCTCTCTCTTTCATTCTCTTTATTTCTCTCTCTTTCACTCCCTTTTCCCCACACTCTCGCTCTGTTTTTCACTCTCTCTCTCTCTTTCTTCCTCTCTCTTTCACTCTCTTTATTTCTCTCTTTCTCTCTTTCACTCTCTTTCATTCTCTTTATTTCTCTCTCACTTTCACTCTCTTTCTCTCTTTCACTCCCTTTTCCCCACACTCTCGCTCTGTTTTTCACACACTCCCACACACCCTCTCTCTCTCTCTCTCTCTCTTCTTGTCTCAACAGAAGTAACAATGTACCTGTTGTGTACCTGTCCAAAGACTGGGGTGGGGATTTTTTTTTTAAGTAGAATACAACAAGTTTTAATTTTTTTCCTTTTCCTAGATGGGTTGTCTTACCAAGATTAAAGTGCCTAGTCTGCTCAAATATTAACCCATAGCTGGGAGGGGGTAAACAAATGATTTCATGCCTTCACACGAGGGCATTAACGCCGTATGTCACATGTGATTTATGGCTGATAGTTGATTTATAATTTTGTGATTTAACTCTAATTATTCAATAAAGGTATGAATCAAACTATTCTCCCTCAAGCTATGGGTAAATACTAGGGTCGAAGGGGTTTTTAATTCTTTGCCTATCAAATTTCCCTCAGAGCTGTACCAAATTTTCGGTGCTCTTCGAATATGTGATCTACCGAATGGTTTCTAATCCAATATGTGATCTACTGAGTTGTTTACATTCCAATATGTGATCTACCCATTAACTACCCATTATTTTCCCATTCTATAGGAAAATAATTTACAATGCATTTCTATAGTATAATATCAGCAAAGCATTTACATTATAGATATAATAGCCGACTTTTGTCATTAATACATGGAGAGAGATGGACTCCGCGTGGTCAAATCAGGTTACGAGACCAGTGAGAGAAATAACTAAGTTGGCTATCGGATAATTCCACGTCAAATTATCCAGGCCATGTCACTAACCCCCTACAATTTTTCTGTTCTGAGCAAAATTGGAAGCTCAAATTTGTCCACACCTGGAAACAAATCAGAAAAATTGAAGGGGGTGAGTGACAATTTTACTTTTTTCTGGATGATTTAACATGGAATTGCCCTATTGTATTTTTATAATTAATTCACATACATAGGTAGTAATATCTCATCCACAGAAAGCGATGTTAATGCACGAATAGGGAAGGCATGGTTGGCTATAAACAGATTATCAGTTATATGGAAATCCAATCTCATTGACAAGTTAAAACAACATTTCTTCCATTCCATAGTTGTATAAGTGCTACTGTATGGCTGCACCACTCAGACCCTAACGAAGCGCCTAGAGAATATGCTAGATGTGAGCTGCACAAGAATGCTGTGTGTGATCTGGAAACAACACCCTTCAAGATAGCAGCTGTACGGCCACTTGCCACCTATCACACAAACCATCCAAGTGAGATGGACAAGACATGCTGGTCACTGCTGGAGAAGCAACTGCAGGGACAAACTCATAAGCAACGTCCTTCTGTGGGAACCAGCACATTGACATTGACAGCTTGAGAAGTGTAGGGATAATTTCTTTAGTTGTTCTTCGGTATTTCTTTTCTACACAAGTGTAAGAAGAGTAACACGAATCGACCGTCTCATACGACGTACGAAGTCCAGAATGCAAATGGCGGCGCCCACCAGTCATTAAATAGAGACTTACCAACGGCCTGCCACTAATATTTGCATAACACCACGAACGGTCACTCTAAGTTAACTATCAATAAAGAGAGGTTACTCTAACCTACCTACACAACAAGTTTACAAAAATATCTGTGAGTAACGTTAAAAGTTATCCGTCTCTCACATTTTAGATAATTTCAACAGATTCTCACCAGATCTTCAAAGACAGCGAATAAAAGTAATCAGGCAGGTTTAAGGAATTAAACGTGCTTCAGTAAGTAAATGGTGGTGTCGGGGAGTAAATAAGCAACAGTGCACACATTACTTAAATCAATATATATATATATATATATATATATATATATATATATATATATATATATATATATTTGTACAACTCTTTAAATAAATGGTCTTTACATTGAACGCTTTTTTTTACCCTTGGTTTTGTTGATTGAAGAATACAACGAAAAGCAGCTATAAAAATGTTATAAGGGGCTTGCTTAAAAAAAAAAATGTTTTTGTTTTAAATGTTGTTTAGACAACAAAATATCTTACAAGATCTTTGTAAGAAACTAATCTAGTGTTTGACGCCTGTAGGACTAGTTTCCCCTCAGTGTTTCCCCGGTTCTTCCTATACAGCAAATACCTTCCTAGTTTTACTGTTATATATATATATTTATTATATATATATGTGTGCATGGTTGTAGCTGTGTGTTGTGCTTGTGGTTGGGAAGGTGTGTGGTAGATGGCAGCACTTCCCTCCTCTCCAATTGTCACCGTAAACCCAGTTTCCTTAGGTGTAATTGCCACAGCAAAAGAAGAAAACAACAGAAGTTAAAGAAATAAAGAATAAAAAAAAGAAAAAGTCTTACGTATTTGATGAAATGGTTCTTTTGTTCCAGTCGGCAACTAATTCTAATTCAACAGGCAACAAATTTCGTTCACTTTTCTTTCCTTCTTTTGTTTTTAAGGATTGGCTGAGTCGGGTAGGGAAATTTTTTTGTTTTATTTGTCTATACCCCCCACCATCTTATTTTTTATTTCATTTTATTTTTATTTTATTTAGATAAATACATGCATACAGACGCGTGTATTTTTACTTATTTATTTCTATTTCTTAATGTCGTCTTATTTATTTGAGTTCCACTGTTACGTTTTTTTATTTTTATTATCTTTTATTTATTTATTTTAGAGTTCTCGTAACAACACATAATTTTCAATCAAACTGCCAGTGCGTTTAAAAAGCCTTCTGCTTTTTTTTTCTTTTTCTTCTTCTTCTTGTCTCTCGGTTCAAAGTCATAAATGAATACGATACTTTCCAAGCAGAGACGTTAATACTTTTTTCTTGTTTCCCCCAAAAAAGAAGATTCTTACTTCTTGATGAAAGCTAGCTTACTCAAGTGAGCAATTAAACTGATTTATTTATTTTTTTACTCGTCTTATCCGTGTTCCATTGTTGTTTTTTTTGGTTTTTTTTGGTGGGGGTGTAGTTTTTTTTTGTTTTACACACACACACACACACACACACACACACACACACTAAAAAATGCTAAATACTTTTTAAGTACCTCAAGATTTCGTACATATCAAAAGCATCACCCGCTTTAATTGCTCAAGAAATAAAGGATATCTCATCTTCTCCCTCTCTCTCTCTCTCTCTCTCTCTTTCTCTCTCACGCGCACACACACATATCTCTCTCACATTCTCTCTCCCCCTCCCTCTCTCTGTAAAAATAAAGTTGGTGGAGTGGCCTATAGACGGCATCAGCTGGGCAGCAAGAGAGTCTATCCCCTTTTCGCTAGCGCTAGACCAGGTAGATTGTTTTTACTGAGGTGGACCGCCACACCTACCGTCAGTTCCCTTACTTTACCTCACAGATCAGCTTACCCAATCTGTACTACTCATACGCTGAGTTGACAGTGACTGGTATTGAACCAGGAACTATGCGATTTCTGGGCAGGTGCTCTACCGACAGAGCTAAACTAGTCCCCCACTTTACCACACAGATCAGCTTACCCAATCTGAGCTGGCGGGAACTGGTATTGATCTAGGAACCAGGTATTTACCACGTATCCCATTTGTACAGGTTAGGCACAAGGCCCTATTAATGTGGGACCACCCACGAACCAAAGCTCATGGTGTGGTGGGTGCAAAAAATACGTTGATCTCATTGGCCTCTAGGGGGGCACCTCAGGCACCGGGCAATAAACCCAGGCCTTCCCCTTTAAATTGAGGGGGCAGGTGTTGCCTGGGGGGATGGCCCCCTGGGATGAATGATATTAATTTATTCTGTAGATCCAGTGGCTGAAGCTCACTGGACCCCCGGCTTGACCGGAAGCCGAACCATGTACCCTCTGTAATGGTTAGAAAACTAGTTTTGCAGATCCATTACTACTAAATAGCGAGTTTGATTCTCACTGATTGCCTCATACTTGTAATTTTGTCAAACCTTATCTGTGGTGAACGGGTTGGGTCAATAATTCTCTCTTAAAACAAATAATTTTAGGTAATCTGAACATTAGCTACATAAATGAGAGTAACCTCCCTTTGTTTATTTCACTTTGAGGAAGCCAAATGTTTTGGTCAGCCTTGAATTTGTTTGAATCAATACAACTAAATGTTTTAACACAAAAATATCATAAAATGTGTTCTTAATTGTACTTGTGCACTATTTGAAATGAACTTAATTGTTATTAAGAACACATTTTATGATATTTTTGTGTTAAAAAATGCAGTTGTATAGAAGAATCGAGACTATCCAAACTACAGCACTGTTGGGATAAGCTAGAATACTCAGAAGCGTCCTGGAGACCTGAAGAGACTTGCTGTCACTCAGCCTCCAGTGAACCACTGGCTATGGCAGGTGTGAAAACCTAATAATAATCGACAAATACTTGGACCTTGCCAGAGAATTGAGAAAACTGTGGAACATGAAGGTGAAGGTTGTACCAATTGTAATTGTTAGCCTTAGAATGGTCCCTAAGGGTCTGGAAAAAAAATCTGAGGGAAATCAGAGGAATAACTGAGACCATCCAAACTACAGTATTGTTAAGATCGACTAGAATACTCTGGAGAATCTGGAGACCTGAGGAGAATTGTTATTACTCAGTTTCCAGTGGACCACAGGTAAGGGTGGGTGGAAAAAACCCTAATGTTGCGAAATAATGATAACTATTGTTTTATGAGTTTTTCCCACCAGCATTAGCTGATAGTCTTTCACTGGAGCCTGAGTGACAACAAGTCTCCTCAGGTGTCCATGACTCTCCTGAGTATTCTAGCTGATTTCAACAATGCTGTTGTTTGGATGGTCTCAGTTCTTTCTCTGATTTCCAGTTCCTCTAGTCTCTTTTCTAAGATTTTGGGGACCATTCCAAGTGCTCCAACTACAATTGGTATCACTTCCCCCCTCATATTTCACAGGTTTTTTCTTTTCAATTCTCTGGCAAAGTCTAGGTAATTGTTTATCTTTTTGTTTTCATTCATCTTCACCCTGTGATCTGCTGGAACTGCAAAATCTGCCAGTTGACAAGTTCTCTTTTTTTTGTTGTTAATCAATACTTGGTCTGGTCTTCGGACGAGGATAAGGCAATCCGTCTTTATCTCAAAGTCCCAGAGAATTTTATGCATTTTATTCTCAAGAACAGATTCATTGTAGTTCCTAGTCAGACACTCTACCGACTGAGCTAAACCGGCAGATACACACACACACACACACACACACACACACATAGAGAGAGAAAGATATATATATATATATATATAGAGAGAGAGAAAGATATATATATATATAGAGAGAGAGAGAGAGAGAAAGATATATATATATATATATAGAGAGAGAGAAAGATATATATATATATATATAGAGAGAGAGAGAGAAAGATATATATATATATAGAGAGAGAGAGAGAGAAAGATAATATATATATATATATATAGAGAGAGAGAGAGAGAGAAAGATATATATATATATATATATATATATATATAGAGAGAGAGAGAGAGAGAGAAAGATATATATATATATATATATATATATATATATATATAGAGAGAGAGAGAGAGAGAAAGATATATATATATATATATATATATATATATATATATATAGAGAGAGAGAGAGAGAGAGATATATATATATATATATATATATATAGAGAGAGAGAGAGAGAGAAAGATATATATATATATATATATATATATATAGAGAGAGAGAGAGAGAGAAAGATATATATATATATATATATATATATAGAGAGAGAGAGAGAGAAAGATATATATATATATATATATATATATATATATAGAGAAGAGAGAGAGAGAGAGAGAAAGATATATATATATATATATAGAGAGAGAGAGAAAGATATATATATATATATAGAGAGAGAGAGAGAGAGAGAGAGAAGATATATATATATATTTTGTCCATTTAAAAAAAAAAAAAAAAAAGCAAAAAAAAAAAAGCAAATTAATTTTATGAGACATCAGCATAAATAAATTGACAGCTGAAGATAATTTATGTCATTTTCTTTAGTGATTTTTATTTCATTTTATTTCTCATTTTTCTGTATCTTTCTCACTAATGCAAATCAGATTTTTAAATGTATTCAGCTGTTTTAAATAACTAAAATTATCAAAAACACTTTTCCTGAATTGAAGATTTTTCTTGTAAAATGACACAAGAAATTCCATTTGATTTCTTTAATTTCAATTGAGCCACTTGGCTTCTACGTTCTCAATGAAAAGACTCTAATTATTTACTTTCTATTTATTTCAATATTTACATTGCTCATTATTATTACTAGCAAATATATGCACCCTCCGGTTGCAAGTATTTAAGTTTTAATGTAATAAAATATCGTATTAAATTAGAAACGCTAATGAAACTAAATAAGAATGCATATAAAAAGATTGAAACAGAGGGGGATATAATCGAAAAATAGAACAACTTTGAAATTTACTCTTCCATCACTCTCGTCTTTCATTGTTATTTTTTTCGAATTTAAGTATTTAGTTAAAAAGAGGAAGTAAATAATAAAATTACATTTATTTTTCTTGTTAAATTTCATTTAAGATTCATTGAGAGATTTTTGCTTATATTCATTAAAATAAACCTAACATTAGAAACCAATAATACTAAGCATATATTTATTAAAATTACATTTTAATATCAATATGCAAATTAGCCTTTCCGTTCACATTGTAAACCGCTGTTTTGTTGTATATATAAATACAATTGCATATTATTAGAATGTAGATATGCTTAACAGTATTAATAATGTAAAACAATTTTTATTAATAATTGAGGTTTAAAATAAGGATAAAAATCATGGTGAATTTGACGTCAATTACTAAGGGAATTGTGACTTGAGTAGTGATTAGTTTCGGTTACAGACAGAAAAACACACAATCTCCATTATAATACGATTATTGTTCACTCCTTTCGAGTTTTTCACATCAGCGCTAGCTGATGGTATTTCACTGGAGTCTGAGTGACAACAAGTCTCCTCAGGTCTCCAGGACTCTTCTGAGTATTCTAGCCGATTGCAGCAGTGCAGTAGTCTGGATGGTCTCAATTCTTCCTCTGATTTCTAGATCCTCCAGTCTTTTTTCCAAGTTTATTGGTACAGTTCCAAGTGCACCAACTACAATTGGTATCACTTTCACTCTCATATTTCACAGCTTTTTCAATTCTCTGCAAGGTCCAGGTATTTATCCATCTTTCATTTTCCTTCAGCTTCACCCTGTGATCTGCTGGGACCACAAAGTCCACCAGTTGACATGTTCTCTGTTTTTTTTTTGTTAATCAATACTAGGTCTAGTCTCCTGGCTGGGATAGGGTGATCCGTCTTTATTTCGAAGTCCCATCGAATTTTATGCGTTTCATTCTCAAGAACAGATTCTGGTTTATGCATATACCATTTTGTTGTATGGTCAAAGTTTAATTTTTTGAATAATTCCCAGTGGATCACCTTCCCAACCCAGTCGTGCCTAGCTTTGTATTCCCGTTGTGCTAGTTTGCTACATTCACTTAATACATGGTTTACAGTCTCATCTCTGTCACCGCACAGTCTACATTTACTGTTTTGTTGCGTCTTATCAATTTTTGCATTGCTATTATTATTGTTATTATTATTCGGGTTTTTCATACTAGCCTAAGCTGGTGGTCCTTCACTGTGACAGCAAGTCTCCTCAGGTCTCCAGGACTCTTCTGAGTATTCTAGCTGATCTTATTAATGCTGTTGTTTGGATGGTCTTGATTCTTCCTCTGATTTCCAATTACTCCAGTCTCTTTTCAAAAACACTTTGGGACCATTCCAAGGGCAAAAACCACAATCAGTACTACCTTTACCCTCATATTCCATAATCTATTAATAATGGAGATTCACTTCTGGTTCTTGTCTGTAACAAAAACTACATCACTGCTTACGTCACATTACCCAAAATCGTCATAACATAGAATAAATACACTCAAAATTTGAACATGCAACATTAGACAGTCCTCATTATTTTTTCAAATAAGTTTAAATAAATACATGACTGGTATTATATATCTATATATAGTTTGTTTTATTTTAATACATATTTAAAGTTTACATTTCAAATTGTTTTATTTTTTAATCCTTTAATGAAATTAATGATTTTACTTACTTAGAGTACAAACTCGCTAATATTGAATTTTTTACTCCCACCCTTCAGGCAATATGTTTAAAAAATCTATTTTTACACCGCCTGGAGGGTGTTTTTTTATACTAGTAATAATAATAATAATAATATAATAATATATATAATATTATTATTATTTCGCTACATTAGAATTTTTGGGAGGGTCATCGGAATTTGTACTGTCATCACAACTTGATGATGATATAATTTATACAAAGCATGTGGAGGACTTGACAGGAACGAGTAGAGAGAGAGAGAGAGAGAGAGAGAGAGAGAGAGAGAGAGGAGAGAGAGAGAGAGAGAGAGAGAGAGTCAGTCAGCTTGACTTGATGATGATGATGATGATGATTTATGTTGCGCAGCTGTGCAGACATCTTCATTTAAATTCTAAATTTTAAAATTGAAAAATTAAAGATTCAGAAATTAATTCAGAAAAGAACTAATTAAAGACATTTCTTTTCGATCAAACCTCACATAAAATAGTATGCTTGCACACTGACACATACACACACACACACACACACACACACACACATATATATATATATATATATATATATATAAGTTGAAAATGGAAGTGGATCTGACAGTATGTTGAAAGGAAAAATAAACAAAGGAAAGAAAATGCTGAATGGATAAAATAGATTTTATTTTAGTAACACGTGTTTCGGCCAGGAGATTGTTCATGTACACATGTATAG
>CM042151.1:43766673-43779173 GCA_023376005.1 Doryteuthis pealeii
TCATCCAGTGAACAACCAACACAGTGATTTGTTTATAGTGGTGAAGGCTTGTGTAGGACCATTCCACACTTTTTGGCACAGTCGATAGGAAAAAATTGGTGCATCAAGGAATGCCACGAACCCAATCAACGACCGACCTCAGGAATTTTGAATTCAGAGTTATCCCTCTCCTAGACTGGTTACCTACCCAAGGTTAAAGAGCCCAGTCTGCCCTACTATTTAACCCATAGCTGGAGGGAGAATACATGGATTTATTCCTTTCCCAAGGGTATTAACGCTATGTGAAATGCCAACAGCTATATATATATATATATATATATATATATATATATATATAAATCCCCAGGTTATTGGTTCTTAGGGATGATTCTTAACTGGCCTTTTTTTAATTTTAATCTTAAAATTGGTTATAGGCCAAATTGAGAGCTCAATGTACAATAATTCGGGAATTATATACAGAGCAATATATTTAGTAAAGGAAAAGACTTAAATACCGGTCATCTTAGCAGTTATAAATTTATTTCCACCCATATATATATAATATATATATATATATATATGAATTTAACATTTTGAAAAAAACAATTAGTAATTATTATCTGCTGACAGAATCTGTTTTGACCGCTTAGTAGAAGGGTCATCATCAACAAGCAAAATATATGAAAGAAAGAAGATAGTCTTTAAGAGAGAGAAGTATGCTCTTCCAACGGTTTTTTAACCCATTCTTTCTTTCATATATTTTGCTCGTTGATGATGACCCTTCTACTAAGCGGTCGAAACAGATTCTGTCAGCAGATAATAATTACTAATTGTTTTTTTCAAAATGTTAAATTCATTCTGTCGGATTAATTTCCATTTATTTACACACACATATATATATAATATGAGCTTCATCAGATTGCTAATTTTATTAAAATCTCCCTATATAAGTGTTATGTTTTTAGCATACAGATAAAATATGGAGGATTGAAATGATAATGCAAGACCAGGTTGTTATAAAATTAACAAGGTTTTATTTAACACAAGGTAGAAAATGCTTCTACTATCAAGTGACTTAACCAGTATCTGAATGCTGCATTCAAAACATACAAACATAAACAAATGCCATCCACACGTAAGATGGCGGAAAACCCACTTCCGGCTTTGACTGATCAAAGGGGAGCAACACTATTTAGGTCTTCCTAACAATACGTTAGTGTGGTGAATACATTAAGTCAATTGTGCTTGGTAATTGTCAGTTTCTCATCCATGTGATTTTCAAAACAAAGACATCTTGTAACATAGCTTAAAAATCACAGATACCAAGGGCCATTGACTTTATGTCTTTATGACCCTAACTTTGATGTATATGCTCTATCAATGATATCAAGCCCTGTTTACTTATGAATATAGCAAACTATATTACCAATATATATATATATGTATATATATATATATATATATATTAAATTTTTTTTTTTTACTTGAAGGCACTTACAACGCATGTATCGCATAAAATTCGATACTTTTTCTTATAGAAAATGAACTTGACAAGTGTAATCCCAGTAAAGGATGGCTCGATGTGTAGAATACCGTACAGACTGTTTCGACTTTATTAAGTCTCATCAGCGGTATATACTAACGATTTCCCTCCGACAGAAATCGAAACCGGGACTTCAGCAGACACAGTGAAACACTAGTGAAACACTTTTATCGCCTCGGCCACAGTACACAGCTGACCATCCTAGCGAAATTAAGCTTGTCAAGCGATACTACACGCCTCTACCATAATAGGTAAGGGGGCGTTATTGAGAGAATAATAACAACAAACAGACTGAATGCCCTTCGGCGAAGTGAATAAGATTTTGGATGTTTGTTATTTTAGAAACGTTGCTAAATAAGTATATATTAAATTTTTTTTTTTTTTTTTTTTTTTTTTTTACTTGAAGGCACTTACAACGCATGTATCGCATAAAATTCGATACTTTTTTCTATAGAAAATGAACTTGACAAGTGTAATCCCAAAGGATGGCTCGATGTGTAGAATACCGTACTTATTATTATATATATATATATATATATATATATATAAGTTCGGTTAAACGCCACAGACAATTCAAGTCTGAGGAGTTTTTTCATGGTCCTTTCTATTTTTCTTGCGATCTTTTTGTGTTTGGGTGGAGAAGTTGTAATAATCCACCAAATCCTTTTATTCTAGCGCTTTCGGCTGGTTTATCAGCCATCATCAGGTGGGGAACGATGTTAAGTTTTTTTTTTCCAAGTGCTCGTTTTTATAGAAGAACGAGTAGTAGCTTAAAAAGTGGTGGTGGTAGTTAGTACGAAACAATGGATGGGGGGTACAGAATTGTGAGGAAGGGAGGGGGAATGGTTAGAGTGGGATTGTTTATAAGCATTGGAGGATGTGTCTACTGGTTTGAAAGTTTATTTTGTTTAAGGTAGGTTTTTTAATTTGATATAGAGTGCTTCCATTATTTGCAATTTTTGTTTGTTTTTTTCTTTATGGAGTGTGAGTGTGTTTTCTGTTAAAATTTTCCTGTAGGTTGAGGGGGGGCATGAATGTGTCTTTAAGTGTTGACTAATGGAGCTGGTGTCGGATAAGTGCATTGTTAAACGGCGGGATAATGTGGTCGTCGTATGGCCAATATATGTATTGCTGATATTGGAGAGACAATCTCCTATAGGACATGTAAACTCATATACAACATTGGTCTCATTTAGACGAGTGGTTTTTGGAGATGAATTATTGAAAGTGACTAGGTTCGCGGTTTTGAATTTTTTATAATAGATGATAAGTTTTAATTACGGTTAGTATCAATGGAGGCAACATTATTTCGAATTAATTTTTTTAGTATGATTTCATCTAGTTTGTAGTTTTTATGCATTTGATTACAATAGTATATATTTTGGAAGGAGCTATTATGTTTGCTATTGGTTTCGTTGTGGTTAATGTTATAGAGTGTTTGTCGGATTTGTTCGTCGACAAAATGGTTGGGGAATTCATTGTTGATAAGTGTTTGCTTAATGTTTTTGAGTTCAGAAAAAAATCCTCAGACTTGAATTGTCTGTGGCGTTTAACCGAACTTGTATAAAAGAAAAAATGCTGCCGAAGTATACATATATATATATATATATATAATAAGATATTTTTTTTTTAAGGCAAAATAATGCAATTTATGTTGAAAAACATATTTATTTAATTCTTTTTTTTTCCCCCTTTTTTACTCTTAATATTTTCGGACAAAGTCCATCTTCAGAGAGTTGAAAAGTTTCCATCTGTGTTTGTTAAAATCAACTGTGGTATTATTCCGTTGAATCTTCTTATGGAAATATAAAAGTTCGACAAAGATCGTCAAATTCCGTTAAATCCCGTGTTGTGTTGTGTTTTGCGGGAAGTTTTGAAAGTCATTTCAGACATATTTTTAATACTATAAAAATAATAAGGCCCTGCTCAGGGATATTTAAAATAAAGATATATATATATATATATATATATATATATATATATATATATATATATATATATATATGCGTATTCTACAAAAGTCTTTGACCAAAGGTAGAGGTCTGCCAGAAATATCAGAATTAAAAATGAGATTAAAAACATCATAATATTCATCACTTTGAATTTTGGTTATTATTCCTTATCTCATATTTTTCCATGCTTCCAATACAACCCAAAAAGTTTCCAAACATACACACACACACACACACACACACACACACACAAGGTGTATCAAAAAAGTATAAAGATTCTTTGTACTTTTTGACACACCTTGTATTCTGAAAAAAAAAAAGAAGTTCCATTCATTTCTATCCTGTTAAATACAGCTTTAACCATGGTACTTTTTTAACACATTGTATTCTGAAAAAAATGAATGAATGGAATTTTTTTTTTTTCAGAATACAAGGTGTGTCAAAAAAGTATCGAGACTTTTTGTACTTTTTGACACACCTTGTATTCTGGAAAAAAAACAAAAAAAACGTTCCATTCATTTCTATCTTGGTAAATACAGCTTTAACCTTGGTAATTTTTTGACACACCTAGTATTCTGAAAAAAATTAATGAATGGAACGTTATTTTTTTTCCAGAATACAAGGTGTGTCAAAAAAGTACCAAAAATCTTGATACTTTATTTTACACACCTTGTATGTATATTTGGGAAGCATATTTTCTTTAATGCATATAGTATTAAACAAGACAAACATTTTGTGTCAGATGAATTTAGAAGGATTGAAAAGAAACTCGTCAAAACTTAGACAAAAATATTTTAAGAAAGAGTGAGAGAGATTTAAATCAAGATTATTATACTTTTTACATATTGAACTATTTAACAATAGCTCTTAAGTAGACATATCAAATGTAATAATAAATTATCATACTGTGGTATATCCACAGGTCCTGCTCTGTTAATTATACAAACCAATATCCTCATTTGTTTTTATTCATGAATTTCAGTTAATATTACCTGCATTATTCGGACTATTGTCCTCATCTTTATTGTTATCTGTACAACGTTTTGGCCGATATGCCCTCCGGCCTTCTTCAGGTATTTCTTGTCGGACTCAAAAACCTTCTTTTCGAACTCGGGAACTTTCTTGTCGTAGTCGGGAACCTTCTTGTCGTAATTGGGAGCCATCACGGAACTTTGAACCTAACCCTTTATTTAGTCCATGTGGGTATCCTGTTCTCATTCTGCTAACCATAGCTGGGGTAGGAGTTGTGTTAATAATTTTTCTATGTCACTGCCTCCACTCAGGATTGAACCCGGAATCCAGAGATAACTGTCACTTAAAACTGTCTTAACCTAACTACCTTATCACTAGGCCATGTGTCCAATTGGACACATGGCCTAGTGGATAGTTCGAAAGAAGGTTCCCAAGTCCGAAAAGAAGGTTCCCGAGTCCGACAAGAAGGTATCTGAAGAAATGCGGAGGGCATATCATCCAAAACGTTGTACAGATAACAATAAAGATGAGGACAATAGTCCAAATAATGCAGATAATACTAATCATCAAGCCTCATCTCAAACATTCAGAGAAATAATTTCAGTTAACATCCCTTTTTGAACTTCCAATTTTTATACAGTCTTGCCCGGACATGTAGAATACCCCAACTGCAACTCTGCAGAGGAGAAAGACTCTCCCCCTAAATAGGGCCATCTGCTGGCTGTGGGTGGTGACATGATGCTTAAGGATGGAATCCTGGTAGCTGAGCAGCCCATGACATGTAATACTCCTTTCTGGTCCTTACTTGGGTAGAAAGGTAGTTAGAAAGACCTCCTAGCATCAATCTGCTGATCACATCAAGCCCTAGCATGTATATGATTGCCCTGACTGTATTGTTCTTATGGTAAACTCCCTAACCCTTTTTATCATATGTATGCTAAAAGGAGGTGGCTTGTTGTTGCTGCTGTTGTTGTTGATGATGATGATGCTGTGTGTTGGAATTAATTCACCAAATTTTGAATAGAAATAGAAATCAACAATTTATCTAAGAATTCTATTTATAGTTTAAATCTTATTATAATGTAGATTATATGCCTGTCTGTCTGTAACTGAAACTACATCACTGCTTACATCACAATACCCTCAGGAATTACTTAATGAGTATTTAATTTATAGTTAAAATCATTAATACATAGAATAGAATAAATCTTATTTATTAATGATGTGTCTATGAATGTCTGAGTTAGATTTGTCTCAAAACAGCCCACATTATTAGTGAATTTAAAACCCTGCAATGTGTCTTATATGTCACTGAGAAATAAAGGTTTGCATAATATATGGTGTGGTGTGGTTAATTTGCATACTGGTTTTAACAAAACCGGGTTTAATAAATAATTACTAGGTGTTACTGGTTTTTAATACTATTATATACTATCTCAAATGCATTAAAAGCAATCCTATATATAATTTTATGTAAAATCAATTAAGATAACATTAAAATAAGTAATATTTTTATATTCATTCTTATTTAGTTTTGTTAGTCTTTCTAATTCAATATAATATTTTATTACATTAAAACTTAAATACTTGTGCCCAGAGGGCGCATATTTTTGCTAGTTCACATAATGTATGTATTAGAAGGAATTTCTCTTGGTAAATCTAATATAAATATAAGATGAACCTGAAAATTTTGATTAAAACAAATTTTATAGTAAAAATTTGCATAATAAAATCTATGTATATTTAAGTTGTCCCTGAAACCCTGCAACCCCACCCCACCAAAAAAACCCCCAAAAAACAACTCTACCTATTATAATTTTGAAAACTGAAAAATGTCGCTCCTCATGTGTTGTGGCTAGCTGAATAGAAGACCAAGCTAATAAATATCTTCTTTTAACAAGTTATCTTCTCTTAGCACTGCAGACAGATTGGCCATTTTTCAAGATGGCTACCAAATGTCTTCTGCTCATTTTTTTCTTCAATTACATCTTTTAAAATGTCAGAAAATAATTTGCTGTCATATTCTATCTTATCTTATATTTTCTTTATTTTTAATTCTTTTTTTTTTTTTTTTTTACCTTTTCCAATTTGTGTTTCCAAAAATACTTATTTTTCGATCTAACAAAAAAAAATAAAATGTCCAATAAATCATCATAGAAATATGCAAAATATATTTTGCATTAATAACCTATAAAACCAATTTCTCAATTTTAATTTATTTTTAATGAAATCTTTTTGCTTTTATTAAAAAATGTTTTTTCATCCTTCCTTTTTCTTTTTCTTGTTTTATTTATTTATTTTTTTTTTTATGAGAAATGTAATGTTGTTGCTACAATCCAATCAAAGTTTCCTAGATTGGCGGACCTTTTATATTATTGAGAAAGTCTATAACAATAAGTGTTTCCCCAGCCGCTTACATTAAATTCAGAAAATAATTTTCATTAAAGAAACGCAAGGAGAAGGATGATGACAGTGTCCTAAGATGTCCAATGTAACCATATGTCGGCATCTCGGGTTGAGTAAACTTTTACTGACACCAGGTCAAGTGAAACCTTCACTTGGGTCCACTCGGCTGGTGCTGTAGAATACATTGACTGCACCTCTGCAGAGGGGTAAGAATCCCCTAATGGGGCCACATGTTGGTTGTGAGTGGTGACTCGTGATGCTTAGGGATAGAATCCTGGTGGCTAAGCAGTCCATAACATGCAAGACTCCACTTTGGCCCTTACTTAGACTAGACGGGCAGTTGGAGAGGCCCCCTCCAATCAATCAAATACTCATGTCAAGCCCTAGTACATATATGATTGCCCCTACCCTATTGCCCCTACGGCGAGCCCCAACCCTTTTTATCATATCAGTCCTAGAATGTGGTAGCTGAGGGTCTTCATGTCCTGGGTATGATGTTAAACTCTAACTGATGGTGAGGTTCCAGTTCTGGAGGTCTGGGGAATGTGGAGCACCTGTTTATCACCATTGCTCTCTGAGCCACTCTGATCCGGAATGGCAGTACCTGTTAGGGTCCCATCTATGGGTTAGATAGAAAAATGTTTATAAAAGAAAATTGAGAATCCATTAAGAATGAATTTATTAAATGACCCACTGAGGTTGATATGCCGTAAAACAAAACAAAACAAACCAAACCTTTACTTGATTAATGAGCTTTTTAACAATTTGTCAAGACAAAGAGGATGACACCCACATAAAAGTGTCCTAGATTGGTGGACCTTTTATATTATTGAGAAAATCTATAACAATAAGTGTTTCCCCAGCCATGTACATTAATTTTAGAAAACAATTTTCATTAAAGAAACGTAAGGAGATGGGTGATGACAGTGTCCTAAGATGTCCAATGTAACCATATGTTATGTTGGCATCTTGGGTTGAATAAACTTTTGTTATATAGCTGTTCATTTCGAGTATATAATTGGTATATAATTTTTTTTTTTGCTTGATCAGAGGTAAACATTGAAATCCTATTTGAGGTGTAACGATATTATGGTGTCAGCTCTTGAGTTCAGTGAACTTTGCTAATACCAGGTCAAGTGGAACTTACAACACCGATATAGTACACTAATACCATACTCTCCAAAACGGCACCATGGACCATAAAGCAACCAACTGTAAACTTAGAACTGACGAAATTACCTAAAACAAAAACACACCCTATCACTTACCAAGAGAAATTCATTAAAATACAAAATAAGTACCCAGATCATTATCACATCTATACAGATGGATCCAAACAAAGAAAAGAAGTTGGTTATGCTGCTATTTCTCAAAAAAAAAAAAATAGAATCCTTAAAACGCCTACCAAATAAAGCCTCAATCTACAGTGCAGAAACCACAGCCATTAATCCAGCTATGAATATCATAGCAACTCACAAAGCTTCCAAATTTATTATATGCACGGACTCTAAATCAGTCCTGTTAGCACTACATAACAAAGACACATCATCTCCTCTGATCACGAAGCTCCTAAACAAACTAAACACCCTCTCTTCTACTTCATTGGCTGTCATCTTCTCTGGGCTGTTGGGCTCTTCTGTTGTTCCATTCGGGCCAGGTGTCTGCTCATTTGTTCTTTTAATTAATACACAAGACTTTTAGTTTTTATTAGTCTTTATTAAAAACAACCCCAGCCCAAAGGATTTCTCAAAACTACACAGATAAGAAGCAGCATCTTGAGTGGAGGACACCTATGTCTGCCCCCTGCTGACTGTCTTGCCAGCAACTCTAAAAACTGATTTATGTTCACACACTTCTAGTTGTGTGTTTCAGAGGGGTTATAAATTCAAAAATATCTACACACTACTTACACAATTCATAGGCTACCCTTAAATTATGTAACACTTTTGCTGACACCAGCTCATATGGACCCTACATTTTATTAATTAAGTTTTTGACGATCTGACGAGACAAAGAGGACGAAACTCACATAAAAGTTTCCTAGATTGGTGGACCTTTTATATTATTAAGAAAGTATCTAACAATAAGCCTCGTATATTAATTTTAGTAAATGATTTTCTTAAAAGGAACTCAAGGAGAAGTGTGATGACAGTGTCCTAAGTTTATATTTGGCTTTTTTTGTTATTTTTAGAATATTTTTATGGCATTATATTAGCGCATGAATAACACTGATTGGATCTGTATGGTAAAGTAGGTAGGTGTGGTGCTTCATCTCCTTGGTCTAGCACTAGTGAAAAGAGGATAGATTCCCACATTGTTCCCCTGATGCTGACAATAGGCAACTCCATTTATTTTACTTTTACTTATATTAAAACATAAGTTCATGGTGAGGAGTTACAATGTAGATGACATTTTCTGTATTCAGGTAATTATTTTCTGTATTCAGGTAATTATTTTCTGTAGATGACATTTCTGTAGATGACATTTTCTGTATTCAGGTAATTATTTTCTGTAGTTAACATTTCTGTAGATGACATTTTCTGTATTCAGGTAATTATTTTCTGTATTCAGGTAATTATTTTCTGTATTCAGGTAATTAGTTTCTTTGTTTAATGGTTCTTCATGGATTATATAATACCAAAGCCATCCTTGTAGAAGAACAGTAATGGTACTATTTAAACCATGGATAGTGGAGATGAGGGGGTTCATACATTTCCCAAGGAATTACTCCGAAAGTGAATGTAATAGCTTGACTAGAGTTCAAACTCACTATACCATGGGAACTACTCCCAAGGTAATTGTTAAGTAGCATAGTCTCCGGTCATAGATAATGGTAACCAGTAATACTTAAGGATGGAATCCTGGAGGCTGAGCAGTCCATGACATGCAAGACTCCACTTTGGCCATTACTTAGGCTAGACAGGTGGTTAGAGAGGCCCCATTTGATCAATTAGCCGGTCCTATCAAGCCCTAGCACCCATATGATTATTGCAACTCTATTGCTCTTATGGCAAATCCCTAACTCTTTTTAAAATATATGCTTGAAGGTGGTGGCTGAAGGTCAGTGTACTGGGTATGACGTTAAACTGCATCTAGTGGTGAGGTTCCAATTCTGGATCTCTGGGGAGTGTGGAGTACCCCTTCATTGCTATTACTCCTAGGTCCTCTCTGACCCAAAGTGGTAGTACCTGTTAGGGTTATATCTATGAGTTAAAACGACCAAATAAAAAAGTAAAAATTTATGTTTCATGTTGAAATAAAAAAAAAATTTCTTGATAAAATAAAAGATTTGAAAAAATTGATTTTAGAATAAAAAATATAAATAAAAGTTCATTGTTAAAATAAAAGATAAAAAAGTTTCTAGTTAAGAAATAAAAAAAGTTTCATATTAAAAAAAAAAAGAATAGGAAATTTTAATTTTAAAATAATAGATAAAAAGTATAATGTTAAAATAAAAGATTTTAAAAATTTTAATCTTAAAATAAATAAAAATTTTCATGTAAAAGTAAAAAAAATCATGTGAAAATAAATACAAATTTTCATGTTTGAATGAAAATAATTTCATATTGAAATAAAAAATTCTAAAAAAATCGATGTTAAAATAAAAATTTTAAAGTTTCAGGCTGAAATAATTTATTTTAGAATAAAAAATTATAAAAGATTTTCATGTTGAAAAAAAGTTGATTTAAAATGAAAAATAAAAATAAGATTTCATAATTAAAATAAATGATAAAAAAAGGTTTCTGGTTAAGAAATAAAAAAAAAAGTTTCATGTTAAGATACAAAAAACAAAAAATTTCATGTTAAAATAAAAAGAATGAGAAATTTTCATTTTAAAATAATAGATAAAAAGTATAATGTTAGAATAAAAGAATTTTAAAAAATTCATGTTAGAATGAAAAAAAATTCATGTTAAAATAAAATAAAAATAAAAATTTCATGTTAAAATAAAAAATACTCCCCCGCAAATGTTCATGCTTAAATATCTTTAAATTTTTATTGTATTTTTTTTTAAAGAATTAAAGGAAATTGAGAAGTGTCATTTCCTTCTTGGTCTAGAAATAATGTTACCTGAAGGTTATTTCATGCCAATCGTCTAACCGCCTCTGATGTTGAATTTCAATAAACTTGAATTAAAAATTTACACTAAGTACATATAGTTCTAATATAGTGGCATTTACACAAAGACTGGAAAACAGGAATTCTTCAGTAGTGTCACTATTAGTGTATGGTTGCCCAACTTTGACTTTAATGAAATGCTTATTGAAAAGCTGTATAGGAACGTATGCTTCTATAATAATTATTGTGGTATGTAAAATCCCAACTTGAGTAGACCGCCCTGTCGGCTGGGGCGTTAGAATGCACCGACTGCACCTCTGCAGAGGGGTAAAACTCCCCCAATGAGGCCACCTGTTGGCCGTGGGTGGTGACCCGTGATGCTTAAGGATAGAGCCCAGGTGGATGAGCAGTTCATGACATGCAATACTCCACTCTGGTCCTATCTTGGGCTAGACGGGCGGTCGGAGAGGCCCCCTCCGACCAATCGGCTGGTCACGTCAAGCCCTAGCACCTATATGATTGCCCCAACCCTATTGCCCTTATGGCAAGCCCCAACCCCTTTTTATCATATGGGTGCTAGAAGGCGGTGGCTGCGGGTCTACATGTCCTGGGAATGACGTTAAACTCTATCTGATGGTGAGGTTCCAGTTTTGGAGGTTTGGGGAATGTGGAGCACCCCCTTCATCACCATTGCTCCCTGGTCCACAATAACCCGGAGTGGTAGTACCTGTTAGGGTCCCATCTATGGGTTAAATAGAAAAATGTATTTATAAAAAAAAATGTATTATCCATTAAGAATTGATTTATTTCAAAACTTTATCGGCATTAAATGACCCACTGAGGTTGATATGCCGTAAAACAAAACAAACCAAACAAACCAAACCAACTTGAGTAGAGAAACTAAATACCTTTATGATCACATATTAAACTAGGGCTTCCATTTTGCTGTCCTTTTTTTTACTTTTTTACTTAAAAGAAGAAAAAAAAAAAGAGGCATCTGCATTTATGGGGGTTGAGTGGGGTGGATAAAAAAACTTATTCCCAAATTAAATGCTTTAAGGTGAAAAATATTCAATAGTTTTTAAAAAAAAGTGGGGATGGATAAGGACAAACAATTTGAAGTGGAGGAATTGAGAGTTTGGAGGTGGTGTGTATATATATATATATATATATATATATATATATATATATATATCCCCATATATAAATTCACAATATCTAAGAAAAAAGAGAGGGGTTGGGTTGAAGATATACAGGATTCTTTAAGAAGAAAATATACAGATAAAAAATCTGGTTATTTATTTATTTATTCCTTTTTGTTTAAAAAAAATACAAACCTGATTTTAATTGATTCTGCTTGTATTTCCTTCTGTAATAATCTCACTGATACAGTGAGATTATTATTTAATAACCTGATACCTTATTACCCTATAGGAATGTCTCCAGGTTATGAGATCAGTTCGTAAGTCTTTCTTTAATTCAAATTTCCTGGTAAGTAAGAAAAAGTAGATACAATTCTTATATAATGGTATAGTGGTTATAATGATGGTATCTTAATATACAACACCACTCTAGGGGTCAATAAATAC
>CM042151.1:43786673-43834173 GCA_023376005.1 Doryteuthis pealeii
TGTACAGATAACAATGAAGATGAGGACAATAGTACGAATGACGCAGATAATACTAATCATCAAGCCTCATCTCAAACATTCAGAGAAATACTATTCCTATCTATCAATCTATCTATCTATGTCTATTTCTGTTTATCAATATATCAATCTATGGAGGCGGGTGGTCTAATGGTTAGAGTCGTAGGAAATGGACTTGTTGACCAGAGTTCAATTCCTGGATGAAGCTATTTGCATTTCACATGGCGCTAATACCCTTGGGAAAGGTATGAATCCTACTCTCCCTCCAGCTATGGATAAATAGTAAAGCAGACTGGGTTCTTTAACCTTGGTTAGGTAACCGGTCTAGGAGAAGGAAAACTCTGAATTCAAACCTGTTGAACTCCGCTTAAGAAATTGACCTTGTGTCACATCCTGCTCATGCGGGGGTTGGTAAATATCTATCTATCTATCTATCTATATATATATATATATATATATATATATATATACCTCTGTCTGTCTATCTATCTATCTATCCGTGTATGTCTATCTATCCATATATATTTTACATCTATGAATTTAGTTATGTATTTTGATCACAATCCCGCATTTTGTCTTGAATACATTTCCCTGACTAATACCTATCTATCTATCTATCTATCTATCTATCTATCTCTGTTCATATCTATCTATCTATATCTGTTTTTATCTATCTATCTGTATAGTTTTCTATCTATCAATCTATCTCTCTATGTCTATTTCTGTCTATCTCTGTTCATATCTATCTATCAATCAATATATATATATATATATATATATATATATATATATATATATATATTATACTAGTATCTATCTATCTATCTATCTATCTATCCCTATCTGTTTCTATCAATCTATTCATATATTTCTATATATCCATATTTATTTGATCAAAATACATCCATGAACTTAGTTATGTATTTTGATTACACCCCTGTATTTTGTCTTGCATACATTTCTCTGATTAATACCTATCTATCTATCTATCTATCTATCTATCTCTGTTCATATCTATCTATGTCTATTTTTATCTATCTATCTATATATATTTCTATCTATCAATCTATCTATCTATGTCTATTTCTGTCTATCTCTGTTCATATCTATCTATCTATCAATCAATCTATATATCTCTACCTCTATCTATCTATCTATCTATCTATCTATTAATCTATCTATCCCCATCTGTTTTATCTATCTATCTTTCCATATTTATTTGATCAAAATACATCCATGAATTTAGTTATGTATTTTGATCACACCCCTGTATTTTGTCTTGCATACATTTCTCTGATTAATACCTATCTATCTATCTATCTATCTATCTATCTCTGTTCATATCTATCTATGTTTATTTTTAACTATCTATCTATCTCTGTTCATATCTATCTATGTTTGTTTTTAACTATCTATCTATATCTATTTCTATCTATCTATGTCAATTTCTGTCTATCTCTGTCCATATCTATCTATCAATCAATCTATATATCTCTACCTCTATCTATCCCCATCTGTTTTTATCTATATATCTATCCATATATTTCTATCTGTCCATATTTATTTGATCAAAATACATCCATGAACTTGGTTATGTATTTTGATTACACCCCTGTATTTTGGTTTGCATACATTTCTCTGACTAATACCTATCAATCTATCTATCTATCTATCTCTATTTCTATCTATCTCTGTTCATATCTATCTATCAATCAATCTATATATCTCTACCTTTGTCCATCTATCTATCTATCTATCTATCTATCTATCCCCCCATCTGTTTCTATCTATCCATATATATTTGATCAAAATACATCCATGAATTTAATTATATATTTTGATCACACCCCTGCATTTTGTCTTGCATACATTTCTCTGACTAATACCTATCTATCTATCTCTGTTTATATCTATCACTCAATCAATTTATATATCTCTACCTTTGTCTATCTATCTATCTATCTATCTATCTATCTATCTAACTCTATCTATCCATATATATTTGCTCAAAATACATCCATGAATTTAATTATATATTTTGATCACACCCCTGCATTTTGTCTCGCATACATTTCTCTGACTAATACCTATCTTTCTATCTCTGTTCATATCTATCAATCAATCAATTTATATATCTCTACCTTTGTCTATCTATCTATCTATCTATCTATCTATCTAACTCTATCTATCCATATATATTTGCTCAAAATACATCCATGAATTTAATTATATATTTTGATCACACCCCTGCATTTTGTCTCGCATACATTTCTCTGACTAATACCTATCTTTCTATCTCTGTTTATATCTATCACTCAATCAATTTATATATCTCTACCTTTGTCTATCTATCTATCTATCTATCTATCTAACTCTATCTATCCATATATATTTGATCAAAATACATCCATGAATTTAGTTATATATTTTGATCACACCCCTGCATTTTGTCTCGCATACATTTCTCTGACTAATACCTATCTATCTATCTCTGTTTATATCTATCAATCAATCAATTTATATATCTCTACCTTTATCTATCTATCTATCTATCTATCCCCCCATCTGTTTCTATCTATCCATATATATTTGATCAAAATACATCCATGAATTTAGTTATATATTTTGATCACACCCCTGCATTTTGTCTTGCATCCATTTCTCTGACTAATACCTGCTTTCAGCAACTTTATTTAGTCTCAAGAGAATCTTCATTGTACTATTCTAAGGCTGCACATGTCAGTTGACATTGAATCACTCCATATGGTTTAATATTTCTATCCCCAGTGATTCAACATCATTTTCAGCATTGAATGTACACAAGATAGTAGAGCTGTCCTTTACTTCTTCAAATATTCAACTAACCCGACCGTTCTTATGAAAACTGCTGATAATTATATTCATTGTTTGAATCAATATATTGTTGATAGAATCTTTACAGTTCATCCATTTGAAATATAATATGTTGTTCTGATTTTGAGACAGAATTATGTGTTAATTCTTGCAGAAGACAAATGGTCGTAATAAGATTGATTGATTGATTATTACTTGCTTTTTATGCCACCTTTACTACACACACACACACACACACACACACACACACACATATATATATATATATATATATGAAAACACATTTCATTTTTTTTTCAAGTCTTATGATTACTAATAACATTTCAATCTTTGCAATACAAATTATACCCTTCCACCAAAACTTTCAAAATTTTTTAACTGTCCCTAACGGCCTCTGCGTTCATAACGATTTAAAAAATATTCTTTTTTCGAACATTTGAAATTCTATTCTTGTCTCCAACTCAAAAATAAAAATACCACTCTGATGATGGTCGTCAAAATCTCTCTGTGTACGGAACATTTTATACATTTTTCCTATTATTATTATCATCATCATTTCAACTCCATCTGATTATTTTAATAATAATAATAACGTAAATCCGTATACATTTTGATAAACAGACCGAAACACATGTGTAAGTGATATCGATTAAAAGTAATATCGATAAAATTCATTTTTATCCATCTACATTTCTTTTCTTTACTCATTTTCTCCTGATATATATATATATATATATATATATATAAAGAAGTGTTTCAATTAAAACTTAATTTTTATGTTTTTTTGTTTTTAACTTCATATCTATTTTTGTTAACTAATTTAATCCAATGCATATCTATTATTATACTAAAGCTGAGTTAATCAACTTTTGGTTCCTAAAGGCTTTTTTACTGTTTAGTTTAATGACACAAAAATTATACTCAATTATTCCTTACTTTTAGGATTGAATTATGTTTGAAAATAAATTCTGTTTTAATTGGTTCTAATTAGTCGTAATTTGAAATTAAGTCAAAAACCAACCAATCTCTTACCTAACTCTATGTCTATCTCTTTCTTCCCCTCTATGTATCTCTTGACTACCTCCTCATTATATATTCTTAGTTTTTCTGGTGAGTAGAGAGAGAGAGAGAGAGAGAGAGAGAGAGAGAGAGAGAGACACAGAGCCGGGAGAATTTGAAATGTATTTCTATGTTAAATTTCATGACCAGCAACTTGTAGCTTTAATGCGCTCAAACATTTCCTTTCTTAGAAAGCTAATAAAAATATTTTAAGGTTTCGTCCGGCCATATTAAAAAAAAATGTATTCACTTCACTAACTCCCTTTTCCCTAATCTCAATTATCTACCGAGAGCTGAATGGGTGACCCAATAGGTCACGTTTTGTCTAGTATTCATATAAAATCTGAAGACCTTTATTTGCTCAAACAAAATGATGTAAAATTTGTCTATCAAACTTGTACTTTTGATATAATAAGCATTCTGATTAATACTAATTGTGACTTTTAATACTAATACTAATACTTAATACTAATTGTGACTGTACATATATAAAGGGCAGTTGGTATGTATGTATACTCCTTTTTCTTCTCATGTTAACCTTTACCAAAACATTAAAAATCAGACTGAAAGTAAATATAAATTCAAATCTATATCTGAGTTTATATATATATATATATATATATATATATATATATATATATATATATATATATATATATATTGACAGGTTAATTTCGCAAGGATTTTCCCGTGCTGTATTGTGGCCGAAGCAGTATGGTTTCTGACTATCCTGCTGAAGTCCCGGTTTCGATTTCTGTCAGAAGGAAATCGTTAGTATACATCGCTGATGATACTTAATAAAGTTGAAACAGTCTGTACGATGTTCTACACACAGAATAATTCCTTACCAAAATTCACTTGTCATTATTATCTTCTATAATTATCGAATTTTATGTGATATACACATTGTAATTGCCTTCAAGCAAAAATATAAATAATAATATATACAATGCTCCTAAAATAAACAAACATCCAAAAATCTTATATATATATATATATAGACTATATATGCTCCCCATCCCCATTATATATAAACAATATATGCTCCCCAACCCCTGGGGTTGAGCACTTTGGAGGGGATTACGCTGACGACTGCCAACTAAAGCGTAAACGCAACGCTCTCCTATAAAAGGGATGGAGCACCCTATGGCGCCCCTTACATACATACAGATGTGTGTATTAAAACAGTTAAAATCCCCTTTGCATTCTGTAGGTGACGATAGCTGAGCGGTTAAGCTGTCCAACTGATGCTGAATCGATCAGGTTTCTATTCCGGCTGTAGGTAGCTTAAAAATGTCTAGCCACACTAAAGAGACTTGATAAGTCAGAACACAGTGTCTGTGGATGACTATATATATATATATATATATATATATATATATACATATATATATATATATATATATATAAATTCATCACCAGTAGAAGGGGACAGAATTCCCAAAATATAACAGCATAACATTTATTTATTCACATGCTTCATATCCAACAGCCTTTAATTAATTTAATTTAATCAAATATATATATATATATATATATATATATATATATATATATATCTGTGTATGTATACACATATCAGTTAGGCGTCCTGTCATAGTGTAATAGCTTGCAACCTAGTCTCGCAGAATTGGAACATCACCCCTAGATCCAGTTTAACATCATACCCAGGACTCTAAGACCATCATCTAACACATATATGATTAAAAGGGTTGGGGGCTTACCATAAGTGCAATAAGGTTGGGACAATTTAGAGCTTGATGTGATGAGCTGACTGATCGGATAGTCTCACTAAGGGCCAAAGTAGAGTGTTGCATGCACTACTCAGTCACAGGGATTCCATACTTAAGCATTAAATTTGCTACCAACGGCTAACATGTGGACTCATTGGGGGGATTTCACTCCTCTATAGAGGTGTAGTCAGCGTATTCTACATTTCCCATTGACAGGGCGATTAAGAGGAACTTGGAAATATATATTCGGTTGTTGTACAAACACCCAGACATACAGACAGACATATATTTTCTTTTGTAGATTCAAAGGAACTCAGAAACAAGTAAAAACTGTACAAATTCCAATCTTATAAAATAATAATAATAACCAAGTGTCATGTCAAAGCTGAACATTGCACAAGGTCATTTTTAAGAGCAGTAAAAAGTAAGTCATCGGGGTGGCCTAAAGTCGGTATCAGTCAATCAGCAAGGGAGTCTATCCCCTTTTCACTAGCGCTAGACCAAGGAGATTTTTGCATCTGAGGTGGAGCTCCTTACTTTACCGCACAGATCCCTATGCTACTCATATGCTGAATTGGCAAGGGCCGGTATCAATCTAGGAACCTTGTGATTTCTAGCTGAACACTCTACCGACTGAGCTAATTCAGAGTTTTCTATATTTTTTTTTTACATCACTAATTAGGACTGAGCATATTCTATTAGTGACCACCCCAAGCGGATTTAACAGGTTTGAATTCAGAGTGTTCCTTCTCCTAGACTGGTTGCCAAACCAAAGTTAAAGAGCCCAGTCTGCCTTACTATTTTACCCATAGCTGGAGAGAGAGTAGTTGGATTCATACCTTTCCCAAGGGTGCTATGTGAACTGTAGCTTTGTCCAGGATTTGAAATCCCATGACTCTAACCATTCACCATGCACCTTCAACCTTCTGGACCATTTGCCTAAGCAGGGTAAAAACATCCAGTTTGCCCTACTATTTACCCCTTGCTGGATGAGAAAACAGATGGATTCATGCCTTTCCAATCTCTGTTACATGTATATCTCTCCATATAAAGATGAGGATAGTAGGAAGCGCGTGGTGTAATGGTTAAAGTCATGGGAAATGAACTCGTCGCCCCGAGTTCAAATCCTGGATGTCGTAACTGCATTTCATTTAGCGCTAATATCCTTGGGAAAGGTATGAATCCTACTCTCCCTCCAGCTATGGGTAAAATAGTAGGGCAGACTGGGCTCGTTAACCTTGGTTAGGCAACCGGTCTAGGAGAAGTAAAACTCTGAATTCAAACCTGCTGAACTCCGCTTAAGAAATTGACCCTGTGTCGCATCCTGCTCGTGCGGAGGGGTTGGTAAATATATGTAAAGATGAGGATGAGAATAAATTCTGAAATAATTTGACCTATGCAAGACAAATGTAGTCAATGTACGTCTGCTAATAATTTGTTTGGATTACGATTACGCTCAAGAAATTGACCTTGTGTCGCATCCTGCTCGTGCGGAGGGGTTGGTAAATATATGTAAAGATGAGGATGAGAATAAATTCTGAAATAATTTGACCTATGCAAGACAAATGTAGTCAATGTACGTCTGCTAATAATTTGTTTGGATTACGATTACGCTTAAGAAATTGACCTTGTGTCGCATCCTGCTCGTGCGGAGGGGTTGGTAAATATATGTAAAGATGAGGATGAGAATAAATTCTGAAATAATTTGACCTATGCAAGACAAATGTAGTCAATGTACGTCTGCTAATCATTTGTTTGGATTACGATGGGCCGAGGATTGTGCACCAAATTCTTTTGATGGTGCCTGCCAGCAATTTTGGCTGCAGATGATGACACTGTATCCTTGGGACCTTGTTTGTCTTTGACAAATGTTGGTTCAGAGAGAGAGAGAAAGAGAGAGAGAGAGAGAGAGAGGTGAGAGGTGAGACAAATGTTGGATGAGACAGGGAGAGAGGTGAGAGGAAGGGGTTAATTTAAATTAATTGGAAACTGAAGATAGTTGGTATTTTCCACAACCGAACAGGATGGGGGGGAGTAGTAGCGATCTTCACTGGTAACTGAAGTTATCTACAAACTGTAGAGAACATGAATGTTATTATCAATCAATGTATCTATGTAGGTATGTCATATATATATATATATATATATATATATGTCACATATATATATATATATATATATGTCACATAATATATATATATATATATATGTCACATATATATATATATATATATGTCACATATATATATATATTATATATATATGTATATATATATATATATATATTCACACATATATATATATATATATGTCACACATATATATATATATATATGTCACATATATATATATATATATGTGACATATATATATTTATATATATATATATATGTCACATATATATATATATATATATATGTCACATATATATATATATATATATATATATGTCACATATATATATATATATATATATATATATGAGGTAGGTAGAAGGATGGTGAATAAGAAATGATAACTCAAAACAAATTTAAGAGTTGAAACCCATCCTCTCTCTACTTCCTGTATACTACCCTCACTTCATTCATGTCTGCCCCTATCCCCCCTCCCTTCACTTCCGCTACTAACTCACCCCCCTCACCAAATTCACTTGTACTTGCACGTAATTTTGCTTTCAATAAAAATCATTTGACCGATGATGTCCATATGAATCGGAAGAAACGTTTCAACTCTTAAATTTGTTTTGAGTTATCATTTCTTGTTCACCATTCTTTTACCTACCTCATACTGTCGGATACTACATCCATCCTATCTCCATATATATATATATATATATATATATATATATATGTATATATATATATATATCACCCAGTGTAAGTGAATCAGCCATTTGTCGGTGTTTGTTTATATTTTCTAAAAATCTATGAACACCAGCGTTCATCAACAATTCTAAATAGATTGACCAATCATAAAGCAAAAGAGTCTCGCTGATTTCTTATTTTCTGTGACAAATTTATTTTTCCACAAACTAATGAAAGCTCTGATGAAGATCTATTGAAATAGATCAAAACACTGCAGTGTAGGTGAAATAAACATTACTCGTTTATGAACTTGTGTTTTTTCAACATTTTTTCACAATATTATATATATATATATATATATATATATATATATATATATAAATGACATTTTTAACTTAATATGAATATATAACATTTCTAAAAAAGGCAAACATATTGATTACAACACTAATATGAGAAAGACTTGTCCATAATATGTTAGTAAAGTTATCCATAATGTTTTCAAATATTAACTAATATTATATATATATATATATACATATATACATATATATATATAGAACATTATGTTATATGAATAAATCAGTTCACATATCTAGGTAGTAATATCTTATCTATAGAAATCAGTGTGAATATACTCATAGGAAAAGACAGATTATATGAAATTTGATCTGATAAGATATAGCTAGAATTCTTCCAAACTACAGCCATGTAAGTGCTACTGTATGGCTGCACCAATTGGACAAACGATTGGAGAAAAAGATAGATGGGAACTACACAAGTATAGTAAGTTGTTGAGATAGCCTAAAGTCGGTATCAGCCAATCAGCGAGGGAGACTATCCCCTTTTCATTAGTGCTAGACCAAAGAGATTGTTTTTGCGTCTGAGGTGGAGCGCCACACCTACAATCAGATCCTTACTTTACCGCACAGATCCCTGTGCTACTCATACGCTGAGTTGGCGAAGGCCGGTATCGAAGTAGGAACCTTGTGGTTTCTAGCCGAACACATCTACCGACTGAGCTAAGTGCTATTCTAAACAAATCCTGGAAGCAGCACCCCTCAAAAAAGCAGCTGTATGTCTACTTGCCTCCTATCACACAAACTATACAAACTGCTGTCGAAGATATATATATTCATATGAAACCGCCAGGAAACTAAAGCTAATAAGTAAAAAGTGCTCAATACCTAACTAGAGCAAATAATAAAGATAAACCTAATGAGTCAGATAAACCTACTAAAAGTTTCGCTTAGTGCTCTTCAGGGCTAAGATCCGACTATATATACCGTCGGATTCATTTCCTTACTCTTAACTCATATATATATATGTGTGTGTGTGTGTGTGTGTGTGTGTGTGTGTGAGAGAGAGAGAGAGAGAGAGAGAGAGAGAGAGAGAAGAGAGAGAGAGAGAGAGAGAGAGAGAGAGAGCTGGAAGTGACACAGGTGTCTAACAGGTTTAAATTCATAGTTTTTCCTATAGACTGTTTGGCATACCAAAGTTAAAGAGCCCATTCTGTCCAATTATTTTATCCATAGAAGGGGAAACAATAGTTGGTTTGATTTCTTTGTCCGAAGGCATATAAGTCTTAATGTCAAAGCCATTCTTGTAGAACATTAGTGGTACTATTTAACACATGAACTTATTAGTGATATTTACCTGTGGACACCTACACATGGACACACCAGCATGGGCCAAGCAGCATAGACTTATATTGATCAGCTCTGTATGGATACGAGTATTTACCTTGTACCGCATGTGTACAAATCAGGCACAAGGCCCTATTAATGTGGGACCACCCACAAGCCGAGACTAATGGGTAGCGGGTGAAAAATTGCGTTGATCCCGTCGGCATTCCCCCTCAAGGGGGGCGCCTCAGGCACTGGGCAATAAACCCAGCCCTGTCCCTTTAAATCAAGGGGACAGGTATTGCCTGGGGGGATAGCCCCCTGGGATCAACGCTGTTAATTGTAGCCACGGTCCAGGGCCGAAGCCACTGGTCCTCTGTTCCGAGAGGCGGGTGGGTATGAGTTCTATATGGATACTGGATGTCGTGAAGAGGACTTTCCAGGAGCGATGACTAATAGGGACAGGTAGTGAGTGAAAGTCATGAGAATCCATGCTGTCAGCAATGATGCAGTAATAATGAAATATTTTAAATCCCTCACAATCCTGTTAGTGAGGTTTAGAATATGCTGTTTACCTTTTACAGAGGATTAAGACCTCCCAAAAGTGGTCTCGTATGACACTTGCATCTGATGGTGAGGCTCCAGTTGTTGAGACCTGAAGAGTGTGGAGCACCTCTTCATTGCTATTACTCCCAGCTCCACTTTCACCTGTTAGGGTCCAATCTATTGATCAAATACATGTTTGAAAATTATTCATATTCAATAGGACAAAAAAAACCAAAAAACAAACAAAAAACAAAAAAACGCTTAAAAAAACAACTACACTAACAATAAAAATATGAACGTACTATGAACATGATTCCCTAACCTCCTGATATAGCATAACCCTAAACAGGTTGACATTGCTGTTCAAAAAATGACAACCAGTTTAGGAGAAGGAAAACTCTGTGTTCAGACCAGTTGTACTCTGCTTAAAAATTGGCCTTGTCGCATCGTGCTTGTGGTGGAGGGGTTGGATAAATACGTTGTCAAACATGTTTCTGTCTCACCTATTAGACAATACCACATAGTAGAAGACCTAACTTATCAATCAGCACTTATCTCTCTCTCTCCTTCTCTCTCTCCCTCTCCTCCTCTCTCTCTCCCCCTCCCCTCTCTCCCCCTCTCCCTCTCTTCTTCTCCCTCCCTCTCTCCCTCTTTCTCTCTCCCTCCCTCTCCCTCCCCCCTCTCTCTCCATCATTCTTTTCTGATTAACCTTATTTCCCAACCTCTCTTAATCAGTTTTCTCTCCCCTCTATCTACCTCATTATTTTCTCTTAATTATTCTCTCTCAACCTCTCATAATCTATTGTCCCTCTCTCTCTATCTTTCTCTGCACATTCTCTCTCTCGTCATTCTTTTCTATTTATCATTCTCTAACATTCTTAATCCCTCTCTATATCTGTCTCTCTATTTATCCCTTTCTATCATTCTCTTCTCATTATCCTTCTCTCAACCTTTCTTAATTCCCTCTCTCTTCTCTCTCTTTCTCATTTCTCTCCATCATTTTTTTTTCTCATATCCTTCTCTCCTACCCTCTCTTAATCAGTTTCTCTCTGTCTTTCCCTTTATTCCTTCCCATCATTCTATTTTCTTTATCCTTCTCTCTTTCAACCTCTCTCAACGAGTTTTCTCTCTCCCCCTTTTTCTCTGTCTGTCTTTCTCCTTAACATTCTCTCTCAATCAGTTTTCTCTCCCCCCCCCACCTTCTCTGTCGGTCTATCTCTTTCTCCTTAACATTCTCTCTTAATCAGTTTTCTCTCTCTCCCTTTCTCTGTCAGTCTCACTCTTTCTCCTTAACCTTCTCTCTCAATCAGTTTTCTCTCTTTCCGTTTCTCTGT
The DNA here is from genome assembly GCA_023376005.1 of Doryteuthis pealeii. Classification (NCBI taxonomy): domain Eukaryota; kingdom Metazoa; phylum Mollusca; class Cephalopoda; order Myopsida; family Loliginidae; genus Doryteuthis; species Doryteuthis pealeii. The sequence goes on from CM042151.1 coordinate 43,798,646, forward strand.
CAGTCTCTATCTTTCTCCTTAACCTTCTCTCTCAATCAGTTTTCTCTCTTTCCGTTTCTCTGTCAGTCTCTATCTTTCTCCTTAACATTCTCTCTCAATCAGTTTTCTCTCTTTCCGTTTCTCTGTCAGTCTCTATCTTTCTCCTTAACATCTCTCTCAATCAGTTTTCTCTTTCCGTTTCTCTGTCAGTCTCTATCTTCTCCTTAACATTCTCTCTCAATCAGTTTTCTCTCTTTCCGTTTCTCTGTCAGTCTCTATCTTTCTCCTTAACATTCTCTCTCAATCAGTTTTCTCTCTTTCCGTTTCTCTGTCAGTCTCTATCTTTCTCCTTAACATTCTCTCTCAATCAGTTTTCTCTCTTTCCGTTTCTCTGTCAGTCTCTATCTTTCTCCTTAACATTCTCTCTCAATCAGTTTTCTCTCTTTCCGTTTCTCTGTCAGTCTCTATCTTTCTCCTTAACATTCTCTCTCAATCAGTTTTCTCTCTTTCCGTTTCTCTGTCAGTCTCTATCTTTCTCCTTAACATTCTCTCTCAATCAGTTTCTCTCTTTCCGTTTCTCTGTCAGTCTCTATCTTTCCTCTTAACATTCTCTCTCAATCAGTTTTCTCTCTCCACCTCTCGACCTCTATCTTTCTCCTTAACATTCTCTCTTAATCAGTTTTCTCTCTCTCCCTTTCTCTGTCAGTCTCACTCTTTCTCCTTAACCTTCTCTCTTAATCAGTTTTCTCTCTCTCCCTTTCTCTGTCAGTCTCACTCTTCTCCTTAACCTTCTCTCTCAATCAGTTTTCTTTCTCCACCTCTCGGCCTCTCTCTTTCTCGTTAACCTTCTCTCTCAATCAGTTTTCACTCTCCACCTCTCGGTCTCTCTCTTTCTCCTTAACCTTCTCTCTCAATCAGTTTTCTCTCCCCCCCTTTCTCTGTCGGTCTCTGTCTTTCTCCTTAACCTTCTCTCTCAATAAGTTTCTCTCTCCCCCCCTCTCTTTCTCCTTAACCTTCACTCTCAATCGGTTTTCTCTCCCCCCTTTCTCTGTCGGTCTCTCTCTTTCTCCTTAACCTTCTCTCTCAATCAGTTTTCTCTCTCTCCCCTCTCTCCCTGTCGGTCTCTGTCTGTCTTCTTAACCTTCTCTCTCAATCTCTCTCAATCAGTTTTCTCCGCCCCCTTTCTCTGTCTCTATCTCTCTCTTTCTTCTTCTTCTCTCTCAATCAGTTTTCTCTTCCCCCTTTCTCTGTCGGTCTCTCTCTTTCTCCTTAACCTCTCTCAATCAGTTTTCTCTCTCCCCCTGCCTTTTTAACCTTCTCTTTCAATCTCTTTCGATCAGTCACCCCCTTTCTCTGTCTCTATTTCTCTCTTTCGTCTTAACCTTCTCTCTCAATCAGTTTTCACTTCCCCACTTTCTCTGTCGGTCTCTCTCTTTCTCCTTAACCTCCTCTCTCAATCAGTTTTCTCTCTCCACCTCTCTCCCTGTCAGTCTCTGTCTGTCTTCTTAACCTTCTCTCTCAACCTCTTTCAATCAGTTTTCTCCGCCCCCTTTCTCTGTCTCTATTTCTCTCTTTCTTCTCTCTCAACCTCTTCCAATCAGTTTCCCCCCTTTTCTCTGTCTCTATCTCTCTCTTTCTTCTTAACCTTCTCTCTCAACCTCTTTCAATCAGTCCCCCCTCTTTCTCTGTCTCTATCTCTCTCGTTCTTCTTAACCTTCTCTCTCAACCTCTTTCAATCAGTCCCCCCTTTCTCTGTCTCTATCTCTCTCTTTCTTCTTAACCCCTCTCTCTCAACTCCCCTTAATCAGTTTTTCAATCCGCCTCTCCAGTCCCCTTCGTTCTTTCATTAACTGATGGTGCATATCATTTATTGGCATAATTTACATTATTTTGCATAATTTCAATTTGAACACCTTTAACCATTCAAGATTTATGCCCATGCTCGGTTGGTGATGACGATGTCGGTGGGTGGTGGGGTGAGGGTTGTGGAGAGTGATGCAATGCCTGTAGGGCATGGAAGATGATGATTGTAGCCAATTTTATCTTTTAAAGAAACACGTGCGCTTGCAGGAAGATTCTTTTTTAACTGCATGGAAATTAAATCAAATACAATCAAGTTAAACCATTAGACATCTTTGTCTGAATTAACCTTGGACATTGTATTATTCAACTCTTTGTTCATCAGAATCAGGGAACATATGAAACAGGGATAATTAGCAATGATTCTCATTACATATGCACATACATCCAGTGCACTTTATATATATATATATATATATATATATATATATATATATATGTGTGTGTGTGTGTGTGTATTTGGGTAGCATTCTTTCATTTATACATGTAGAATTAAACAAAAGACACATCTCCTGTTTAACAATTTCATTTTTGATCTTTTCTAATTTTCTGGCCAACTTTTTAATGTTTGGGTGGAATTGGTGGATAAGTCCACCAAAGTTCAGTTCCCGAGTACTTTCGGCACTTCGGTTCCGGTTTTTTTCGGCACTTCGCTTCCGGTTTTTTTTCGGCACTTCGCTTCCGGTTTTTTTTTTTTTAATTTTTAATTAAAATTTTTTTTTAATATATATATACATATATATATATATATATATATATATATATATATATATATGCGTGTGTGTGTGTGTGTGTGTGTGTGTTTGGGCAGCATTCTTTCATTTATGCTTGTAGAATTAAACAAAAGACACATCTGTTTAACAATTTTATTTGTGATTTTTTAAAAGTTTTCTGGCCAACTTTTTAATATTTGGGTGGAATTCGTGGAAAAAAAACTGGAACACATCACCCCTGATGATGGCACTTCGAAGTACCGAAAGTACTCGGGACATGAACTTTGGTGGACTAATCCACGAATTCCACCCAAATATTAAAAAGTTGGCCAGAAAACTTGAAAAAAATCACAAATAAAATTGTTAAACAGTCTTTTGTTTAATTCAACATGCACACACACACACACACACACACACACACACATATATATATATATATATATATATATATCCCGGTTACTTTTTAATCCACCAAGCAAACAAATATATTTACTTCTGGATTAAAAATAACGATTTAAATGTACTCAATACAAAGAGCTAAATATACGTTTGAAGATTCGCGCTACGATGAGAAACTGCAGTCGGAAATTTTAAGCCATTCGTATTTAAAACATATATATATATATATATATATATATATATATATATATATATATATTCTCTCAAAGAAAGAAAAACTTAACCGTTTTTTTTATAATATCTATTTCGACCAGAAACTAAAAATAAGTCTAGCCTCTTCAGACAGATTTTACAAATAATCTTTATTTGTAAAATCTGCCTGAAAAGGCTCAACTCATTTTGAGTTTCTGGTCGAAATAAATATTATAACAGATGAGGGTTTGATTAGTTTTTCTTTCTTTGAAAGTTAAATGTGGCTCTGTATATAATTAGATTATTGGTTATTATACATTGAGTTCTCTTAGGGATTTAATAAAATACTTGAATGAATATATATGTTTGTCCCTACAAGAAAATACCAATGGTTGTCCAGTGAGATTTTGATGATCCCAAATAGAATCATCCCTTACTCACCAGTCATTTGGATTATCTTACACACACACACACACACATACACACACACACACACACACACACATATATATATATATCTATTATAGTGTACAATACATTTAATGTACCATTGTTACCAGGCAGCAAGGAAACCAATGGTAACAATGGCACCTTAAATGTATTGTACACTATAATAGATGAATAAATAAATAAATAAATACAGCTCTTACACACGTAATCGAACACTTTATTTTCAATTTTCCAATACAAACAAAGGACTACCAATATATATATATATAAAATATGGAACACTGAATGAAAATGCAAGATCAGGTTGTTGGAAATTAACAAGGTTTTACGCTGGGTAGAGAATGCTTCTACCATAAAAATGACTTGATTAGGTCACACGTGTGGTGAGCTGTGTCCACTCAGTACGAACCCTAATCCAAAAGTGTCATTGGGGGAAATCCCACTTCTGGGTTCCCATCAGTCCCCTACTAATCAAGGAGAGCAACTAGATTTCGTTAGGTTTAAACGTAACAATATCTAAAAATAATAATAGCTTGAATAATGTACACATGGATAAACTCCTGACCGAAACATGTGTAGGTAATATTGATTAAAATATCCTATATTATCCATTTTATACTTTCTTTCGTTTATTCATTTTTTCAACATATATATATATATATATATATATATATATATATATATATATATAATGTTGAAAGGAAAAATAAACAAAGGAAAGAAAATGCTGAATGGATAAAATAGATTTACTTGACACCAAACATTTTACTCTGATGAAGGCCGTTATTTTTTGTATGCTTAAAGATTTTTTTAGTTTTCTATTATCATTATTTTATTTTATATTTGAAATAATAATGAATGGAATACATGTGTACATGAACAAACTCCCGGTCGAAACACGTGTAAGTAAAGTAAATTTATTTTATCCATTCAGCATTTTCTTTCCTTTGTTTATTTTTTCCTTTCAACATACCGTCGGATTCGCTTCCATTTTCAACGTCATATATATATATCTTATTATAATGGAGATTGTGGGTTTGTCTGTCTGTAACCGAAACTATATTACTATACAAGTCACAATTCCTTTCGTTATTTACATCATATTCTCCATGATTTTATTTTTATTTAAACCTCAATTATTAATAAAATTGTTTTACATTACTTACACTGTTGACCATATCTACATACTAATAACATGCAATTGTATTTATATATACAACAAAATAGAGGTTTACAGTGTGAATGGGAAGGCTGATTTGCATATTCATCTTAAAAAATTGATTTTGAAATATATGCTTAGTATTATTGATTTCTAATTGTTTGGTTTTATCTTATTGAATATGAGCAAAATCTCTTCAATAAATCTTAAAAGAAATCCCTTAACAAGAAGAACTAACTGTAATATTATTCTTTACTTCCTATTTTAGCTAAACATTTTAATTAGGAAAATTTACCAATGAAAGACGGGAGTAAGGGAAAATGATGGAAGAGTTAGTTTCAAAGTTGTTCTATTTTCAATCATACCCCCCTGTTCAAAATCTTTTATCTACATTCTTATTCAGTTTCATTAGCCTTTCTAATTTAATATGATATTTTATTATATTAAAACTTAAATACTTGCACCCGGAGGGTGCATATATTTGCTAGTATATATATATATATATATATATATATATATATATATATATATATATATATATATATATATATAAGAAATTATCAAACATAAATAAAGAATTACCAACAAATTTCAGCTTGCTTAACTTTAAAAAAAAAAAGAAATTAAATTAAAATTTTCCTTTTTAAACAAACTTTCTTTTCAAAGTTTTTTTCAAACATAAACAGTAAAAATTTAAATATTTTCAAACCACGGAAACTCTTTGAGAATTTAGAATACATTCATTTGTGACGTAAACACTTTTGAATATATTTTTCTTGTATTACTCGTAAGCAGATATCCACAACACAAATCTATTATTAATGGAGATTTGCTTCCGGTTTTTTGTCTGTAACAAAAATTACGTCACTGTTTACGTCACATTACCCAACATCGTCATAACATAGAATAAATACACTCAAAATTTGAACATGCAGCATTAGACAGTCCTCATTCTTTTTAAAACAAGTTTTAATAAATACATGACTGGTATTATATATCTATATATAGTTTGTTTTATTTTAATACATATTTAAAGTTTACATGTCAAATTGTTTTATTTTTTAATCCTTTCATGAATTTGATGATTTTACCTACTTAGGGTACAAACTCGCTGACATTGAATTTTTTACTCCCACTCCTCAGGCAACATGTTTCAAAAATTTGTTTTTACATCGTCCGGAGGGTGTTTTTATGTTTTGTACTAGTACAAATAATTCATTTTAAGACATAAATTACTCTCTGTTTATTTTTGTTTTACGGCATATGAACCACGATGGGTCATTTAATTCCGGCAAAGTTTTGAAAGATTCGTAGCGATACTTTGGAACTCAATTATTTTTTGTAAACAAATTTTCTATTTAACCCATAGATGGGACCCTAACAGGTACTACCACTCCGGGTCAGAGTGGGCCTGGGAGCAATGGTGATGAAGGGGTGCTCCACATTCCCCAAACCTCCAAAACTGGAACCTCACTATCAGATAGAGTTTAACGTCATTCCCAGGACATGAAGACCCTCAGCCACCACCCTCTAGCACCCATATGATAAAAAGTGTTGGGGCTTGCCATTAGGGCAATAGGGTTGGGACAATCATATAGTTGCTAGGGCTTGATGTGACCAGCCGATTGATTAGAGGGGGCCTCTCCAACCGCCCGTCTAGCCTAAGTAAGGGTCTAAATGGTGTGTTGCATGTCATGGACTGCTCATCCACAAGGACTGTGTCCTTAAGCATCACAGGTCACCAGTCACAGCGAACAGGTGACCCCAGGGGGGGGTCTTACCTCTCTGCAGAGGTGCAGTTGATATATTCTAAAGCTCGACCTGACAGGACTGAAATTACTGCTGAATATTCTGCTCACAAAAGTTGAGGAATTTTGCTCTTGTAAATCCGAATCGAAAAATGTCCAAATCAAGCTTGATTGCAATTTAGTGAAAATAAGTAAAGAGAAAAAATAAAAATAAAAATAAGAAAGAACAATAAATTTGTTTTTGTTTTTGTTGTCTGAATCTTACAAATTAAGAATTAAGGGAAGACTAATGTTCAGGTCGTTCACCCAACAAAATTAACTCGATTTGTAAGGGGCGGAGTATCCCTATATATGGGGGAACGTTCTAGATATGTAGGTCTGTTTTGAATGCCTGTTGTATTGACTGGTTCTATTGGTATGAAATTATGTGTATTATGAAATGTATGTGAAATGTATGAATATCTATGACCGTGTGTGTGTGAGTATAACAGTTCTGTGTATGTGAATTGGCCACGTGAAGGTGTATGAATATCTATGACCGTGTGTGTGAGTATAACCGTTCTGTGTGTATGAATTGGCCACGTGAAGGTGTATGAACATCTATGACCGTGTGTGAGTAACAGTTCTGTGTATGTGAATTAGGCACGTGAAAGTGTATGAACATCTATGACAGTGTGTGAGTGTAGCAGTTCTGTGTATGTGAATTGGCCACGTGAAAGTCTATGAATATCTATGACCGTGTTTGTGAGTATAACAGTTCTGTGTGTGTAAATTGGTCGCGTGGACGTGTATGAACATTTATGACCGTGCGTGAGTATAACAATTCTGTGTATGTGAATTGGTCACGTGAACGTGTATGAATATCTATGACCGTGTGTGTGAGTATAACCGTTCTGTGTGTATGAATTGGCCACGTGAAGGTGTATGAATATCTATCACCATGTGTGAGTATATAACAGTTCTGTGTATGTGAATTGGCCACGTGAAGGTGTATGAATATCTATGACCGTGTGTGTGAGTATAACAGTTCTGTGTATGTGAATTGGCCACGTCAAGGTGTATGGACATCTATGAACGTGTGTGAGTATATAACAGTTCTGTGTATGTGAATTGGCCACGTGAAGATGTATGAACATCTATGAACGTGTGTGAGTATATAACTGTTCTGTGTATGTGAATTGGCCACATGAAAGTGTATGATTATCTATCACCATGTGTGAGTTGTTATACTCACACATGGTGACAGATAATCATTCTGTGTATGTGAATTGGCCACGTGAAAGTGTATGAACATCTATGACCGTGTGTGAGTATAACAGTTCTGTGTATGTGAATTGGCCACATGAAGGTGAACGTATGTGTGTATTGAATGTACAGTGTATTTTTTTGATTTGTTTTTTTAATATGATTTATTGCTTGTCAAGTAAATCGGTAATTGCTTTATCAAATAATTATCCAAGTAACGATCTTAAGTCTAACTTATTAATTTGATACTACTCCGTTTTTCCGGTCAGGGCGGAGAAGGAGAGTCCTCTTGGCGTAAGTGACTAACGAGCTGGATTGCAATACTGCAGTAAGTTTGAAACCCCAGTCGTGCTATTACAGTGTTTCTAGTTCGATACCAGTCCTCGCCAACTCAGCGTATGAGTAGCACAGGGATCCGTGCGGTAAAGTGAGGATCTGACGGTAGGTGTGGCGCACTCACTTCAGACGCTAAAAAACAATCTCCTTGGTCTAGAGCTAGTCAAAAGGGGGTAGACTCCTTGGCTGTCTGACTGATACCGACTTTAAGCCAACCTGCCGACTTATATATACAAGGTGTGTCAAAAAGTATCAAAAAGTTTTTTTCTACTTTTTTACATTGTATTCTGAAAAAATTAACGTTCCATCCATTGTTCAATTCATGACACAACATGTATTCTGAAAAAATTAACGTTCCATCCATTGTTCAATTCTATCTTGGTAAATACAGCTTCAAACTTGGCACTTGTATGACACAAACTTGTATTCTGAAAAAAGTAACGTTCCATCCATTGTTCAATTCTATCTTGGTAAATACAGCTTCAAACTTGGCACTTTTATGACACAACTTGTATTCTGGAAAAAATTAACGTTCCATCCATTGTTCAATTCTATCTTGGTAAATACAGCTTCAAACTTGGCACTTTTATTACACAACTTGTATTCTGAAAAAAAATTAACGTTCCATCCATTGTTCAATTCTATCTTGGTAAATACAGCTTCAAACTTGGCACTTTTATTACACAACTTGTATTCTGAAAAAATTAACGTTCCATCCATTGTTCAATTCTATCTTGGTAAATACAGCTTCAGTCACAATACTTTTTATGACACACCTTGTATGTGTGTGCATATATATATATATATATATATATATATATATATATATATATTGTCGTATGTAGCGTGACTTGATTAACTCGTACGCATCTTGTAAAAAGAAGATAAACTACAATACATTAATCTGCAAATGCTGCATCGTATTTATCTGTAGACATAAACAGTTGTGTTGAGCTGTGGAATTAATTTATCTCTCCACGCCTCCATCTGCACTAATTAACGCAAGATGTAATGATGTGCCACTGTCTACAACGACTAATGAAGACATTCTCTCGTCTGCCTTGAGTCGGTGGGGTGGGGGTCGATTGATGAGGACTGTCTTTTATTGTATTTTCTTCTTCATTCTTTTTTCTTCTTCTTTTTCGTTTTTATAGCAATTCTTTTGACAGTAAAATGTTAGATTTGTGTGGCCCAATCAGATTGAAGATAAAGATTAAGAAGAAGACGTTTATTCGAAACAATCACAGGAATAAATAAATAAATAAATAAATAAGCAAATAATATAATAATAATAATAATAATAATAATAATAATAATAGAAAATATTGTGGATTTTTAGAAAGAGATTCTTTAAGTCACTCTTGGCGTTTAGAGTTTTGATAAGATTATTCTCCCTCCACCCCCTCTCTCTCTCTTTTCTTTTCTTCTCTTCTTTTTCATGGTTGTTGGAAGTGATACAATTACTTTCCAATTTTTGGTCTGTTCTTCTTCCGTATAGAATCATTATGTGAATTTCTGGGTGTTAGTTAGGAACTAAATTACTTTTCTGTTTCCTTTTCTCCCATCTGATGTCTTTTATTTGAATTTCTGACTGTTAAGACAAAATGATGTTTCTTTTATTCTTCTCTTCTTATCATTATTGAATGAATCTTATTATTATTATTATTATTATTATTATTGAATCTTCTTTTCTTCTTCTTCTTATTATTGAATCTTCTTCTTCTTCTTCTCTTATTATTATTATTGAATTTTCTTCTTCTTCTTCTTCTTCTTCTTCTTCTTTTCTTCTTCTTATTATTATTATTATTATTATTGAATCTTCTTCTTCTTCTTCTTCTTCTTCTTCTTATTATTATTATTATTATTGAATCTTCTTCTTCTTATTATTATTATTATTATTATTGAATTTTCTTCTTCTTATTATTATTATTATTGAATTTTTCTTCTTCTTTTATTATTATTGAATCTTCTTCTTCTTCTTCTTATTATTATTATTGACTTTTTTCTTCTTTCTTCTTCTTCTTCTTATTATTATTATTATTGAATTCTTCTTCTTCTTCTTCTTCTTCTTCTTCTTCTTCTTCTTATTATTTTTTTCTTCTTCTTATTATTATTATTATTTCTTCTTCTTATTATTATTATTATTGAAATTTTCTTCTTATTATTATTATTATTATTATTATTGATTTTCTTCTTCTTCTTCTTCTTCTTATTATTGAATTTTCTTCTTCTTTTATTATTATTATTGAATCTTCTTCTTCTTATTATTATTATTTTATTAAATCTTCTTTTTTTCTCTTATTGAATCTTCTTCTTCCACCACCACCTAGTCTCATTGAGTGTCTGCAAGTCAAAACGTGACATGATTAAAGACTTGTGTGATGTGACAGAAGATATGTTTTATATATCGTATGAATAAAATATTGTTAACTTTCCTGTTTTAAAATGGCCACCGGTTCTTCTACTGCTAACTAGTCTCTTTAGAAGTTTGCGAGTCAAAACGTGAAATTAATTAGAGACTTGTATAACGCGATAGAAGACATCTTTCCTATATAGTATTAATATAATAGTGTTACATTTCCCGTTTTAAAATGGCCGCCTGTTCAACTGCAACAAAACAAAAGCAAAGAAACTGATTATTATTTATAGAATTACATTCCCAATGATTTCTTGTTTCTATAGTCTTTTTTATTTTGAAAATTTATTCTTTTAATTTACAATTTTTGATCTTTTAGGTCATTTAATTATAAATTTAGCATTAGTATGTGTGGAACTCCCCCCCACAAAGATATTTGGGTGACTTGAATTGCTCTCCACACCAAAAGGGTTAATTCTTTAAACTCTGGATATAATAAAGATAACTATGAAAATGCTAAGGACCATATGACCTTTAGGCATCCCTTTTGCGGTCTTGTTTCATAAGGACATTTTTTTCATTTACACCGTCAACATCCAGTTGTTTGTTAAAAGATGATTTTTACAGTTCTTTCTTAAATTATAAAGCTAACCCCTAACCCTAACCCCTAACAAACAACCAGATGTTGACGATGTAATGAAAGAAATTTCCTTATGTAAACGAGATCACAAAAGGGGTGCTTAAAGGTCATATGATTTAATGCTAATTAGAATTCTTCACCCCTTCCTAAAAAAGAAGCATCAATATCATCATGGAATGGGAACCTATGGGGTATAAGTGGTCTTGGGTGTTTTATAGGTTTAAAGTAGCTGGGATATTCTTGGCTGTGTGTTCCTCGGGTTTCTTTTAACCCCATCTCTTTTTGGTGGTCGCACTGAAAAGAAGGCATTCAAAGAATGAGAAAGGAAAGAGACAAAGGCAGAAGGTGGCTTTATGACTTAGGCTTTGTTGACCAGGTCATAGTGTTACATATTAATTGGATCCCTATTACTTTTTAAGGTAGTATAGAAATCCTTATGGCAATCAGTACAGCTGATGGCCTTGAGAGTGAGTGACAATGCTTGACCTCACTCTCACCTTGCTTTCTGGGGATAGAATCGTGAGAACGGAACCCCGATAGAAAGCCCTTTCCGGTTTAAGGTGGGCAACTCAGTTAGTCAGTTGCCTTAGTCAGTTGCAGTAGTTAGTTGCAGTAAGTCAGTTGCAGAGTTAGAAGCTAGCAAGATGTGACTCTCCGCGCGCATTTGTCTGGTCTTGGGGATCCAGAATAAACTAACATCCAAAGTAAATCAAAGTCTTGTTGTTATTACTAAAAGCTAACAATGACACAAGGCTTCTGATAAGAAATGATCCCCAGCAGAACCAGACACGGAATCCCCAGATAAGAAAGACCAGACGAGACCATTAGAAGATAGAAGACAGAAGACTAGACGATCAGAAGACGGCCGGAAGAATAGACCAGAGTAAGACGTAACAAATATATCTATATGGTACCGTGACGAACGGCTACGCAACAATAGTCGCCTATAGCAAGGGAAAATCTCCCTGGATAGTAGAACCAACTTGACCCAGTCACGGCCTCAGTTCGAATGGCCGAGATATTCTTTTAGGAGTAGGAGTCAGTCCTTTTTGTTCGACTTGTGAAGAGGGTTTCTTCCGGTGAAGCCCATGGGAGTTTGTTATTTTTTTATGTTTTTTTTTTATTCTAATTTTATTTTCGTTTTATTTTAATCCCCACAGAACCCACTAGTTCACATGTTATTTAATGACTTATAAATTTTCGTAAATAGACATTTTGGTATTGATTACCAAGGAAAAGCAGATGTAAAAAAAAAAGAGGAAAACAGAATTAAAAAAAACAAACATTAAAAATCAATACACTTGATGAAAAGTTAGTAAACACACACAACCAAAAAAAAAAAGGCCATTTTATCCCAGACAACTCTAGATTATCCTGCAAGTAGGTTTAATTTTTTTTTCCTTCTCAGAGAATTGCAATAAACCACCAGATTTTCAGTGATTATAAATCCGGGTTTTAAATACATAGCAAGGAAAAGGAGAAAAAAATCGTGTTTTGTCATATTTCAACAAATCTAATTTGAAAACACTAAAAAGAACGAATCAACAAAGTGAATAAAAAAATTTTTAAAAAATGCAAAATTGTCTCTGGTTGATTAGCGATAAAGTAGTTCAATCCTTTCCTCTTAAGAAAGCAAATAATACCATCTTGTTTTTTGTTTTTTTGTTTAAATTCTATTTTGCTTTTAATCTTCGTAAAGAAGATAATAATGGTTCAAGTCAGAATCTGCATGTGATTATGAGTTTCAACCGAGGACTTAGTCTTAGTTACTCCGCCATTTAATTTGCTTTGTTTCAATTTTACTGAGAGATTTTCTCTTTCTGTTTTTATTCATTATTTTTCTTCTTTTAAATCTTTTAGCTCTTTTATTGTCAGTAAGACTCATAACTTCTGATTTATCTTAAGTCCATTTGACAAGTTTTGTGTCAAAAATTTTGAGAAAGAAGAACATGACAGTTTAGAGGATCAGTTCTAAAGACAATGACAAGAGGAAATTATACATAAATTCAAAAGAAGAAGAAGAAGAAGAAAACATATTGAAAACATACATAGAAATTAGAAAAGAAGAAGAAGAAGAAGAAGAAAGACACATAGAAATTTACATAGAAGAAGAAGAAGAAGAAGAAGAAGAAGAAGAAGAACATACATAGAAATTCAAAAGAAGAAGAAGAAGAAGAAGAAAACATACATAGAAATTCAAAAGAAGAAGAAGAAGAAATACATAGAAATTCAAAGAAGAAGATACAAAAGAAGAAGAAGAAGAAGATAGAAATTCAAAAGAAGAAGAAGAAGAGAAAACATACATCAAAAGAAGAAGAGAAGAAAAATACATAGAAATTCAAAAAGAAGAAGAAGAAGAAGAACATACATAGAAATTCAAAGAAGAAGAAGAAGAAGAAGATACATAGAAATTCAAAAGAAGAAGAAGAAGAAGAAGAAACATACATAGAAATTCAAAAGAAGAAGAAGAAGAAGAAGAGATTCAGAAAACATACATAGAAATTCAAAAGAAGAAAAGAAGAAGAAGAAGAAGAAACATACATAGAAATTCAAAGAAGAGAAGAAGAGAAGAAGAAACATACATAGAAATTCAAACAAGAAAGAAGAAGAAGAAGAAGAAGAAAAACATACATAGAAATTCAAAAGAAGAAGAAGAAGAAGAAGAAGAAATTCAAAGAAGAAGAAAGAAGAAGAAAGAAGAAGAAAACATACATAGAAATTCAAAAGAAGAAGAAGAAGAGAAGAAGAAAACATACATAGAAATTCAAAAAAGAAGAAGAAGAAGAAGAAGAAACATACATAGAAATTCAGAAGAAGAAGAAGAAGAAAAACATACATAGAAATTCATAGAAATTCAAAAGAAGAAGAAGAGAAGAAAATGCATAGAAATTCAAAAGAAGAAGAAAAAAAACATACATAGAAATTCAAAAGAAGGAGAAGAAGGAAGAAGAAGAAGATAGAAATTCAAAAGAAGAAGAAGAAAAAAAAAACACACAGAAATTCAAAAAGAAGAAGAAGAAGAAAAAAAACATACATAGAAATGCAAAAGAAGAAGAAGAGAAATACATAGAAATTCGAAAGAAGAAGAAGAAGAAAAAATACATAGAAATTTCAAGAAGAAGAAGAAGAAGAAGAAAAAACAACATACATAGAAATTCAAGAAGAAAAAGAAGAAGAAAAAAAACATACATAGAAATTCAAAAGAAGAAGAAGAAGAAATACATAAAAATTCTAAAGAAGAAGAACAAAAACAACATTCATAGAAATTCGAAAGAAGAAAAAAGATGTAAGGGAATCATATAATAAAATATTGGTAATTTTATTTTCTATAGTTTAGAATTGTTCACTAGGCAGTGTTTTTTTAGAAGTAAGTAAAGTAAAGTCATTGGGGTGAACTTAAGTCGGTATCAGCCAACCAACGAGGAGTCTATCCCCTTTTCACTGTTACATAATCTATGTGGCAGCATAGATTATTGACAACACAGTAGAATAGGGCTTTCAAATCAGAACGTAGGCAGGTAGGTTACTGTGGAAAAACACCAGACCGTTGGGTAAAAGCGGAAATCTCACATGTTACGTGATTTGACTTAGTTAAGTCAGTTCCAGCCAAGATACGGCGCAGTGCAGACATGTGACTGTGGGACTGGGATCTGTCCATGCGGTGATTGAAAAGAAGCCTTTAGTTATAAAATAAAAGCTTTGATCAAAGTAATACAAGTCTTGTTAGTTATTACATGACTTTAAAAGAACTAAGAAGTTATTAGAAGCCCAGCTAGAATCTAGATGACTGACACGCCGATCAGCCAATAGAAGTAAAGATCCAGCATGGCAATTCAACGAAGATAGAATGAAGAACAAGTAAGTAAACAACTGTCTATCTATCTGTCTGTCACTCTCTCTCTATGTTGGTCCACTCTCTCTTTATCACAAAAGAACTCTTATTTATGTACCCGACGAGGAAACGAGTACATAACATCACTAGCGCTAGACCAAGGAAATTATTTTGAATCTATTTCAAACTATGACAGTCCATTTTAGGACTCTCCAGAGGTAACACACAAGTTGTGTCTTTGTCCTTTGGGATTGAGGGACTTGCCCCCCACACTGTCCCACAGCCACAGGCATTCCGTGTACCAATTACACGGACACTTCTACACTCTATTGTTTCACTGAGGCTCCACGCACTAGTTATGTCTGTTCTGTGATTTTTCTACATAGTAAATGACAACAATTAGCCTCTATTTAGTAGCCTCAAGACTATCAACAAAGATTATTTTCCTTAGGACATTCATCTATCCTTTTTTTTTGTGTCTGTTAGCATTTTCTGTCTAAAACCCCCAAGATGTAATGCAAAAATGGAAATCCTAATTATTTGGTGTCGCTTACCACTGATTTTCTTTTGAGTGTTGTCACCTCAGCTAAATAATGGACCATTCTGTTTTTGATATAAAGAAAGGGAGAAAAAAGCACATGCTACATAGAAAAAAGATAATAAGAAAGAAAGAAAGAAAGAAACAGAGAAAGAGAGAGAGAGAGAGACAGAGAGAGAGAGAGAGAGAGTAGGTGAAAGATAGAGACAAGGTGTGTGTGCATGGAAGCAATGATGATAATCTGTTTCAATGAAAAGAAAAAAAGAAAGAAAAAAACATGTGAAAGAGTTAAAATCAAGATTATTATACTTTTTGCATAATAAAATATTTTGAAAGGAAAATAGTATTTTAAGAGAACTACAAATACAAGGACTGAAGCGACACAAAGTCGGTTTAAAGTGGGGTGGTCCACAGGAAGCATGACTCCAGGAGTGGTTAAAATAGCTAAGGAAAATAGTATTTTAAGAGAACTACAAATGCAAGGACTGAAGGATATATCAAATGTTGTAATGATTAAATTGTCATACTGGGAGGTATCCTCAGGTCCTGCTAGTCATATTTAATCTAAGAACATCAAATACTGCAAAAAAGGCTAAGAAGTAAACTAAACAAAAGATATGATCAAAACAACAAAAATGAGGATACTAGATACAAGAAAGTTTATTTGCTATCATTTTGGTTGGGATTTGTTAAATATTTATGTTTACTAGCAAATATATGCACCCTCCGGGTGCAAGTAGTTAAGTTTTAATATAATAAAATATCATATTAAATTAGAAAGGCTAATGAAACTGAATAAAAATGCAGATAACATGATTTGGAACAGAGGGGGTATGATTGAAAAATAGAACAACTTTGAAACTCTTCCATTATTTTCAATTACTCCTATTCCTAATTTAACTATTTAGTTAAAATAGGAAGTAAAGAATAATATTACAGTTATTTCTTTTTGTTAGGGGATTTCTTTTAAGATTTATTGAAGAGAATTTTGCTCATATTCAATAAGATGAAACTAAACAATTAGAAATCAATAATATTAAGCACATATTTATTAAAATCATTTTTTAAAGATCAATATGCAAATTAGCCTTCCCATTCACACTGTAAACCGCTGTTTTGTTGTATATATAAATACAACTGCATGTTATTTGTATGTAAATATGGTCAGCAGTCTTAATGATGTAAAACAATTTTATTAATAATTGAGTCCTAAATAAAAATAAAATCATGGAGAATGGGATGCAGATAACAAAGGGAATTGTGACTTGTATAGTAATATAGTTTCGGTTACAGACAGAAAAACATACAATCTCCATTATAATAAGATATGATGTTCGAAGAAATGATAGACAACAATTATAAAAACAATACCATCCGGCAGAAATCACATGCAGGCTTCACTTCAGGATGTGCATATAGCACAATGCATGGATGCAGTATGCATCTGTGCATGCGGGTGTAGGTGTGTATATATAATTCTAGGTAGATAACTGAATAGGTAGTAAGAAAACCCACATATAAGATAAGTGTGTGTGTGTGTGTATAAATTGGGAATGGATTGGGATCACCCACAGATGGGTGTGTGTGTTCAAGTAGATAATGTGTGTATATATATGTATAGATAGATAGATAGATACATATGTGCGTATGTATACATACATGTGTGTATGTGTGTATACATATATATTGTACTAGCAAATATATGCACCCTCCGGGTGCAAGTATTTAAGTTTTGATATAATAAAATATCATATTAAATTAGAAAGGCTAATGAAACTAAGAATGCAGATAAAAAGATCTGCAACAGAGGGGGTATAATCGAAAGATAGAACAACTTTTAAACTAACTATTCCATCATTTTCCATTACTCCCCTCTTTCATTGGTAAATTTTCCTAATTTAACTATTTAGTTAAAATAGGAAGTAAAGGATAATATTACAGTTATTTCTTCTTGTAAATAAATTTCTTTTAAGATTTATCCACAAGATTTTTGTTTATATTTCTTAAGATAAAACCAAACAATTAGAAATCAATAATACCAAGCACATATTTATTAAAATAAAATTTTTAAATATCAATATGCAAATTAGCCTTCTCGTTCAAACTGTAAACCGCTATTTTGTTGTATATATAAATACAATTGCATGTTATTAGTACGTAGATATGGTCAACAGTATTAATAATGTAAAACAATTTTTATTAATAACTGAAGGTTTAAAAGAATGAAATCATGGAGAATTTGACGTAAATAATTAAGGGAATTGTGACTTGAGTAGTAATATAGTTTCGGTTACAGACAGAAAAAACACAATCTCCATTATAATAAGATGTGTAAGTAGGTATATTGGTTGTGGTTGTCAATAGTTCAGTCCACCCATTAAAACCTAAGGAAGATCAAGAAGGATAATAATCTCTTCTTAGGAGACAGAGAGACTGGGTTTTGACCAATTTGAGGGTCAACTATAGTTTAGATCAGCAATAAAGATTGACCCAGTTAAACACAAAGAAAACTGAAATCACGCGGGGGTGGATGGAAATCTCGTGTGGACGAGAGTTGAGATGGGATTTGGGAGAAGGGGGAAATTTGAAAGGAGTTAGTCAGTTAGATCTTGGTCAGTGAAGAAGCAACATCTCCCTTAGAGCCTTGTAGCATAGAAGTCAACTTTAGAAGAAGTCCTTAAGGGAGCAAGAGGGGCGGGGGCTTGTGCCCCTCTCATCTCGACAGACAGTGGAAATGAATTAGAAGCAATGCAAGTGTTAAGTATCTGGTCGGCATCCTTAGTTCCAGATGTAGTAAGTAAGTAAGCAAGCCAATAAGAATCCGGTGTTATAGTATTCTTTGTAAGTCCGACGTCCAAGATGATCCAAATAGCAATGAGCCAAGGTTAAGAATCAGACCTCTATTAATACAGCAACAGCAGCAGCAGCACTGCCAGTGATTGGACAATAGGAGTCTTTCTCGGGTCACGTTGTAGTCGACGAGTCTATATTTAGAAGTGACGATTTGCCCCATGCCTTATATCACAAAAAATCCAACAGCAAGTTGTATGCCTATTTTTGTCTTGTTGTTTGTTCTCTCTTTCTCCTTTGTAACACTTGTTTGTTTGTGCACCACTCGGCGGGGGCCCCTGCGAGATGTTTTGAGCATATATGTACAATGTGGCGATCCAGGGAAATTGCTAGACGAGACAAGATGAACGACCAGAAGGAAGCAGTGCAGCAAGGATGCAGTGAATGCAGGACGGGATGCAGAGAAATGTGCAAAGAGGCCTCGCAGCCCGCCCGGTGGTGTCACATGCATATCTTTGTTTAAAACTATCCCATATTTCTATTAAAAGAAAAGCTATGAATAGTTGCTATACTTAGCCTTGTATTCTTAGTGACTTTTCTGATCTCTCTGCACCCAAAAATATCAGGCTTATGGTGAAAGAAAAATGAAGCAAAATAGCACTCAAATAGTTAAACATTCCTTGTCAGTCAATTCAAACCCCCATCCTATTTACACATTTCTTTTAATCTCTCTCAAACTCTTCTCTTCAGTCCTTGCATTTGTATTGGTTTGGTTTGTTTTGTTTTACCGCATATCAACCTCAGTGGGTCATTTAATGCCGATAAATTTTGAAATAAATCAATTCTTAATGGATAATACAATTCTTTTATAAATACATTTTTCTATTTAACCCATAGATGGGACCCTAACAGGTACTACCACTCCGGGTCAGAGTGGACCAGGGAGCAATGGTGATGAAGGGGTGCTCCACATTCCCCAAACCTCCAAAACTGGAACCTCACCATCAGATAGAGTTTAACGTCATTCCCAGGACATGTAGACCCGCAGCCGCCGCCTTCTAGCATCCATATGATAAAAAGGGGTTGGGGCTTGCCATAAGGGCTTGCATTTGTAGTTCTCTTAAAACACTATTTTCCTTAGCTATTTTAGCAACTCCTGGAGTCATGCTTCCTCGTTTTAATGGTGAAGCAGTTTTGGTCAACCAGCAAGAACATTCATCAACTCAGTGCAAACACTGGATGCTGTCTAGAGGACTAACCTAGTTATGGCAGAGAGAGAGAGAGAGAGTCACAGGGATACATGCTGTTAGCATGCCTTGTTGATAATGAATGTAGAATAATCATAATAAGTTCCAATTACCATCGAATTGGTAAGACAAGGCAACAGATAGCTGTAACTCAATACAGATCTAACCTTGTTGCAATCCTACTGCAGAATGCCAGAGTACTTATGAAGCCTCTTAACATCATAGCAAACAAGCAGCCAATCAGGACTCAAGGAATGGAATCACCCAAATACATGAATGGACTGTTTTTGAATCCCATAAGTACCAGCTATCTTGGGCACTAGTTTAGTTGTGCTTAGCCAGTTGCTGTTGTCTAAACCAACAGTATACTGACTGACTGACTTCAATAATTAATGGCACAGAGAGAGAGAGAGAGAGAGAGAGAGAGAGAGAGAGAGGGGGGAGAGAGAGACTCATAGGGATCCATGCTGTTAGCATACCTTGTTGATAATGAAGATATTTTAGATGTTGTCCGAGTTTAGCCTGCCCCAGGCACCAGGAATCCTAGGGCCGATTCTGATTACTAGCTTTTTTGTTTATATTCATGTTTTAAGTCTTTTGTAGACTTTTATTCCCCAAATTCTCACTGTCTTCATTGATTTAATGATGAAGCAGCATTTTTTAATTTTTTATCTTTATTTCTTTTATTCATTGCTGCTTTATTGCTGCACGTGCAACGTAATTGGGAAAGTCTTTTCTCTAAAATCTTAAAAGAAAATTAATTTTGTTTAACCGAATTAGTCCAACTAAATGTTATTTCTTTTGTTTTTTTTTTTAATTTTCTTGGAATGCAAATTATTTTCTATTTTTTTTTTTTAAAGAATAATTTCATTCCCTTAAAGAAAAGAAAAAAAGGGGAGAAAAAAAACTAACAACAAAAAAAACAACTAGTAGATAAAATAAATTATTCCATTTACATTTTAGTGTTAAGAGTTCAATTCATTTGGTTCTTAAATTGAATAGTGATGTTCCTACCTTCTTTTTTTTTTTTTAACCCTGGGGTGGGAGTTCAACAGGTGAATAATTAGGTCTTTGCTATTTGAATTGTTTACCCAGAATGCACCTGGAATTGGAGCTAATCTCTCACAAGCCAAACACCTTTGATGGATTTAGTTGTAATTTCAAGTGACACAACAATGTATGGCAAGTAGTGCATGGATGTCAAAAACGTTCACTAGCACCCATATGATAAAAAGGGGTGCTTCACATTCCCCAGACCTCCAAACTGGAACCTCACCTTCTAGCACCCATATGATAAAAAGGTTTGGGGCTTGCCATAGGGTAATAGGGTTGGGGCAATCATATAGTTGCTAGGGATTGACGTGACCAGCCAATTGATCGGCTACACCAAGAAAAAGCCAAAATGGCTCTTTATGTGTGTGTGTGTGTGTGTGTGTGTGTGTGCATGTTTGTGTGTCTATGGTCTGATAGTTTCTCGTCTATGGGATTGATAAATTTGGTTTGAAAATCACATAGTTTTTAATAAATTTCAGTTACCAAGCGCTGTTGTCTTCGCTACCCTAATTTAGATATATAAGCTCAATCTATGATATTGAGCACTATTGTAGCATAATTATTATGGTCTACAGAGAATTTGGGGATTGACAGGGAAAGAAAGGAAGAAGAAATAAGAACAAACAAAGGTTAAAATTTGTAAGAGTACACACTAAGGGTGCCAGTAATTTGACCGAAGAAAGACCCCAGAAATAGATTTAAAAATAAAAATGGAAGTTCTGGGCTTTGACCGGAAATGGATGTGACGCCGGAATGAGAAACGGGAAATTGTATTGTAATTTAAGTATTGAATTATATCAGAAAAAAATATTTATAACAATTTGAAAAAAGTGGGAAAATTTTTATTTATTATTCTTACCTATATTTATATCTAATTCCTTTGCTTTCATGACATTGTATTTCGTACATCAAAAAACACAAACATTTTAATGACAGTATTTAACCCTTAGATAGATAAATAAGTTTGGTTTGGTTTACGATAAGGGGCCGGGTTAGCTCAGTCAGTAGAGTGTTCGGCTAGAAACCGCAAGGTTCTTAGTCAGAGCACGGAGTCACAACCGAAGTAGGACACATCTGTCCCACTTGAGGCCTGGTTGTAAACTGATTAACTAACTAAATCTCATGTGACTTGTGAGATTCTAACTGTCCAGTAGTTTTCCATTCCTTGATCTGAAAACACTGGCCCCTGAGAATTCTCCTACAGGGTGTTGCCAATAATCTATGCTGCCACATAAATAATGCAATATGAGTTCTTCTGCTCAATTATAATGAGCAAACCATCAGTTTTTGTACTTTGGTTATGGTAGGATCACATTGTTTGGAGAGCTGCTGTGAGCAGTTTAAAGTAGGAAA
This sequence comes from Doryteuthis pealeii, assembly GCA_023376005.1. Classification (NCBI taxonomy): domain Eukaryota; kingdom Metazoa; phylum Mollusca; class Cephalopoda; order Myopsida; family Loliginidae; genus Doryteuthis; species Doryteuthis pealeii. Next base: position 43,820,536 of record CM042151.1, read on the forward strand.
AGAGTTAAGAATTGTAAAAGAAAATTTCTGATGGAGGATTCTGTCTCAAAATCATATAAAAAAAGATATATACATATATATATATATACCCACCCCTCCGCACGAGTAGGATGTGACACAAGGTTAATTTCTTAAGCGGAGTTCAACAGGTTTGAATTCAGAGTTTTCCTTCTCCTAGACCGGTTGCCTAACCAAGGTTAAAGAGCACAGTCTGCCCTACTATTTATCCATAGCTAGAGAGAGAGTAGGATTCATACCTTTCCCAAGAGTATTAGCGCTAAGTGAAATGCAAAATCCAGGATTTGAATTTGGGGTGAAGAGTCCATTTCCCATGACTTTAACCATTACACCACCCACTTCCATATAAAAAAAGATATATATATTCCTGACCCCTTCCAGGCCGGATTAACACAAGTTTTTTTTTTTTACATGGGATTTTTTATGGGGTATCCAGTGAGGATTGAACTTGATATATAGTAGTGATGGATCTGTGAGACTATCTTGCTAGTTATTACACCACGAAAAGATGCCTCTCTGTCTCAAAATTTAGATAAAATAAATTTTCCGGTTATTTCCTATATTATTTCTATAACTCCAACCTAAAAAAAGGGGAACCACTCTGAATTAATTTTATCTGTTAATTAATCTACCCATTATTATCCCATTAAACTAACCCTAAAGCCTAACCCTAACCCCATCTTCTTTTTTCCTAGTAGATCAATAAATAAATAATAATTTATAAAATTCATTCTGAGTGGTTCCCCTTTTTTTAGGTTGGAGTTATAGGAAATAACCAATTTTCCTTTGTGCTATTTTATCGAGAATTAAAATGAAGGGTAAGTTTTCAATTGATATTAAGCAATAAACACATTTCCTTCTTTAATTTTGTATTGTTTGTACATTGTTGATAATTAACTTCCATTATTATCTCAATATCGCGTATTCTGAAGCCGTTGTGAATTATTGTATCTTAGATAAGACATGAAAGAGAGATCAGTTTTGAAGGACGGGCCCAGTTTGTATGTACGGGATAATTGACTTGTTCCAATATCTGCAACATACAAACATTCCATAATTTCCATGAGGATAGTTACGAAGATTAATATGTTTGCCATAAATGAGAAGAAGAAAAAGAAGGTATAGTAAGAGAAGAAGAAGAAGAAGAAGAAGAAGAAGATATAATAAGAATAAGAAGAGAAGAAGAATAATAATAAATAAAAAGAAGAAGGAGAAGAAGATATAATAGGAAATAAAAGAAGAAGAAGTAGAAGATATAATAAAAAATAAAAAGAAGAAGAAGATATAATAAGAAATAAAAAGAAGAAGAAGAAGATATAATAGGAAATAAAAAGAAGAAATATATAATAAGAAATAAAAAGAAGAAGAAGAAGAAGATATAATAGGAAATAAAGAGGAAGAAGAAAGAAAAGAAGAAAGAAAAGAAAAAGAAGATATAATAATAAGATATAATAAGAAATAAAAGAAGAAGAAGAAAAGAAGAAGAAGAAGATATAATAAGATAAAAAGAAGAAGAAGAAGATATAATAAGAAAAAGAAGATTTGATAAGAAAAAAAGAATAAGGATAGAGAAAGAATGAGAATAAAAAGTAGATATAATAAGAAGAAGGAAGAAAGATATAAGAGAAGAAGAAGAAGATAATAAGGAAGAAGAAGAAGAGAGATATAATAAAGAAGAAGAAGAAAAGATATAATAAGAAGAAGAAGAAGAAGAAGAAGAAGAAGATATAATAAGGAAGAAGAAGAAGAAGAAGAAGAAGAAGAAGAAAGAAGAAGAAGAAGAAGAAGAGAAGAGAAGAAGAAGAAGAAGAAGAAGAAGAAGAAGATATAATAAGGGAAGAAGAAGAAGAAGAAGAAGAAGAAGATATAATAAGGAAGAAGAAGAAGAAGAAGAAGATATAATAAGGAAGAAGAAGAAGAAGATATAATAAGAAATAAAAAGAAGAAGATATAATAAGAAAAAAGAAGATTTGATAAGAAAAATAAAGAATAAGGATCAGAAAACGAATGAGAATAAAAAGTAGATGTAATAAGAAAAAAAGAAAAGAAGATGAAGAAAAGAAGAAAGAAATTCAATAAGAAAAAAGTTTAATAATAAGATTCAATAATAATAATAATAATAAGATGAAGAAGAATGAGATTCAATAAGAAAAGAAGAAAGAGAAAAAGAGACTTCTACACAACTGACAAACTTGGACAAAGTTTTGGAGCAAATAAAAGACCTTGAGATGAATATTGGTGTTCTTTTTACTGTAAATAAATAAATAATATTTGGTGTTAAAAACCATCATAACAAATAAAATACAGTAATTCAGGATTGAGATTTGACATATTTATCAAGATGATCACTCGCTTCTTTTCAACTGTTGCAACTACCACCACAGTCAATGTATTCCTACTGCTACTACTACTGATTATGATGATGATAATGATGATGATAATAATGTTTAGAATAATTAACCAGGTATATATTTATATATATTAGCCTATCCCTACGGGAGGTCTCAAACTTCACCTATGACGTATAAGACGCAGGGCAATTTTTTAGCCAAAGTTTTTGAAAAGAAGTGTGTTCTATATGCTGTTAAATATGGTACCTCAAGAGTGGGTAAGGGTAGTGTGACAGAAGTTCTTTTGTGTCCATTATGTTAGTTAAACTGAATCTTTATCTTTTTGGTATAAAGCAGACATTTAACTAGGATGGAAATTTGTTATGACTTTTCTTTTTTCTGACTTATTTTCTATTAAACGTTTTCTGGTTGCCAGAAAATGAAGAATGAAAAAATCCTATTGTGTTTGTAGTATGAGCAATGGCCACCAACTATATTTATCTAATTATAAGTTCTTACAAAAAAAATAGGTTGGTCTTAAAGTATATACTTTCAGAAGTAGTCATAAGAATACCTGTCCATAATAGTTGTTGCATTTAGTATATGAATCTATATGCAAATGTAACAACTATTATGGGACAGAAATAGTCATAAGAATACCTGTCCCATAATAGTTGTTACATTTAGTATATGAAATCTATATGTGTAACAACAGGGCATCTATATGTAAATGTAACAACTATTATGGGACAGAAATAGTCATAAGAATACCTGTTCCATAATAGTTGTTACATTTAGTATATGAAATCTATATGCAAATGTAACAACTATTATGGACAGAAATAGTCATAAGAATACCTGTCCCATGATAGTTGTTGCATTTAGTATATGAAATCTATTTGCAAATGTAACAACTATTATGGGACAGAAGTAGTCATAAGAATACTAGCAGCAGTAGTAGTAACAATAATAAGAGCAACAGTCACAATAATAACAACAATGATCATCATCACCAGGTCATACTGATAGCACAAATTCAACTGAGCATTATATGTGTTACATTTAATGGCAACCCCTGCATGACAATTGTCTTGCACTACAGCCCCATAAATGTCAGAAATGAAACAGACATCACCAGATTTTACAATGAGCTATCTTCCCAAGTCAGACACATTCCTGAATGTGTTCTGATTATTGGGGGAGACATGAATGCTCAGATAGGCAAAGATGAAAATAAATTATTTCACAACTTTCCAAACAGAAATGTTGAACTTCTAGTCAAGTTCTATTTTTGTTTTGAGTTTTGAGTTTTATTTAATGGTATATCAACCTCTGTGGGTTATTTAATGCTAGAAAGGGTTATGTAGAATGTTATTACATATGGATTTCAGTCTTTAAAGTAGCAGTTTCATGATGGTATTCGGTTATGTTTGGTTTGATCTTGTTGCTTTTTTTTCTAGAAAATTTAAAATGTCTTCTGTGTTTGTATTTTTAAAGAGGTCTTTTAAGTTTTTTGTCTGATAATATTTGGATGCAGATTTGTTGCAGTTTGGGAGGATTTTTTATAGTGAGCTGTACTTTGCATATTGGGCATACTGGGGCATCCTCCCTTTTTAAAAGGTGAGAATGGGTGATGTGGATGTGCCCAAGATGCAGTCTTTTCTGTTTTTTCTGTGGTGATCTATCTTTTAAGAACAGGCTCGTATGCTTAAACATCAAATTCCAGAAAAGGGAGGGTGAACTTTGGATTTACACCTACCTATTTAACTCAGCCAGATTTCATATTAATAAAGTGGATAAAAAGTGCTATGAACTGTTAGACATGCTCCTCTTTTGAAGGAGTATCCAGCAATTACAAAATCACCTAAAAATCCTGCCCTGTTGACTGGGGCGTTAGAATGCTCCGACTGCACCTCTGCAAAGGGGTAAGACTCCCCCAATGGGGCCACCTGTTGGCCGTGGGTGTGACCCGTGATGCTTAAGGATAGAGCCCAGGTGGATGAGCAGTTAATGACATGCAATACTCCACTTTGGCCCTATCTTGGACTAGACAGGCGGTCAGAGAGGCCCCTCCGATCAATCGGCTGGTCATGTCAAGCCCTAGCACCTATATGATTTTCCCAACCCTATTGCCCTTATGGCAAGCCCCAACCCCTTTTTATCATATGGGTGCTAGAAGGCGGTCTACATGTCCTGGGAATGACGTTACTCTATCTGATTTTGGAGGTTTGGGGAATGTGGAGCACCCCTTCATCACCATTGCTCCCTGGTCCACTCTGACCCGGAGTGGTAGTACCTGTTAGGTCCCATCTATGGGTTAAATAGAAAAATGTATTTATAAAAAAATTGTATTATCCATTAAGAATTGATTTATATCAAAACTTTATCGGCATTAATTGACCCACTGAGGTTGATATGCCGTAAAACAAAACAAACAAACAGACCTAATAAATCAGTAAATTATACCGAAGTCTCCACAGAAATAAGAACTGTTAAATCTGTGCATTATGACCGGTTCTCAATAGTCAACAGTGATATATGCATCATTATTTGGTAACAGTAAAAAAAAAAAAAAAAAAAAAAAAAATAAAGAAAATAAAAACAACAACAATTGTAATGTTAATCTTTAAAAAAGATTTGAAGAAGGCATGATCTACTCAAGTTTCATATCTCTCCTGATAATAACAATAATCTGGATAATCTACAGGAACAGAACATGAGTCATTTGGACAGGTCCCTTATCTAGGATGCCATGGAGAGAGAGAGAGAGAGAGAGAGAGAGAGAGAGAGAGAGAGAGCTTTGAATATATATCTGGTATTTGTCGCCATTCATTTTTCTACCTACCTCCCTCAACTCTTTTCCCATCTGATTTCCTTCTCATCCTCCCCAAAGATGTCCCCTATAACCAATCAAATTTCCCACCACGAAACTTACCTACCTACCTACTTCCCCTTCTATAAAACACTTGTATGATCTGAATAAATCAATAAAAGCTGATGAAGCCGGGTTCAAAACCCAGCAAATATACTACACATTTTTGTCTCAGTTTTGTTCTTTTTGCTTAAAAAAAATAAAAACAAAAAACCCAAATTACTATACATTTAATGTTGAAAAATATTTTTTTAAAACTAAGTTTAATTGAAATTATACATTGCAAACTAACAAAACAACTGTCTCAATGATAGATTTGATAATTAATTTCAATGGTTAATTAAATGTATAGTAATTTGGGTTTTTTGTTGTTTATTTTTTTAAGCAATACGTAATTAAAAACAACCTTAATCCCCTAAAACCGTAACCCAATTGCAAAATGTTAATTTATAGACTGTAGTTAAACTATCATTGGGTACCAGCAAAAAACTTTCCGTTTTTAATTTTTCCGACCTAAATCAGAAGTAAGTCCTTTATTTATCAAAATGACTTGATTTGGTATTGAATATTAAATAACCCCAAAGAGGATTGATATGGTATAAAACAAAACTATCAACCAGTTACTCAGTAAAGAAAAATTAATTAAGTGTAGTATTGTGCAATGGAAGTTGCTTTCTGTTTTTCCCTCCTAAATATATTCTATTCTATTTTGTCAAATGCAAAATCTCTCTCTCACTCTCTCTCTCCTCTCACTCTCACTCCTTCTCACTCTCTTTCCTTCTCTCTCCTTCTCTCTGTGGTATATTTCACTGGGGTTTTGAACCCGGCTTCATCAGCTTTTATTGAATTATTCAGATCATACAAGTGTTTTATAGAAGGGGGAAGTAGGTAGGTGGTAAGTTTTGTGGTGAGGGGAAGATTTGATTGGTTATAGGGGACATCCTTGGGGATGATGAGAAGGAAATCAGATGGAAAAAGAGTTGAGGGAGGTAAGTAGAAAAAATGAATGGCGAGAAATACCGGATATATATATATATATATATATTCAAAGCTCTCTCTCTCTCACCCCATGCCCCCCTCTCTCTCTCTCTCTCTCTCTCGTTTAACCCTATATCACCCAATTAAATAATGATCTTAAAATTGTGAACTTGTATTATATAGACCAGAAGCAGCTACCTGGTGTTGCCTGGGCAGAGACAGGATAAAAAAAAAGTTAGTATTGCAAATCCATTGATTGTTTTAGTCTTCCACAATTGATTTGTTTATGTTTCAATCACGAATTGCACCCCACCAAATGAATTTTCCTTCTCTTACTATTCAAATCCTAATTTTTAAATATCTTCACGAATATGATTAAAATCTTCATTACTTTTCATAAAAAGCAAGCTCTGGTGATAGTGAATGTGTATACGTATTTATTTTGTCGTAATTGTTTTATCTTACACACAACTGCCTTTTCTATATGTATAGATGGAGACCACTAGAATATGCAGTTAATCATTTTTCTGTTTTTTATGCAGTTAGCTTAAATTCAGATTTCCTTCTTCAAAAACGGTTGCATAAACAAGGTTAAATAGCCAAGTCTATCCTAAAATTTATCCATATATATATATATATATATATATATATAAAGATAAATCTAATGAGTCAGACGAACCTACTATTAGTTTCGCTTAATGCTCTTCAGGGCTAAGATCTGACAACAGAGACAAGGAGCAAGTCAAATTAAATAGTACTAACCACAGTAGTTTGCTCTACTTAGGTATTGAGTACTTTTTACTTATTAGCTATTCTCCTAGCGGTTATATGAATATATATATATCTTATATACATATATATACATATAAATTGTTTTTTCTTTTGGCCAAATACTGTACCAATAGATTATTTTTTGTTGGTACGACTATCTTGGTCTTTTCTTTTTTTCAAAAATTTTTTTTACAATCAAACTATTTGCTGGGTTTTTTCTCACTGCGAGGATTTACCAACAAGTTTGGTATATTAAATTATATATATATATATATATATATATATATGGAGGCTAGTGGTTAGAGTCGTGGAAAATGGACTCGTCGATTCGAGTTCAATTCCTAGACGAAGCCTATTGGCATTTCACATAGCGCTAATACCCTTGGGAAAGGTATGAATCCATATATTCTCCCTCCAGCTATGGGTTAAGTAGTAGGCAGACTGGGCCCTTCAGCCTTGGGTAGGTAACCAGTCTAGGAGAGGGATAACTCTGAATTCAAAATTCCTGAGGTCGGTCGTTGATTGGGTTTGTGGCAACCCTTGATGCACCAATTCTTTCCTATCAACTGTGCCAAAAAGTGTGGATGGTCCAACACAAGCCTTCACCACTATAAACAAATCACTGTGTGGGTGTTCATTGTGTGTGTGAGCCCTCATACGTCGAAAATCGACGGGAGAGTCCATAATATATATATATATAAAGTCGTCGTGGTGGCCTAAAGTCGGTATCAGCCAATCAGCGAGGGAATCTATCCCCTTTTCACTAGTGCTAGACCAAGGAGATTGTTTTTGCATCTGAAGTGGAGTGACACACCTACCACCAGCTCCTTACTTTACCACACAGATCCCTGTTCTACTCATACGCTGAGTTCGCGTGTGAGAGCTCAATGCTTAATTTTTATAAACAGAGCAAATTTCTTTGTGAAAAAAATACCACATGTATCGAGATTATGGAACTTGGCCATTTGCCAGTCTGAATAAAATAAAAACGTGGTCTGATGAAGCTTGGTGGGTCTCAGATACCCATGAGTGGAAATGGTCCATAATCACGATACCCATGGAATTTAAGGCCTTTTTATTCACATACATATATATATATATATAATATATATATATATATATTGTAATACAGGTACAAGTGATAACCTACTTAAGTTTCACCATAAGGATCTTCAGGGTTAAATCCACTGGATTAATCAAGATATTGATTAATTGCAGTCGATTACACGTGTGTGTCATTCGCGATAAACGGTTTGTTATAACAAACCGTTTATCGCGAAAGATACACACGTGTAATCGACTGCAATTAATCAATATCTTGATTAATCCAGTGGATTTAACCCTGAAGATCCTTATGGTGAAACTTAAGTAGGTTATCACTTGTACCTGTAGTACAATAAATTTGCTCTATTATTGAGCACTTTTCATTTTTTATATCGCTGTCTTACCTTTCTGAATTTTGCATCAACTAACCATTGTGACCATATTCACTGGTAAGTCACATTTTCCATACAATATATATATATATATATATATATATATATATATATGGAAAGACTGCTTTAATCTTCAGGGTGTAGCAGTTTTGTGTTGCACAAAACTTTTAGAGAATGTGAATGTTTTAGGTGAGGTTTCCTAAAACATTTTGATGTACAATTTATCAAAAAAAGTCTAATTCATTCAAAATGTTAATAAAATTTGCACATTTGGGGTGACCCCCACAGGGGAAGTGTCAAATATATGTTCTTTACTGTATAGTACATTGTTGTAATACTTTATAAAATAAAAAAAAAAAACACTTTTAAAAAAAATTTCCCCAAACTTTTAATAAGGAAAAACAATTGCCTAAATTGTGGAGATAGACATTTTTAATTCTATTTGTGATAATTCAATTATCTTTCTTTTAGGTGTGCAATTTTAAAGTCTTAGTTTGATAGATAGATAGATAGATAGATAGATAGATAGATAGATATGAGCAAACTGAGATAGATAGATAGATATGAGCAGACTTGGATAGATAGATAAATAGATAGATATAATCAGACTAGGATTGCGAGATAGATAGATAGATAGATATAATCAGATTGATTGATAGATAGATAGATAGATAGATAGATAGATATAATCAGACTTGAATTGATAGATAGATAGATAGATAGATAGATATAATCAGACTTGAATTGATAGATAGATAGATAGATATAATCAGACTTGGATAGATAGATAAATAATAGATATAATCAGACTAGGATTGCTAGATAGATAGATAGATAGATAGATAGATAGATAGATATAATCAGACTTGAATTGATAGATAGATAGATAGATAGATATAATCAGACATAGATAAGATAGATTGCTAGATAGATAAATAGATAGATAGATAGACTTGGATAGATAGATAAATAGATAGATAGATAGATAGATTAGATAAATAGAGAGATAGATAGAGATAGATAGATAGATAGATAGATAGATATAATCAGACTTGATTAGATAGATAGATATAGATAGATAGATGATATGAGCAGACTTAGATTGTAGATAGATAAATAGATAGATAGATATAATCAGACTTAGCTTGATAGATAGATAGATAGATATAATCAGACTTGGATAGATAGATAGATAGATAGATAGATAGATAGATATGAGCAGACTTAGATTGCTAGATAGATAAATAGATAGATAGATAATAGATAGCTTGATAGATAGATAGATAGATAGATATAATCAGACTTGGATAGATAGATAGATATAGAGAAGATGAGCAGACTTAGATTGCTAGATAGATAAATAGATAGATAGATATAATCAGACTTAGCTTGATAGATAGATAGATAGATATAATCAGACTTGGATAGATAGATAGATAGATAGGTAGATAGATAGATAGATATGAGCAGACTTAGATTGCTAGATAGATAAATAATAGATAGATATAATCAGACTTATTGATAGATAGATAGATAGATATAGACTTAGATTGCTCCATAGATAAATAAATAGATAGATTTACTCAGACTTGGATTGATAGATAGATAGATAGGCCAGACTGGATAGATAGATAGATAGATATGAGCAGACTTAGATTGCTAGATAGATAAATAGATAGATAGATAGATATAATCAGACTTGGATAGATAGATAGATAGATAGATAGATATGGGCAGACTTGGATAGATATGAGCAGAGATAGATAGATGCATAAATAAATAGATAGATACATATATATGAGCAGATAGATAGATACGCATGGCCTGCAATAGATAAATATAAACAGAATATGGTAGATAGATAGATAGCTGAAATGTCTCAATTATAAATCACTACCAAATAAAATATTATCTATGTACGTGATAAGATACAATATTCAGATGAATATTTTATTTGTAAACATGCATATTTTCTCCAAAATGTGCATAACTCCTCTTCCCTGCTTTTTATATTTGAATACAACTCAAAACCCCATTTATTTATAACTAGAAGTGTCTACCTAGCATCGCTTGGCTAAGGGGGGTGGGTGATCCATTATTGTTGCATTGTGAGTTGAATCTTCACAAGAAGTCTCATTAGAATCCCCACATAAAAAAAAAAAAAAAACAACCTTGCATTGATCCAGACACCGTGAAAAGAAAAATTAATGTCTCCTATTCAAAATCCTAAATGCAAAAAAAAATTCCCATGCTGTTATCATTTAAATTCTATTTTCTAATTATCTTCATGAATATAAATAAAATCTTCCTCATTTTTGCTCAAAAACCAAGATGTAGTGATAGTGAATGTGTGTATATATATTTACTTTGTCATTAATTGTTTTATTTTCTTAGTTTCCTCCGGACATACATAAAAACTACCCTTTATATATGTATAAAGTAAGTAAAGTCGTCGGGGCGGCCTAATGTCGGTGTCAGCCAATCAGCGAGGGAGTCTATCCCCTTTTCAATAGCGCTAGACCAAGGAGATTGTGTTTTGCGTCTGAGGTGGAGCGCCACACCTACCATCAGCTCCTTACTTTACCGCACAGATCCCTGTGCTACTTATATAGATGAAACCAAAAAAATTTTTTTTTGTTATGATTCTTGTAGTCATTTTTAGACTTTACTGTGGAGATCCCTTGTGTTCCATAGTGTTTGGCAGAATCCTTGTGTGCCTTAGTGTTAGGCAGAATCCTTGGGTGTTACTTAGTGGAGAATTCTTGGTTGTTCCTTAGTGTTAAGCAGAATCCTTGATTGTTGATATGTTTGTCCGTGTTAACTATAAACAACTGAACGCCTTTGAAGATCAGCGATTAAATAGTTAACTAACCATGTATTCGAGCATGTTGATTGACTGATTGAACCCATGCGGACATGCAGAGTCTATAAGATTAACTGGTGGGCTCCAGCACACCTTATATTTCATTTTCTCACAACCGAAACAAAACCTTCAGTGTTTGAATCTAACTGTAATTGTAATACTATCATTATCTTATAACAATGGAGATGCGGTGTTTGTCTGTCTATAACTGAAACTAAGTCACTGCTTATATCACAATACCCTCAGGAATTGTGTAAGTTTATCAATGAGTATTTAATTTATAGTCAAAATCACTAATACATAGAATTGAATAAATCTTATTTATTAATGAGGTCTCTATGAAAATCTGAGTCATATTTGCCTCAAAACAGCCTTTGGTATTAGTGCATTTAAAATCCTGCCATATGTTTAAAAAAAACTAAAATCACTAAGAAATAAAGGCTTACATAATATATGGTGTGGTTAATTTGCATACTGGTTTCAACAAAACCGGGTTTAATAAATAATTACTTTGTGTTATTGACACAACCAACCCTCAATCTCTCAAACTATTGGCAAATAGTAGGACAGACTGGGTTCTTGGTATGGCAACCAGTCTAAGAGAAAGTAAACTGAATTCAAATCTGTTAAATTCCATGTAAAAATTGACCTAGTGTCACATCCTGGTTGTGCAGTGGTTTGGTAAATACATAATACTATATAATTTTCACATAAATCTATCTGACCCACAGGTCAACCACTCAAGGACAAAGTGGACCTGGAAGTAATGGCAATGAAGAGGTCATTCCATGCTCCCCAAGGAGGCTCATCAACGGATTTGATTTAGTGTCAGATCCAGGTCACACAGAATGGAGTCCATAGTCTCATAGCAATCCCATAAATAATAATAATTTAAAATACACAGGGGTTCTGATAGTTCATAATACACATAGTCTTTTTAACAAATACACTTAAGAGAAAAAGAAAAAGTGTGTGTGTGTGTGTGTGTGTGTGAGAGAGAGAGAGAGAGAGAGAGAGAGAGAGAGAGAGAGAGAGAGAGAGAGAGAGAGAGGGAGAGACATTGTTGAAAAAGAGAAAGAGAGAGAGAAAAATTGGTAAGAGAGTGAAAGAAAGAGACAGAGTGAAATTGGGGGAAAAAAAGAAAGAAAGAGAGAGAAATTGGTGAAAAATGGAGAGAGAAAGAGAGGGAGAGATAAATAAATATAGAGAGAGAGAGAGAGAGAGAGAGAGAGAGAGAGAGAGAGAGAGGAAAAATAAATTGGTTAAAATGAAAAGAGAGATTATAGATAGATAGATAGAGAGTGTATTTGTGAGAGAGAGAATGAGAGAGAAAGAGAGAACTGAAGCATAGAAACTTACTCTGTGAGAGAGGAAAAAAGAAGAAAGAAATTGGGTAAATTAGATAGATAGATAAATAGACAGATAGAGAGAGAGAGAGAGAGAGAGAGAGAGAGAGAGAGAGAGAGAGAGAGAGAGAGAGAGAGCAAGAAAAGAGAGAAAGAGAGAGATAAGATAGAGAGAGAGAGAGAACGAGAGTGAGAAAAGAGAGACAGATAGAGAGAGAGAGAGAGAGAGAGAGAGAGAGAGAGAAAGAGAGAGAGAATACTCACAAAGACAAAAGTACGTAGTTACAATTCATGGCTAAACAACTAACATTTACAGTAAATCTCTTATCTCGGAAAATATTAACCCCCTTCCCACCACCCCTCGTCACCCATTGCCGCCACCCCCAGCCCTCAACAACCCTCAGACGGCTTTCCCCAGGCTCTGTACACTTCTTGATAACAGGCATTTGTACAGGGCCCTAATCACTTTGTTATTGAATGTTCTAAATCCTCCGAGTTGGCCATAACAAATTTCTTTATCGCAAGTGCAAACCAAATCCTCATTAGAGGCCCCGAATCAAAATCGGAATCTCGCACCAACCCCCGGCTTAACGATTTGTCCATGCACAACAGTAATTACTTACTGTCAATAATGACTTCACACCTAACAGCTCAAGTCGCACCCCCAACCCCCCCGGCGCCCCCCCGCTGCACCACCAATAACCGACACTTCCCCCCAAACCCCCCCCCCCCAGCTATTCACAACCTGACACTACTTAGCGCTGAAATATCAATACTAACAAAACAATTGCATGAAATCAGTTTATCCGTCTATAACTCTATTGATAAAAGCCAAATGAACATACATACATACATACATACATACATACTAGGACAAAATAAAAAACACCCTCCGGGCGATGTAAAAATAGATTTTTCAAACATATTGCCTGAGGGGTGGGAGTAAAAAAATTCAATGTCAGCGAGTTTGTACCCTAAGTAAGTAAAATCATCAAATTCATTAAAGGATTAAAAAAATAAAACA
>CM042151.1:43836673-43846673 GCA_023376005.1 Doryteuthis pealeii
CCCTAAAAAGGAACAAATTTGTTGCTTGTATGGCAATAATCCAGAAAAAAATGTACAAAAATGAATAAATAAAAAACTGAGACACATTGAATAATCATCTATTTAAGTCTTAATAGGTGACATATTGAAAAAGGTAGGTACTCCGAGTGTTGTAATGGTTAACAAAATAGGATAGGAGACCATTATCACTCTGTTGGCAGACCGAGAATATGATGTCTGCATTTCTTACAGAGGGACAAGAAAAAAGGAGATAGATGGAAAAGATTTAAAAACCACACTTTACAAATATATATATATATATATATATATATAAGAGAGTTTTATAATTTGCTTGAAGCATTGTGTATATATTGGTTAAGAGGTTGATTTAGAAGGCTATCACAATGCAGGTATAAAGAAAAAAAATAATAATACTGTAACAATGATGTTATGTGTTAACCTGTATTTAATTCCATAATTTAATGCCATAACTAGACTGCTTCAGTTCCAGTGATCTTTTGAAAAAGAGATATTATCTCGAAAATTCAAGAATTAAATACAGGTTTACACATAACATCATTGTTACCGTATTATTATTTTTTTCTTTACACCTGCATTGTGATAGCCTTCTAAATCAACCTCCTAACCAATATATATATATATATATATATATATATATATATATATATATATATATAATTGATAATTTTGAATCATATTACCATGACCAGACAACTCAGCAAACACCATTTGCGACATCTGGAGCACTGGACAGCTGTTTCAACCTCCTTTTGGTCTCATCAGCAGTGCATACCACAATCTCCGCCACTAGAGATTGAACCAGCGGACCACAGCGTGAAGAGCGGGGACTCAACACACTGGGCCACCAGCCCATGCCACAAACGGAGAATGCCAAATCATCTAGTCAATGGTAACATTAATTCAAATGCGCAGTAACCTAACCTATATTGCCATGTATCCCATCGCAGGATTACAGAGGGCAAGGGTACCTCTAGGACAACGACTTCCCAATTCGGGGCCTGAATCCTCAGAACGCAACCTAATGGGCAAAGGGTAATATGATTCAAAATTATCAATTATATATATAATTCCTCTATCAAAAATTCAATATCAAAAATTCAATATATATATATATATATATATATATATGAAGAAAATGTTTTCAAAAAATATAACAAACACAAGATGTTACGATCAGAGGAAAAAAATTTATGTGTCTATACTTAAGACACATAAAATATTTTCCTCTGATCGTAACATCTTGTGTTTGTTATATTTTTTGAAAACATTTTTTTCACATATTGTCAAATTGATTTCCTCATCGTATTTCCATATATATATATATATGTATATATATTATATATGTGAAGAAAACGTGGAAGTGAATCTGATAGTATGTCATATTATGAAAAGTTGAAAAAACACAAGTTCATAAATGAGTAATGTTTATTTTGTCTACACTGCTGTGTTTCGATCTGTTTCAATAGATCTTCATCAGGGCTTTCGTTAGTTTGAGGAAAAATAAATGTATCACAGAAAATAAGAAATCAGCGAGACTCTTTTGCTTTATGGTCGGTCAGTCTATCTAAAATTGTTGAATGAAATCCATTTGAAGCCATAGATGGGACCCTAACAGGTACTGCCACTCTAGGACATAGTGGAACTGGAAGTAATGGCAATAAAGATGTATTCCACAATCTCTAGATCTCCAGATCTTACCATTTGATGAAGTTTAATATCATACCCAAAACACCCCCTTTTTTCTGGATAGGTGAAAGTCACTGTATTCTAAGCCCTGCTGACAGGATAGTTAATTAATATTGACTATTCACTTGTTTGCCATTTCAAGCAATTCATATAAGTATTTCATGGTCTACTGTCAATAGATAAAGCAGCCTTACTTTTTGAAAATTCTTTGGAATTGGTCACCCTCATTAATGAATAAGTCCACATGTCTGTATCATTGCACCTTTATTAGTTATTGGCTACACCTACACATTTTCTGTGCCTACGCAGCATCAATTTACACCTGCATTTTTCAGGTGTCAAAGATCAGTTCAATGCATTCATGGCGATATCCTGTTTTTGTTACAGGCCCATGTTTGACACCCATGCATTTCTTGTGCCCATGCACCAGTCATCTGCACCTGGTTCCCAGGTGCGAACTCAACCAGGCAATATATTACATTATTCTTGAGTTAATCTGTCTTATCAGGTGAAACAATATCCCATTAATAAAGGTACCCCTTATAAATTGACAGTGAAGGTTACTTTGCAAGTTGAACATATTGGAACATCTCCCCATTTAAGTAGGTGTGAATGGGTGATGTGGGTGTGGCCAATGGGTGTGGCCAATGAAAAGTTTGGAGAGTTTCACGTCTTCTGTTGTAACCTCCCGACCATTCACCGATGTTCCCATGTTCAACAAGAAACACTGTTGGTATATAACAATAAGGATGAGGACAACAGTCAGAAAACATTGAATAATATGATTTTACTCTGTTTAAAAAATTACCTTGTGTCACATCCTGCTTATGGTGGAGAGGTTGGGTAGATACATACAATGCACAATTGGTATTTTGTAATTTAAGGAAGATTGAGATTTTTAAGTCTGTAGCAACTACTGTCATTAAGACTAATGGACCATATGACCATTAGGCACCCCTTTTTGATCTCGATTAAGAAAGGACATGTATTTCATTTACACCGTCAATATCCGGTTGTTTTAACAGACGATTTTTAGATTTAAAAAAAAAATTTATAAAACTAACCCCTAACCCTATCCCTTAACACTAATCCCTAATCCCTAACCCTAACCCCTAACAAACAACCTAATGGACCATATGACCATTAGGCACCCCTTTTTGATCTCGATTAAGAAAGGACATGTTTTTCATTTACACCGTCAATATCCGGTTGTTTTAACAGACAATTTTTAGATTTTTAAAAAAATTATAAAACTAACCCCTAACCCTATCCCCTAACCCTAATCCCTAACCCTAACCCCTAACAAACAACCGGATATTGACGGCGTAAATTAAAAACATGTCCTTTCTTAATTGAGATCTAAAAGGTGTTTTTTTTTTTTAACAGACCATTTTTAGATTTAAAAAAAAATTATAAAACTAACCCCTAACCCTATCCCCTAACCCTAACCCTAACCCCTAACAAACAACCGGATATTGACGGTGTAAATGAAAAACATGTCCTTTTTTAATCGAGATCAAAAAGGTGTGCCTAAAGGTAATATGGTCCAGGCTAATGGTAATATCTGTCTCCGTCTCTCTCTCTATCTCTGAGTACACTGACAATGTCTGTGTATGTGTGTGTGTACATAGAACATACCTTAGAATCAATAACGATCCAATAGTGATATTCTATATCCTATTTTATAACTCTATACACAATTGCCTCCTTTCACCCCCCCCCCCTTGCATAGTTTGGCTTGTTGCCTTTCCTTGATTAACCACTCCCTGGTCTATCGGGTCAGAGGAGCTTTTTCCCTTTCCTCACTTGACTCCAACTCTGAGCGGGGGGTGGGAGAGGGGGAGGAGGGGGGAGAGGGGGAGGAAGGGGGCTTTGAACCGAGTTTTGAAATCTATCTCAATAAGCCCCTGTCAAAGATGTTGTTGTTCGCCAAATCATTCTCTTTTTGTTGACACTGCACCTGATTATCTGCCATGGCGTCCCCCTCATTAATTTTGTTTTCAGTGTCATATTTCAATTGGTGATTACATTGTGTGAACCCAGTTTGGATTAGTTTGTTGTTATTGGAGAGGGAAGACAAAAGAATCAAGAATAAAATGCAAAAAAAAAAAAAATTCTATCGGCGATCAGCTTTTACTAATTTGTACATACCACTTGGAAAGTGTAGATTTACATCAACGCCAGCCATCACAGTACCCATAAAAAATGAGCGAATTATTCATGAAGGAATCAGCACTTCAGTTTAGGGATTAAAGTATCTCTTCCCGTTTAGGCAGGATCAAAGTGTTGATTCTTTGGCTTTCCACCTAGGATCAGTTGTAGTATCTGTGCACCCTGCCTAAGTTCAAAGTATTGCTCTATATCCTTCAACCTAGGATCAGTGTAGTATTTGTGTGCCCTGCCTAGGATCTGTGTAGTAACTGTGAATCCTGCCGAGGTTCAAAATATAACTCTCCATCCCTCAACTTAGGATCAGTGTAGTATATGTGTGCCCTGCCTAGGATCAAAGTATCTCTCCGTCCCTCAACTTAGGATCAGTGTAGTATCTGTGTGCCCTGCCTAGGATCTGTGTAGTAACTATGAATCCTGCCTAGTTTCAAGGTATCACTTTCTGTCCCTCAGTCTTGGATCAATGTAGTGTCTGTGCACTCTGCCTAGGATCAAACTATTCACACCCAAATCCTCTAGCCTAGGATCCAAATGTCATTCCATGATCTTCTGCCTAGGATCAGTGTAGTAACTGTACATGTTTCCATGGATCAGTGTAGTATCTGTGCACTCTGCTTAGGATCAAAGTATATTTCTCTGTCTCTCAGCATAGGATCAATGTAGTATCTGTGTGCCCTGGCTGGGATCAAAGTATCTTTCTCTGCCTTTCTGCTTAAGATCAGTGTAGTATCTGTGCCCTCTGCTTAGGATCAAAGTATTACTCTCCATCCCTCAAACTAGGATCAGTATAGTATCTTTGTGCCCAGCTCAGAATCAAAATATCACTCTCTGTCCTTCAGCATGGGATCAATGTAGTATCTATGTGCCCTGCCATGGATCCAACTATGTGTCCCTCAGCCTCGGACTAGTGTAGTATCTGTACACTTTGCCTAGGATCAAAGTATCACTTTCTGTCTCTCTGCCTAGGATCAGTGAGGTATCTGTACACTCTGCCTACGATACCAACCACAGCGGCACTATGGTTTTTTTTTGCTGGGTAACATATGTTTTCCCAAATTAATGGGACTGCTTACGTCACATTACCCCAAATCGTCATAACATAGAATAAATACACTCAAAATTTGAACATACAACATTAGACAGTCTTCATTGTTTTTTAAAACAAGTTTTAATAAATACATGACTGGTATTATATATCTATATATAGTTTGTTTTATTTTAATACATATTTAAAGTTTACATTTGAAATTGTTTTATTTTTTTAATCCTTTAATGAATTTGATGATTTTACTTACTTAGGGTATGAACTCGCTGATATTGAATTTTTTACTCCCACCCCTCAGGCAATATGTTTGAAAAATCTATTTTTACATCGCCCGGAGGGTGTTTTTTATTTTGCTAGTATTCATAAAAATACAATTTGCAAACTTAATGGCGTTTGCAGTGAGACTTATCTGCTGAGTTACATTTAGTTCTTGGAGATACTGAATTAGATGTCTTGCGACTGTGATCCTCAACACTACAAGTAAGGGAAGGGGTTCAATTTGGGCGCCAAACTATGGTATGATTCGCCTCCTGGTGCCAAGGGCAGATAATTAAACACTAATTTTTCCAATAGTACTTTCCACATCTTGAACTGCTTCTTCGTTCACATGATATATGCTCCACAAACTTGCATGTGCCAAAATACTGCAAAACTTTTGACTCACCCAAGTAATTCATTATTAAAAATCTGGTTTCACAAATAAATTCTCACACTACTGAATAAAAAGGAAATGAAAACGAAAAATTGGATCTAGTTTTAGGTTGCAATACCATAAAACATGATCCCCAATGGTGCTAACAAATTGTTAAAACCAATTACTAAAAAGTATAAATATAAATACAATAGAAACCAAGCAGCCAATCAGGACTCAAGGAATGGAATCACCCAAATACATGAATGGACTATTCTTGATTTCCACAAGTACAAGCTGTCTTGGGCACTAGTTCAGTTGTGTTTAGCCAGTTGCTGTTGTCCAAACCAACAGTATAGTGACTGACTGACCGACTTCAATGCCTACCAAAATGTTGCAAAACTTTTGACTCACCCAAGTAATTCATTGCTAGAAAATCTGGCTTCACAAATAAATTCTCACAGGTATTCAATAAAAATTGATGAAGATGCCTTGAATGATAATGTTAAAATACATGACTAAAATTTCTATCGAACAGAATATTTTTGTTTTAATGTTATGTATATGAATTGAGAGACAGTTTGTATAACGTTTCATTTGTCTATCTTGATTTTTCTTATTTATTTCTTTTTTTTGTTGTCTGTTTCAGGAAATTGGAGGAAAGTATGGCCTCGGGGGGGAGCATAAAGAAAGGACGTTTATGGTTCCTGCTGGTCACACTAATGCTTTGACCTCCAGTCACTCAAGTAGAGAAGACATTCTTCCAAAAGGCTATGGCAAACAATACAAAGAATTACCAGGTAAATACAAAAAGGCATGAATATATATATATCACAGTGTGTACAGAAATAACCTACTCGAGTTTCACCATAAGGATCTTCAGGGTTAAATCCACTGAATTGAATCGTAAGAAAAAATCTCAGAATGGTTTTACTTCCATGGCTATTTTGTTGGCTGTATGTTCAAAACAAAATAAGAATCTACTTAGATGTGAAATAGCATATGACTTAAATATATATAATATATATATATATATATATATATATATATATATATGGGCCGGGTTAGCTCAGTCGGTAGAGCGTTCGGCTAGAAACCACAAGGTTTCTAGTTCGATACCGGTCCTCGCCAACTCAACGTATAAGTAGCACAGGGATCTGTGCGGTAAAGTAAGGAGCTGATGGTAGGTGTGGCACCCCACCTCAGACGCCAAAACAATCTCCTTGGTCTAGCGCTATTGAAAAGGAGATAGACTCCCTCACTGACTGGCTGATACCGACTTTAGGCCACCCCGACAACTTTACTTTTTACTTTTTATATATATAATATATATATATATATATATATATATATGTTATAGTGTGTACAGAAATAACCTACTCGAGTTTCACCATAAGGATCTTCAGGGTTAAATTCACTGAATTAATCAAGATATTGATTAATTACAGCTAACTTGCAGGAAACTGTTTTCAATGGTCATAAGTACAAAATGAACTCCTGCGGTTCACTGTAATTAATCAATATCTTAATTAATTCAGTGGATTTAACCCTGAAGATCCTTATGGCGAAACTCGATTAGTTTATTTCTGTACACACTTTAATAATAAATCCACTCTACTTATATATTGAGCACTTTATATTTGTTATAACACTGACTTATCCGGGTAAAACTTGTACCAGCCAAATATTGAGACCATCCCAATACTTTCACTGGTAAGTTATTCCTTCTTCATATATACATATATATATATGTATAAGTATAGATAAAAGGATATGAAAACACACAATGCTGGTAAAATGAAAATATTTTATATCATATTCATAGCTAACAAAATTTTGATTTATAAAAATCATCATCAGAGCTTGTTTTTAAACCAGACTCATCGTGAGAGAAGCTGAAAATAATTTGAATTCAAAACGAAAACATTGATGTTCCATAAAGCGTACAAGTCATGCGATCATTTCGTCATTAGCAAATCCGCTACGCATTTCTCGGTCAACGACATAATGTATATCAATGTTTTCGTTTTGTATTCAAATTATTTTCAGCTTCTCTCTCGATGAGTCCGGATTAATCAAACAAGCTCCGAAGATGATTTTTATAAATCGAAATATTGTTCAATATTAGTTATGAATATGATATAAAATATTTTCATTTTAACAGCATTGTGTGTTTTCATATCAAACCTTGTTTACAACTTACCATATCGTCGTGTAATAAAGTCACTAGAAGAGGAATTTTAACCTACTCTAAACAAATCATAAAATCTAAGAAGTTCGTTTAGTGTTGGGGTTATGGATCGGCCTGTCAGCTTGGCAGTCCGGTTTCAAATCACGCACAGGGCGGTCTTCCGATCTATAGCTCTGCTGATGAGGCCTAATAGGCTGAAATGTACATACAGAGATTGATTTTCTCGATTTGTTTAGCCATACATTTAATAGGTATTCCGCCTAATTCATTATTAATTAATTAATTTTCAAAATTAGGTACGACTCCAATTAAACACTTATTCTCCAAAAAATTATCGGCAAAAAGCCATTCTAAACAAACCTTGTTTACAACTTATATATATATGTATATACATTTGTGTGTGTATGTGTGTGTGTGTGTGCATGTATTAGTGTGTGTGTGATGCAACCTAGTCTCATAATAGAGAAGTTGAAAATAATTTGAATTCAAAACGAAAACATTGATGTTCCAAAAAGCGTACAAGTCATGCGATCGTTTCTTCATTAGCACATCCGCTACGCGTTTCTCGGTCAACGATATAATGTATATCAATATATAATATATCTCTGAAGATGATTTTTATAAATCGAAATATTGTTCAATATTAGTTATGAATATGATATAAAATATTTTCATTTTAACAGCATTGTGTGTTTTCATATCCTTTTATATATACTTATATATATATGTATATACATTTGTGTGTGTATGTGTGTGTGTGTGTGTGTGTGTGTGTGTGTGCATGTATTAGTGTGTGTGATGCGTCCTAGTCTCATAATAGAGTAATGAGAAATATTATATTAAGTACTGTTCTTGTTACATTGAAATAGAATTCTATGTCTTGATCTTTGATATAAACTCTTGAGCTACTTATCCTCATGATTAATTTATTCCCATTGATTACTGATATAATTATTGTAGAATTCTAGAGGACTGGGAGTAATGGTCAATAGGGACAGATGGTGAGAGAGCGAGAATCAAAGGAATCCATGATGTTGGCATGACATGATGATGATACTAGTAAGTCGTTGGGGTCAGCCTAATGTCAGTATCAGCCAATCAGCGAGGGAGTCTATCCCCTTTTCACTAGCGCTAGACCAAGTAGATTGTTATTTTGCATCTGACGTGGAGCACCACTCCTACCATCAGCTCCTTACTTTACCACACAGATCCCTGTGCTACTCATACGCTGAGTTGGCAAGTGCTGGTATCGAACTAGGAACCTTGTGGTTTCTAGCTGAACACTCTAACGACTCAGCTAAAATGGCTCTATGATGATACTAGTAATGTTGCCTAAATTCTCATATGGACACACCAGTGTTGACCGATCAGCAAAAACTTACATTTATCAGCCCTGTGCAAACACTGGATGTCGTCTAAAGGACTCACCGAGAGCCAACAGCCAATTGAGGCAGTTGGCAAAAGATAGTCAAAGGAAACCATCTTGTTGGCATGGATGATATTTTACATGCTGCTCAAATTCAGCATCCTCCAGGCACCAAGAACCTAAAAGCTGACTTTAATTACTTCTACTGTCTTCCTCGTTTTAAGGATGAAGCAGTTTTGGTCGGCTAACAAAAACTTACATTCATCAGCTCAGTGCAAACACTGGATGCTGAATAGAGAACTAACCAAGAGTAATGGCAGAGAGAGAGAGAGAGAGAGAGAGAGAGAGAGAGAGAGAGAGAGAGAGAGACTCACAGGGATCCGTGCTGTTAGATGCCTTGTTGATTATGAATATAGAATAATCATACTAAGTTCCAATTACCATCGAATTGGTAAGACAAGGCAACAACTAGCTGTAACTGAATACAGATCTAATCTTGTTGCAATACTGTCTGCAGCACCATATTGAGGTCAGTCAGTCAGTATACTGTTGGTTTGAACAACAGCAACTGGCTGAGCACAATTGAACTAGTGCCCAAGACAGCATTATGTATTTGGGTGATTCCATTCCTTGAGTCCTGATTTGTGTATGACTCTGAGTACAGAGTTTATTCTGAATTTATTTGAAAAGACAAGTTCTTGTATGATTAAATGTTTTTTTTTTTTTCTCTTTCAGATGTGAACACGACACATGCACTAGTGAGTTGTCAAACACAGAGTACAGATATGAGACCATCACTAAAAACGTTTATGTCACCCGGAAACACGAGGACAGTTCCCAGGTGCTTATACCCAGCCAACCTGCAACCAGTTACGAACTACCGGCAATGGA
>CM042151.1:43856673-43859173 GCA_023376005.1 Doryteuthis pealeii
GTGCATAATCGAAAAATAGAACAACAGAAACTTACTCTTCTATCACTCTCGTCTTTCATTGCTAAATTTTCCTAATTTAATAACTTAGTTAAAATAGGAAGTAAATAATAAAATCAGAATTATTTCTTCTCGTTAATCGATTTCTTTTAAGATTTATAGAAGAGATTTTTGATCATATCCATTAAGATAAATCCATGCAATTAAAAATCAATAATACTAAGCACATATTTATTAAAATCAAATTTTTAATTTCAATATGCAAATTAGCCTTCCTGTTCACACTGTAAACTGCTATTTTAGTGTATATGTAAATACAATTGCATATTATTCATTTGTAGATATGATTAACAGTATTAATAATGTAATACAATTTTATTAGAAATAGAGGTTTAGATAAAATCAAAATTATGGAGAATGTGACGTAAATAACAAAGGGAATTGTGACTTAAGTAGTGATATAGTTTCGGTTACAGACAGAAAAGCACACAATCTCCATTATAATAAGATAGTAATTTGTTTTTTTTTTTTGTTTTTTAGCAATACGTAATTAAAAACAACCTTAATTCCCTAAAACGGTAACCCAATTCGCAAAATGTTAATTCATAGACTGTAGTTAAACTGTCATTGGGGATCACCAAAAAACTTTCCGAGCTAAATCAGAAGTCAGCCCTTTCAATTATCATTGGTCATTTTAAAATACAGAAATTGAGATGTTATGGTTTTTGGAAATGTTACCCTTAGAAATGATCAATGACGGTTTAAATTGTCACTGACATAAACTGGAAACAAAGATTATTAACGGTCTGTGAAACAAAAGAAAATTTATAAATTTTTAAAGCTAATTTTGTCTGTGATCTTCAATTTTACTTGCTTAAAGAAAAAAATGTGTCTAGAATAAACTCTATATATGTCTGTGTGTGTGTGTGTAGCTATATATATATATATTTGGGAGAATATGTGCTTAATTGAAGTCGTACCTAATTTTGAAAGTTAATTAATTAATAATTAATTAATTAGGCGGGATTACCTATTTAAATGTAATTCTAAACAAATCGAGAAAATGCTGATGAGGCCTAATAGGCCGAAATGTACATACAGAGATTGATTTTTCTCGATTTGTTTAGCCTTACATTTAAATAGGTAATCCCGCCTAATTAATTAATTATTAATTAATTAACTTTCAAAATTAGGTTTGACTTCAATTGAGCACATATTCTCCCAAATATTGTCGGCTGAAAATAGCCATCTCATAAACATCGTCTGTTTGTTTACTTCTCATATATATATATATATAATTTAATATACCAAGCGTGTTGGTAAATCCTCGCGGTGAGAAAAAAAACCAGCAAATAGTTTGATTGTAAAAAATATACTACCAAACATCAACCGGGGAGAAAAAAATTTTTGGAAAAAAGAAAAGACCAAGATAGTCGTACCAACAAAAATAATCTATTGGTACAGTATTTGGCTAAAAGAAAAAACAATTTATATGTATATATATGTATATAAGATATATATATTCATATAACCGCTAGGAGAATAGCTAATAAGTAAAAAGTGCTCAATACCTAAGTAGAGCAAATATTAAAGATAAATCTAATGAGTCAGACGAACCTACTATTAGTTTCGCTTAATGCTCTTCAGGGCTAAGATCTGACACGCATTGAAGAGCATTAAGCGAAACTAATAGTAGGTTCGTCTGACTCATTAGATTTATCTTTATATATATATATATATATATATATATATGTATATGTATATATATATATGAATAATATTTGAATTCAGTGGACAGCCATTATATATATACATATATAAATAAATTTATATATATATATGTGTGTGTGTGTGCATGGATATGTGTGAGCAGGATGCGATGCAAGCTCAATTTTTTAATTAGGGCACCTGGCTTTAAATTCAGAATGTTCCTTCTCCTTATTATTGACATGTTATGGCTAAAGAGCACAGTCTGCCCTACTATTTACTCATATTCAGGAAGAAAAGTGGAAAGTGAAATGTTAACAGCCCCCTCCTGGATTTGAACTCAAGTTGCTGTTTCCATTTTCTAAGACAATAACCGTTACACAACGCGCCCCCACTGCATACATCTACATTAATATGTGTGTATATATATATATATATATATATATATATATGTGTGTGTTTATGTATATTTTCATATATATGTGTATAGGTGTATGTATGCATGTATATATATGAATACATATATATAGGCACATGTATATATATATATTTTTTTTTTTGTTGAAAATATTTGTATAGGTGTATGTATGCATGTATATATATGAATACATATATATAAGCACATGTATATATATATATTTTTTTGTTGTTGAAAATATTTGTATAGGTGTATGTATGCATGTATATATATGAATACATATATATAGGCATATGTATATATATATATATATATATATATATATATATGTACATTTCAACCTATTATTGCATATTGCATATATATATATATATATAT
>CM042151.1:43864173-43884173 GCA_023376005.1 Doryteuthis pealeii
GCTGCTGCGAGTGGTTTAAAGTAGGCAAAGAGTTAAGCAGAAAATTGTGAAGAACTTTTTTTCTTTTGGTATGTTGCTTCATTTGTACTAAATTTCTGTATTTTTATATGCAAGTATTTAGTTGTTTTAAAAATAATGGCCGATTTTACATTTAAATAAACAGATGTAATGTGAAATTGCCAGAAAGTTACTGACCAATGACAGACAACTGAAGAAGGCTGTAGAGTACAGTGGCCAAAGTGTTATGATCATAATAACAACCAAGATGAGGATACTAGTCTGAGCACAGCAGGGAACGTTTTATGCTTTGAACATGAGTGTTTGACCCAATTGGAGATAATTAAAACCAAAGTTCCAAGAATGATGAAGAAAAAAAAGGGGGGGGGAATAAAGATTATGTAGCACCGAGTGGCAAAAAGAAATCATATAAGATTAACTGAAAATAATGGCCAATTTTACATTTAAATGTTTATTAAACCTGGCCATTATTTTTACAAGCAAATATTATAATTTTTATGTTGTTCTAGGATCGTTACAGATTTACCCGTGAATATTCACACACTGAACAATTTTTATGAAATGCTAATTTTCTTCTGAACCCAAGATCAACATCAGTATCATCAGGTTACACTGACAGCACAGATATATATAATATATATATATATATATATATATATATTATATATATTATACCAACCCCTCTGCACGAGCAGGATGTGACACAAGGTGAATTTCTAAAGCGGAGTTTAACAGGTTTGAATTCAGAGTTTTCCTTCTCCTAGACTGGTTACCTAGCCATGGTTAAAGAGCCCAGTCTGCCCTGCTATTAACCCATAGCTGAAGGGAGAATTGGATTCATACTTTTCCCAAGGGTATTAGCACCATGTGAAATGCAAACAGCTCGTCCAGGAATTGAACTCAGGTTGACGAGTATTTCCTACGACTAACTATTAGACCGTGCCCTTCCAACAAAGATACCCATGAGTCTTTCTTGTCACCCATTCCTATCTTCCAAAATGCAAGATTGGGAGCCCAAATATCTGGCAAGGGACTAAGGAGACTAAGGACCCTCACAAAGGAAAGGATAGAGTGGCTTCCAATGAAGGACTGAATTCTGCTGTAGGATATTCCAAATTACGGCAACGGCAGAATGATGATGATGATGATACAACTTTCATTATAATCATTAGAACTAGCAGGACCTGTAGAATTTCCACACAAATGAAACAAAAATCAAGAGGAGCTATTTAACTCTTAACATCCTGTTGGGAATTTTTTTTAAAATCCAGAGCCCCATTCCTATAAGGATTTATCAAAAGATGGCTAAAAATGGCCTTTGCATCTAAAGTTACCTGTCATTTCACTTAAATCAAAGACTCCTAATTATGTTTAACATAACATTTAAACAAAGGCTATTGTTTGGGGCAGATTAGGAAAACGAATGTGAATTTGGCTAGTGGAATGAGGTGGTATAGGACTTTAAGAGTTAAGTCAGAAACGATGATTTATAATTTCATTACATTCGGCTAGAAACTACAAAACTTTCTTTTCAAGGTAAAACTCTCTACCATCATTCTGGGAATTTCTTTCACCATATATAATGGATATTTGGGCAGCCATTTTTTGCTTTAATGCATACAGTATTAAACAAGACAGACATCTCCTATCTGACAAGTATCTTTTCAATCTTTTTTTCGACAAAAAATATAAAATACCTACATTGGTCTCATGATCACAATCTTATCACACTATTTAACACTTCATCTATTTGATCCCAGCTCCATTTTACAAGACTTAAAATCACATGCATGCTCCTAATGTATTCCTATGGTGCTAACCACAATATTTTGCACCTTCTAAATATCAAGCTCCCCCCCCCTCAGTCAATAGGGTGTTCAGCAAGAAACAACAAGGTTTATAGTTCAATACTGGCCCTCACCAACTCAGCATATGAGTAGCACAGGGATCTGTGAGGTAAAGTAAGAAGCTGATGATAGGTGTGGCACTCTACCTCAGATGCAAAAACAATCTCCTTGGTCTAGCAATAGTGAAAAGGGGATAGACTCCCTCACGGATTGTCTGATACCAACTTTAGACCACCCCGACGACTTTATTTTTACATATAAATCCTACCAAAATTACAAAAATATCTTCCGTAACTCAATTTTAATATTACAAATAAAACAAACATGCAACTTTAAAAAAATTCCTTTTAACTTTATGATGGTCAGAAAGAAAGAAGAGAAGGAAGGAAGAAAGAAGGAAGGAAAGGAAGGAAGGAAGAAAGAGAATGACACAGTAGAGAAGAGAATATGGAAAGGAAAAAGAGGAAAGATAGAGAGAAAGAGAGAAGGGAGCAAAGAAAGAAAAACAGAAAGAAATGAAAGAGAAATGTAAAGAGAAGAAAATAGAGAAGATAAAGAGAAAATAGGATGGAAAAAGAAAAAACAAGGAGAAATAGATAAATAAATAAATAAAGAAGAAAGAAAGAAAGAAGAGCAGAAGATTGAAATAAAGGAAAGAAAGAAAGAATGAAAGAAAGAAGGAAAGAGAAAAGAAAGAAAGAAAGAAGAGCTTGAAGGAATAGAAATCAAGGAAAGAAGAAAGAAGAAAGAAAGAGTGCAGGAAGCAGATAGAAATCAAGGAAAGAATGAAAGAAAAAAAAGAAAGAAAGTATGAAAGAAATAAAATAGGGAAAAAAGATAAAAATAAAGAGAACATAAAAATAAAAACAAAAGAAGAGAAAAGTTAAAAGAAAAAAACAAACCAGAAAAAAAAAAAGAATGAAAGAAGAGTGAAACATTTTTAAAAAAAAGAAAAAAGAGGGAGATAAACAAAGAAGAAAACAGAAAGGAAAGTAAGAAAGAATGAAAGTAGAGAGGAGTAAAATAATAAAAAGAGTGAGAGAGAGAGAGAGAGAGAGAGAGAGAGAGCAGAGCAGAGAGAGAGGAGAGAGAGAGAAAGAAAACAGAAAAGGAAAAACAATGAACCTAGAAATAAAGAAAGAATGAAGAAGGGTGAATGAAAGAAAAAAAAAAAAAAAAAGAAAAAGAGGCAGATAAACAAAAAATGAAAGCAGAAAGAAACAGAAAGGAAAGGAAAAGAATGAAAGAAGAAAGGAGTAATAAAAATATATAAAAGTAAAGAGAGAAAGAAAAGAAAGAAGAAAGAAAGAAAATAGAAAGAAAATACTAGTAAGAAAGAAAGAAATGCAAGAAGAGAGTGAAGTAAATTAGAAAAAAGAAAAAAGAAGGGAAGATAAGAAATTGAAACTGAAAAGGTAAGAAAGAATGAAAGAAGGAGTAAACAATTATAAAAAGGAAAGAAGAAGAAGAAAGAAAGAAAGAAAGAAAAATAGAAAGAAATATAGTAAAGAAAGAAAGAATGCAAGAAGAGTGGAGTAAAGAAAAAGAAAACAAAGAGGGAGTATAAGAAATGAAACTGAAAGGTAAGAAAGAATGACGAAGGAGTAAAACATATAAAAAGGAAAGAAGAAAGAAAGAAAGAAAGAAAATAGAAAGAAAAAATAGTAGAAAGACAGAATGCAAGAAGAGTGAAGTAAAAGAAAAAGAAAAAAAAAGAAGGGAGATAAAAGATGAAACTGAAAGGAAAAAAGAATGAAAGAAGAGTAAAAAAAATATAAAAGGAAAAGAGAGAAAAAAAGAAAGAAAATAGAAAGAAAAAAAAATAGTAAAGAAAGAAAGATGCAAGAAGAATGAAGTAAAATATAAAAAATAAAAAAAGAGGGGATAGAAGAAACTGAAAGGAAAGAAGAATGAATGAAGATAAGGAAGACAGATGAAAAAATAAAGTTTGGAAGTAAAGAATGAAAATCAAAGAAAAAAATAAAGAAGGTAGAAAGGATGAAAGAAAGAAAAGAATAGACAAAAAAAAATTATTTGTCTATATGGATTTTTCATCTTGTGTCAGTAATTTTTTCTCTTTAAAACCTTTTAATTCCCTTGGAACTATTTATTCTGATGTCCATTTGAATTTCATTTTCATTTTAACCGCTCCTTAAAATGTAATACTTAAAAGACATAATTTAAACATAATCCAACTTAAAGAAATAAAACAACTATGGTAAAAAAAATGATGAGGCAGCTGTATTCCTTCAATTGTTTTTGTTAAAAATGAAATTATTTCTAAAACAATTTTAATCATTGCCTAGTGACGGTTAAAACGCGATTTATTGGTCATATCAGTATCAGTAAGTTAGAGCATTTAAATTTTTAATTTCCCCCCCCCAACATGTTTGGGTTAGAGCATTTCAGAATAGGAGACCCATGTAATTGGTTCATTGTAGGAAATAGGGTATACGTGAAAGTTCAAATCAGGAAGCCATTCGTTATTTATATAGCATGAATTACTGTTGGAAAGGTTGAACTCCACAATAATTTCTTTACAAGGTTGTCACATAAAAAGTATCAGATTCGAAGTTGTATTTACCAAAGATAGAAATGATATGAATGGAAACGTAATTTTTTTTACAGAATAGTAGGTCATCATAAAATCAAGTTTGAAGCTGTTATTTAGATAGAAATGAACCCAATGAATGGAATTAATTTTTTAGAATCAAGGTGTGTCCAAAAAGTGCGGAGTTTGAAGCCTGTATTTACAAATAGAAATGAACAATGAATGGAATGTTAATGTTTTGAATACCAAGGTGAGTCCAAAAAAGTAAAAAAATGTTGATACCTTTTTTGAACTTGTATTATTTATGGATTCTATTTATAAAGTTAGAAATCAAAAAAAAAAATGAAAAAAAAAAAAAGGAAAAAGAAGTTCTGAGCCTAAAGAGGAAGAAATAAAGAAAGATAGAAAAAAATATAAAAAAAGGAATAAAATAAGTGAAGAGCACTGCGGCTCTTACTGTTGAAGAAGAGATGTACGCATTTTTGCGAATAATGAGACGTGTTATAACACGATAATATATGAATTATCTGTGTAACAGTGTCAGGTGCCAAGAATCATTTAAGTTCAATGTATACAAAGAACATAATGTAATGTAAGAGACAGATACGCAGTAGGATAAGAATAACAATAAATTGTAAAGTAAATAATACAGCATGTATGTGTGCTAATGGTGCATCTGCAGATGTGATGTGCGAGCGATGCCAGGCGAAGTCTTTCATAGGCTAACATCCGCACAGCCGGTTGGCAGAACAAGGAAGTGAGAGGCTTTGAAGAGTGAGTGTATTCGCGCACCCAAAGGAATGCAGGCCAGTTATCATGCCTCACGACAGACCGAACTTGATTGAGTAATGTGAAAAAAAGTATTCAGAAAAGTACAATCCTAGAGCTCGTGAGATATCGTCAGTCGTCTCGTCTGACTTTCGGTAGGCGCATGCCAGAAAAGCATCAAGCTGATTCGCTCGGGAAACAGACCGGCAAGACAAGACGCAATCCTAGTGTATAGAAAATGGAGATCTAAAGGTGCCTCCAGAGTTCCAATGACTTATGAGCCGTTTACCCCAGGTCGATTTTGGCCAGATGCAGGACTTGTTCCACAGCCCGGCAATCCATTAATACTACCAGGAGCCAGAAGAGCAAACTTGTATCCTGTTGAAACCTAATCCATTGAATGTGTTAAGATCTTATAGCTGTTTTTTTTTCCTAGTGAGACTATCCAGTAAGATTATGACTGTCACTCATTTTGTACCTTTGCTATTCAAGTTATTATCTAATACACTATCTTCAGTGACATTACAATGCCGATAGTATGGCAACCAGTTTAGGAGAATAAAACGGTAATTTTCACCTTTAGTTGTCAAAATTCCTAGCAAATAAAGCAATTAGAGTAACCTCCCTTGACTTTCACTTTGAACTAAGCCGGTAGCTATTTTGAGTCTCCATGCAAAATAAACAAATCTTAGAAACTTTTTTTGAAACAATACAACTGCATGCTTTAACACAAAAATATCATAAAATGTGTTCTTAATAACAATTAAGTTCATTTCAGATAATTTTAGGCAAGGAATTTAGCCAACTGACTTTCACTTTGAAACAAACGGTAGCCATTTTGAATGTGTCTGTGCGAAATATACAAATCTTAGAATCGTTCATAAACAAACACTGCATGCTCTAACACAAAAATATCATAAAATGTGTTCTTAATAACAATTAAGTTCATTTCAGATAATTTTAGGCAAGGAATTTAGCCAACTGACTTTCACTTTGAAACAAGACGGTAGCCATTTTGAATGTGTCTGTGCGAAATATACAAATCTTAGAATCGTTTCATAAACAATACAACTGCATGCTCTAACACAAAAATATCATAAAATGTGTTCTTAATAACAATTAAGTTCATTTCAGATAATTTTAGGCTAGGAATTTAGCCAACTGACTTTCACTTTGAAACAAGACGGTAGCCATTTTGAATGTGTCTGTGCGAAATATACAAATCTTAGAATCGTTTCATAAACAATAAACTGCATGCTCTAACACAAAAATATCATAAAATGTTTCTTAATAACAATTAAGTTCATTTCAGATAATGCGCACGCACAATTTTATGCTAGGAATTTTAACAACTAAAGGTGAAAATTACCAATAAAACTCTGAATTCAAACCAAAAGGGCTCTTTTAGATAGTCAAAACTACTTTCTAAGCTTATGTTGGTGGAGTTGATAGGAGTTATATATATTTAGTTAATTTACTCATCACACCATATGGTCCCATGTATTAAGGCAGAAAAACAAAGAACTCATAAATTCAATAAAATAAAATGTGTATTGAAACAAAGATTACAATAATCAAGAATACTGATCAATGCCCTGCAGAAAATGCTTTTTTAAATGTTCATATAATAAGATAATAAGAATTGTGGAGTTGACTCCAACTGAGAAAGAAAGGTTAATGTTCAAAATCAAATCAGCAGTCAAGTTACTTAAGAGAGAGAGAAAGATATAGCTTATAATACCTTCTGCAGTAAGGAAATATTTCTTATAACGAAAAGCGTGGAGTATTCAGGCAAGTTGGTTCTTTCTCTGCTGTTCTTCGAAAAACCTTCGTTTATATAGGGTTAAGATAGGCTCAAAAAAAAGGATCTTTTTGATAAACTTCTTTTCAGGCGTGAACGCCTTTGATTGGTTGAAAATTATCATTTTTAATATTTCTATTTTTTCTCTCTAGCCGCGTCGGTCCTTATGCGCAAAGCGTTTATTTTTCGTCATTTTATTTTTGCTTTCAGAGCGTTAACTTCCGGCTCACTACAAGCTCTTTCTATTCTACAAGATGATTTTGGCATTGAATAACTCATGAAGGTTGTTATACCATTAAAACAAAGAAGGGGAAAAAGAAAAGAAAAAAGAATGAAAGAGAGCTGAAATAATTTTTGTTTTGATGAATGATTGGGAAGGTTGGTGAGAGATTTTCATGGA
Source organism: Doryteuthis pealeii (assembly GCA_023376005.1). Taxonomy (NCBI): domain Eukaryota; kingdom Metazoa; phylum Mollusca; class Cephalopoda; order Myopsida; family Loliginidae; genus Doryteuthis; species Doryteuthis pealeii. The sequence goes on from CM042151.1 coordinate 43,871,559, forward strand.
TATCCGTGCTACTTACGCGACATGATGATGACGAGGATTCAGCATCACCGTACTAAACCCGAAGAGTTCCTTCACAACTGTAAACTTTTATGAATCATCGGGTTTAGCTCAGTCGGTAGAGCATCCGCTTAGAGACAACGATTTTCCATCGTGTAACAGCATGGCTCTCCTTTTGGAATGTAGTGATGACGTATTGATAATAATGTCATTATTTTTTGTTTTAATAATAAATATATTTTTTTGCTTTTGTTTTTTGTTTGTTTTTTTCAAATGCATAAGTCGCAACAAAATAAACATGGAACTCCGGGGGAGAGAAAACTTCCCGGCTGCAAAAAAATCTATTGTTTGCTTTCAATCAAACATTCCCTCTCTGGCCGTTCAAGAGGAATTATAATAGATAGATAGATAGATAGATAGATAAATGGTTTGATAATAGATTTGAACTGACTTTAATAGACAAATATATACAAACTTACTGCAATCGATGGATATAGATATATTTTTTGTCATTTTATTTTTGCTTTCAGAGCGTTAACTTCCGGCTCACTACAAGCTCTTTCTATTCTACAAGATGATTTTGGCATTGAATAACTCATGAAGGTTGTTATACCATTAAAACAAAGAAGGGGAAAAAAGATAAAAGAATGAAAGAGAGCTGAAATAATTTTTGTTTTCAAATTCAGAACACGAGATGACAATATTAGAAATAGCAAGAAACAAAAAAGAAACAAACAATGATGGTCTATAGGGAGCAATATAGATAAAAGTATTGCACTGAATATACAAATTTTGGGGACACCGCTACACAAGTTATTGATTTTTGGAGAAAACAACATATTTTTTTTTTAATCTCCAAACAAAAGTAGAAACAAAAAAAATCTCACCAAACCCACAAGTACGTTTTCTTACAATTATTTTCCACCCACAAATACGTAAAAGAAAGGGGAAAAATTTATTGAGACTTTTTATTTTATGCAAAAACCACAATTCTTATTTTACTATTACACAGCCCCCACCCCCGCCAATACTTCTAGCCCCCCCCCATAACCTAACTCAGACTAGAAGCCCTTCTAAACTCACTACCCATTACACAGGGTCACAGAAATATCTTATTTATCACAAAAGATGCATGGATTTTAATAAGTGAGGTTGGTTATCAGAGCTTAGTAGTAGAGAATGGGATAAAACAAGGAACAAAAAAAAGTAAATTTAAATATTTTCATGAATTCATATTTTTTAAAAGTTAGAAATAAAGAAACCAAAAGAAAGAAAGAAAGAAATAAAGTTTGAACTCAAAAGGAAGAAAAAATGAAATGAAAGAAAATGAAAAAAAGGAAAGAAAAAGAAAATAGATGGAGAAGGAAAAGTTTAGGAAAGAAGAAAAAATAAATAAAGAGAAGGAAGAAAGAAGAAGAAAAGAAGCAGAAAGAAGAAGAAGAAGAAGAAGAAGAAGAAGAAGAAGAAGAAGAAGAAGAAGAAGAAGAAGAAGAAGAAGAAGAAAAATAAAAAGAAGGAAAAAATGAAGAAGCAGAAGAAAAAAAATGAGAAATAAATGAAGAAGGAAAAAAGAAGAAGCAGAAGAAAAAATTGAGAAGGAAAAATTAAGAAGAAAAAAAATAAAGGTGCAAAAAAAAAACTGGAGAAGAAAAAAATTGAGAAGAAAAAAAGGACAAGTAAAAATGAAGAAGGAAAAAAAAAAAGAATGATGAACAATTTTGGAGGTACATTGAATTAATACTATGAAATTGCATTTCAAACTTTGCTAAAATTAGGTCAAATAAAATTCAAATGTATAAAGGAAAAATATCTATCTCACTCTGCTATCTATCTATCTATTATCTATCTATCTATCTATCTCAGTCTGCTCATCTATATCTATCTATCTATCTATCTATCAGTCTGTTCATATCTATCTATCTATCTATCTATCTATCTATCTCAGTCTGTTTCTCTCTCTCTCTCTCTCTCTATATATATATATATCTCATATATATCTATATATATATCTATCTATCTATATCTATATATATATATCTATCTATCTATCTTAGTCTGTTCATATCTATCTATCTATCTATCTATCTATCTATCTCAGTCTGTTCATATCTATCTATCTATCTATTTATCTTAGTCTGTTCATATCTATCTATCTATCTATCTATTATGACATAAAAAGCCCCTAAAAATTTGGAATGTGTCCTCAGGCATGGGGGGTTAAAACTAGGCTTTAAGGAATTTAGATTTTCATGCCTGCAGATACCAATTTCATTTGCTTTCTGTAGAAATGAGACTTTCCTGGTTAATTCTAATTCAAAAAATTCAGATTTCATAGAAATCGATCCACAACTCAGATTAGAAACGGTTCCAGCAAAATGTTTCAAGCCAATGCTATTGTTAGTATATTTCTCCAAAGCATTTGACACCATACACAGAGAAAAGATGGAGCAAATACTACAAGTATATGGTCTCCCAAAAGAAACTGAAACCAGCAATGCCCAGTGTTTCCTGTTTATGAGTCATCTACTATATATATCTATGTACCTATGGTTTCCTGTGTGGTTATATGTGTGTGTGGAGGTGCGTGGGCTAATGGCTAGAGTCATAGGAAATGGACTCGTCGACCCGAGTTCAATTCCTGGACGAATCTGTTTGCATTTACCATGACGCTAATACCCTTGGAAAAAGTATGAATCCAAATTTCCCTCCAGCTATGGGTAAATAGCAGGGCAGACTGGGCTCTTTAACCATGGCTAGGTAACCATTCTAAGAGAAGGAAAACTCTGAATTCAAACCTGTTAAACTCCACTCCAAAAATTGACCTTGTGTCGCATCCTGTTTGTGTGGTGGGGTTGGTAAATCAATATATGTGTGTGTAGAGAAATACCGGTAATCTGAACATTAGCTACATAAATGAGAGTAAGTTCCCCTTGTTTCTTTCACTTTGAGAAAGCCATCTGTTTTGGTCGGCCATTTACATTTCACTGTAATCAATAAAACTGCATGTTTTAACACGAAAATATCATAAAATGTTTTCTTAATAACAATTAAGTTCATTTCAAATAATGCACAAGTACAATTAAGAACACATTTTATGATATTTTTTGTGTTAAAACATTTAGTTGTATTGATTTGAACAAATTTGTATTTTCAGTGTAGATTTACGGTGAAATGAAAGTAGCCGACCAAAACAGATGCCTTCCTCAAAGTGAAAGAAACAAGGGGAGGTTACTCTCATTTATGTAGCTAATGTTCATTACTGAAATAAATTGGTTTGTATGTTTAAGTATGTTTGTGCTTCTATATCAATAATTTGAAAAATCTGTCTGTCTGTCCAATATTGATAGCTAAATGGTTTGATGTAGTGCAGACAAATTTGCAATCCATACTTATTGGACCCAGGGAAATGTTTTAACATAAGAAAATGTGTTATCCCTCATGGAAAAATGGATACCCATGGCACAGGGTCTTTCACAATAAATAGATAAATAATAATCAGTGAGAAGCCATGTTGCTGCAAGATGTTAACAATCATCCAGTATTTTAAATTTCCAAAATTAAAAGAAAAAATAAATCATTTGTGTGTGTGTGATGGCAATACAAATTTCTTTGACAATGTTGCTGGAGTCCTACAAGGAAATACATTAGCACTGTTTATATTTATAATGAGCCTATAATACTTATCTGATGTTGAAAGAACCAAAACTTCCCAGTGACCCATACATACTACATCACTGATGACACACCTACCAGCGCCCCAAATGTAGGAGCACATATTTAAAGTACTTACTATGAATGTTATTATATCTAATGAAAGAAAAAGGTTTCGTGATAAAAAAAAGCTAAGAAGCTGGTAATATCCTTCAGTAACTATTACAGATGTTGGCTATGCAGATGATGAAGCAATTCTTGCAAATACACCAGCACAAGCAGAATCACAAGATAAAAAAAATCAAGAGGCATTGGCCTTTATGTGAACTCAGATAACACAAAGTTCATGTGCTTTAAATGTTGCATAATCTATGTGGTAGCATGGATTATTGACAACACCATGTAGTGAGAATACAAAGAGCCCAAATGGAAAGTTACAGACCATTGGGAAACTTTGACCCCATAGGCGGGAAAACCACAAATCTCGTGAGAACTAGTTAGATCCTCAGTTGCAGCCAAGATGTAAAGTAAGAGAGACGTCTCCTGCTTCAGCTGGGCTCCGTGTGCGATGTTAGTTAGAAAAGACAAATAAAAGTTTTAAAAAGCAACAGGCATTGTAATTAATTAAGCATGTCTTAGTAGAAAATGAACCAACAAGGAATAGAAAGAAGACTAGACGATCACACCAATGGCCGAAGTAGAAAGAAGTAGAGTCCAACATGGCGAGAAAGAGAAGAAAGAAAACTACATGGCCAAAGAAAGAAAGTAACAAGTAAGTTATGCATCTGTGTAGGTATCTATCTGTCTACCCCTCTCTCTCTCTCTCTCTCTATTAAAAGAACTCATTGTTTATATACCTGCAACATGGGTATATAGGTATATGATATAAGCAATATGGAGTTATCTCCACTCTGGATAGCAGGAAATTAGAGCAGTTCACATACCTAAGTAGCAATATCTCATTTACAGAAATGTCAATATTCACATTTCAAGGACTCTCTAGAGTATTCTAGCCAATTTTAACAATGCCAAGCATCTGGATGGTCTCCAGTCTTCCTCTGATTTCCAGGTTTGTTTTTCCAAGCTTTGGAGACCAATCCAAGGGCATCAACTTCACCCTCATGTTCTACAGTTTTTTCAGTTCTCTGACAAGGTCCAGATATTTGTGTTGCATAATTGTGTGGGTTTTTGACAAGCCCTGTAGCAAGAATTCTATGGGGTCATTGTTTTCAGATCAGCGGATGGAAAAATACCAGACTGTTGGTAAAGGCGGGTATTTCACAAGTCACGTGATAGAGTTCGGTAATCAGTTTCAACCTAAATGGCACGCAGAACAGACATATTCTGCTGAAGTTGGCTCAACTGTGTAGTGAATCAGGATGGGCAGTAATAAAATCTTTGATCAAAGAAAAACAAAGTCTTGTAGTTGATTAATGCAAGCCCTTAGAAAATGAAGCAGCAAGAAGAAGACTAGATGCAACGACCGTCCAAAAGAAAGAAGGAAAGAACAGAAATGGTGACAAGACGTAGAAAAGAAGAAGATTGAAAGAAGAAATGGAAGCAAGTAAGTCAAGACTCTGTCTATCTGTCTCTCTCTATCACCTGAAGACTCTCTCTATCACTGTCGATGTATATACCCAATGAGGGTATATATATAACATTTGTCTATCATTTTGTTTTCTTTCATTTTCCCTTAGGGATCCAGTGGAACAGCAAAATACCAAAATAACAAGTTTCCTTCTTTTTAATCAACACTAGCTTTTTTTATTTTATTTTCTTTTATGTTGCTGCATTTTTACTAAATTTCTATACTTTTATATGCAAGTATTTAGTTGTTTTAAAAATAATGGCCGATTTTACATTTAAATGTTTATTAAACCTGGCCATTATTTTTACAAGCAAATATAATAATTTTTATGTTGTTCTAAGATTGTTATAGATTTACCCATGAATATGCACACACTGAAAATTTTTTATGAAATGCTCATTTTCTTCTGAACCAAAGATCAACATCAGTATCATCAGGCTGCACTGACAGCAGAACAGCACAAATATATATATATATATATATATATATATATATATATATATATATGAAGTTAAGTAAACAAACAAATGTGTTTTATTTTCATATGGCTTTAAGCCGACAATTTTTGGAGGATATGTGCTTAATTGAAGTCATACCTAATTTTGAAAATTAATTAGTTAATAATTAATGAATTTAGGCGGGCATATATGTTCAAATGTAAGGCTAAACGAATCGAGAAAATGTCAATCCCTGAATGTACATTTCGACCTATTAGGTCTCATCAGCAAGCTTATAGACATGGGAGACCTATAACCCATGCAAGCCCCAGCACCTATATAATTGTCCCAACCCCATTGCCCTTTTAACTGCATCAAATGGTTAAGTTCCAATTTGGAGTTTGGGTGAGTGTGGAGAATCACTTCATTGCCATTACTCCCAAGTCCACCCTGACCCAGAGTGGTAGTACCTTTTAGGGTCCCAACTATGGGTTGAATAAATCAAAAAATGAGTTTAGAAAAAATATTGAGTTTGAAAAAAATTGAATACCCAACAAGAATGAATAAAACAAAATGTCTTTGGCATAAAATAACCCAGCTCTGTTTGAGATATGTTCATTTTTTAGTGCTTGTAAATATATTCATTTTGTTAATAATAATAATGATAATAATAATAAAAAAGAAACTGAATCACTTATAATTGCTGCACAAAATAATGCCATAAGGACAAACTACATCAAAGCGAAAATTGATAGGACCCAACAAAATAGTAAATGTAGACTTTGCGGGAATAGAGATGAGACTGTAAACCATATACTCTGTGAATGTAGCAAACTAGCACAATGAGAATACAAAACAAGACACGACTGGGTTGGGAAGGTGATCCACTGGGAATTATGCAAAAAATTAAATTTTGACCATACAACAAAATAGTATATGCATAAACCAGAATCTGTTCTTGAGAACGAAACACATAAAATTCTCTGGGGCTTTGAAATAAAAACGGATCACCTTATCCCAGCAAGAAACCAGACCTAGTGTTGATAAACAAAAAAGAAAGAACTTGTCAACTGGTGGATTTTGCAGTGCCAGCACATCACAGGGTGAAGCTAAAGGAAAATGAAAAAATGGACAAATATCTGGACCTTGCCAGAGAACTGAAAAGGTTGTGGAATATGAAAGTGAAAGTGATACCAATTGTAGTTGGTGCACTTGGAACGGTCCCAAAGGGATTGGAAAAGGGTCTGGAATGTTTGGAAATCAGAGGAAGGGTTGAAACCATTCAGAACACTGCACTGCTGCAATCTGCCAGAATACTCAGAAGAGTCCTGGAGACCTGAGGAGACTTGCTGTCACTCAGACTCCAGTGAAAGACCATCAGCTAATGCTGATGTGAAAACTCAAAAGGAGCAAATATTAATACTGCTGGGGTGCTCTGGGTTGGTGGTAATAATGCTTCGGCTTCGAAACCATGCCTGAACCCAGAATTTTCATTGGTGGTGGAGGCTGACATGTGTCCTGCTCCCTTTTCATGCATCACGCATGGTAATACACTGTCCCTGTATTGTGCTAAAAGCCTCTGATGAATTTCAGCCTCTGACATTTCTTCTGTCAAGAGAAGCTGGGTGACCCATTCTTGGTGCATGCTGCTAGTAGAGTGGCCAGGTTTACACTATAAAGACAGCAAGCAAAATGGTGCGATCAGGCTCAAACTTGGAACACATGACCACAATAGTGCACAGAACACAGCGTGACAATAAAGAGCTGGTTTAGCTCAATCAGTAGAGCACTTGCCTAGGAATTGCAAGGTTCTTGGTTTGATACCGGCCCTCGCCAATTTCAGCGTGTGAGTAGCACAGGGATATCTGCAGTAAAGTGAGGAGCTGATGAAGATGTGGTACTCCATTTCAGATGTAAAAACAATCTCCTAGCTCTAGCGCTAGTGAAAAGGGGATAGACTACCTTGCTGTCTGATTGATACCAACATTAGGCCACCCCATTGACTTTCCCTCATAATTGGCACTCTTGGACAATCCCAAAAGACCTGGCTTGTCAATCGGAACAGTCAATTTCATGTTTTCATGATCATTAGGTGATAATGAAAGTTTTTCTTTAATGCCATTGTGCTAGCAAATATTCTGCTATAATGTGCCATTTTTTGCTGTTACATAAACAGATTCATATTAAATATAGATGAATGACTTAAAAATAAAAACAGAAGTTCCGGGCGTCGACCGGAAATGGATGTGATGCCGGAATGAGAAACGGGGAGAAGAAAATCTACCTCTTTTTCGGTTGGGCTCTGGTGAGAGCAGATGTGTCCGCTGGTCCCTCGTACTGGGTTTGGGACAGCAATAGTGAACATCATGTACAACTAATTTGACCGTACCCTCTCTCTCTTTCTCTGTATCTTTCCTTCTCTCTGAAAAAGAACCCACGAGCCTAGAAATAAATACCCCCCCCTGGGACTATACAACTTGCGTGTATGTTGTTTCTGAACTAACGACTCTTACTACTACTAACGGCAACTACTACTACAACTTGAGTTGGCCTATGCGACAAGCACCATTCTTGTAATGTGACCACCATTATGTTACATTACTTAGTGAGGTGCTTTGTTATTATAGCTACTTCAAATGTTTTAAATAATATATTAAGTTAAAACCTGCTTATGGAATCTTATAAATATTGCCAATCTATACATATATAAAGGGCAGTTGTATGTATGTATGTATGTCCGGCTGAATTTACAAAAATAAAACAATTAATGGCAAAGTAAATATATATATACACATTCACTATCACCAGATCTTACTTTTTGAGCAAAAATACTGAAGATTTGACTTATGTTTATGAAGATTGTTAAAAGATAAAAATTTTTTAATAGTATTTAATATTCTAAATTAGAGACAATGATTTTCTTTTTAGAGTGTCTGTGCCCCTCTTTTTTCGTTACACCCTGAATCTATGTCAAGTCTTTTTTACATAGGGATTTTAATGGGTCATCCTGCGAGATTCAATTCATGATTCAATAATAATGGATTTGTGAGAAAAACTTTTTGCCCCTCTACCCAGGCGATGCTAGGTATCCACTTCTAGTATATAAATAAGGGGAAGTACCCGATGGATTAACATTTACTAGTTATCTCCCTTACATTATCAAGAGCAGACCTCCATATTAAATTTTTGGACTGGAATTATTTATTATTCTCAAAGAACTCTTTAATGTTTCTTGTCTAACTCGGGACCCTTCATGTCATGTTCAAGAAGAAACAAATGAAGAAGGCCAAGGGGACATCTGCCGAAATGTTGTGCATATAACAATAATTAAAAATATTAATATACTGAATTTTATACAAGTATTTTTTCTTTTTAAAATCGGCACAAGTTAATAATCAACAGAAAAAAAATGAACACGTGCTATTACATTCACTTTTGGACTTGAAGAATAAGTTCCAATTACCGTCGAACTGGGTAGCATGCGATTGTAACTCAATACAAACTCGAAATGCCACAAAGTCCACTGCAGAATGACAAAGTATATATAAGACTCCACAGTGTCATTCAAATCAACCAGTCAAGCAACCAATCAGAACTCAAGGAATGGAATGACCCAAATCACCCTGATTCATGAATGGATCATTCTTGATTCCTATTTATACCAGCTGTCTTGGACACTGCTTAGGTTCTACTTAGCTGCTGTTATTAAAACCAACAGTAGGCTAACTGACTTCAATAGGACTAATACCCTTGCCTTTGGTATAAAATAACCCACAAAGGTTGATATGCCATTAAACAAAGAAGCCAAACGAACCTAAAAATGAGGTAGGATAAAATATAAGTATTTAATTGGATTTTCATTGTGCTAGCAAATATCCTGCTATAATGTGCTATTTTTGAATTTGAAAAAGAATTTTGAATTTGGGGAAAAAGAAAAAAGTCATGGTTTGTCCTGCCACAACTATTGTTCCTTCCTGCACACTTACCAAGCTGAAGGAGGAGCTCATCAAGGGGACATGTTTTGAATGCATTGAGGCCATCAAGAGGTCCGTAATGATGGAGCTGAGAGACATACCAGAAGAATCCTTCCAGCGTGACAGAGAAGTGTGACAGAAGGATGGGAAAGTGTATTAGGTTCAAGAGGGGACTACTTTGGAGGAGAAAACATTTAGTTTGTTGTTTGGATTTTAAATGAATTGTTTGTGACAACAGTCTCATTACTTTTCAGACACACCTTGTAGGTAGTAATATCTCATCCACAGAAAATGATGTATAGACAGTGCTGGATTAGCTCAGTCGGTAGAGCGTTTGGCTAGAAACCACAAAGTTCCTAGTTTGATACTGGCCCTCGCCAACTCAGCGTATGAGTAGCACAGGGATCTGTGCGGTAAAGTAAGGAGCTGATGGTAGGTGTGGCACTCCACCTCAGATGCAAAAAGAAACAAGAATAGCACAGCGATCTGTGCGGTAAAGTAAGGAGTTGATGGTAGGTGTGGCACTCCACCTCAGATACAAAAAAACAACAATCTCCTTGGTCTAGCACTAGTGAAAAGGGGATAGACTCACTCACTGTATGGCACATACCGACATTAGGTTGCCCCAACGACTTACGACTTACAGGTATATACAGGTTATCCAATATATGGAAATATGATCTTTCTGATAAGATAAAACAAGAATTCTCCCAAGCTGTAACTATGTCAGTGCAACTGTATGGTTGCACCGCCTAGACCATAACAAAAAACTTAGAGAAAATGTTACATGGGAGCTACACAAGGATGCTTTGCACTGTCAGGGACAAATCTTAGAAGCAGCACACCACAAAAAAGAACCTGTACAACTACCTACCTACTTTCACCCAAACCATCAAAGTGGGACAAACAATATATCATAACGAGGACAAGTATTTAACAATGTTTTAGCTTTAGATTCGGCAGAGATTTCAGAGTGGGCAGAAATAAAGCTTGATCTAGAAAACAATCAAGTCTTGTTTGTTAATTGAATATTAAAAACAATGACCAGCCCAGCACAAAGAAGAATCAACATAAAGAAGAATGAATCCCAGCAGAAACCCTGAAGAGAAGTCAGCCCAACCAGAGAACAATTACTGTAATTTTTGTTACACTAAAACCCATAGATCAAGCCCTGGCACCTATATGATTGTCCCAACCTTATTGCCCTTATAGCAAACCTGTGTTAGAAAGTGTGGCTGGGATCTTAGTGTCCTGAGTATGGTGTTAAACTGCATCTAATGGTGAAGTTCCAATTCTGGAGCTCTAGGGATTGTGGAGTACCCTTTCATTGCCATTACCCCAGGTACACACTGACCCACTATCATAGTACCTGATAATGGCCGCCTTGTTGGCTGGGGCGTTAGAATGCACCGACTGCACCTCTGTAGATGGGTAAGACTCCTCCAATGGGACCACCTGTTGGTTGTGGGTGGCGACCTGTCATGCTTAAAGATAGAACCCAGGTGGTTGACATGCAATATTCCACTTTGGTCCTTACTTGGACTAGACAGGCGTTCGGAAAGGTTCCCTCCAATCAATCGGCTGGTCATGTCAAGCCCTAGCACCTATATGATTGCCCCAGACCTATTGCCCTTATGGCAAGCCCCAACCGTTTTTATCATATGGGTGCTAGAAGGCAGTGACTGAGGGTCTTTGAGTCTTGGGAATGATGTTAAACTCTATCTGATGGTGAGGTTCCAGTTTTGGAGGTTTGGGCATGTGGAATACCCCTTCATCACCATTGCTCCCTGGTCCACTCTGACCCGGAGTGGTAGTACCTGTTAGGATCCCATCTATGGGTTAAATAGAAAACATAAGTTTATAAACAAAATTGATTATCCATTAATAATTTTTTTTTTCAAAATTTTATCAGCATTAAATGACCCACTAAGGTTGAGATGCCATAAAACAAACCAAACCAAACCCATCTATGTATTTAATAGAAAAAAATGACTTAAAAAATGTGATTAAAAATGAATTGCGTTTGAAAGGAAAAAGTTTTCAATACCCATCAAGAATGAATAAAACATTTTCTTTGGCTTAAAATAACCAGAATAGGGTTGACATGCCGTAAAATCCAATGAAACCTGTAGAATTGGAAATATTCTATCAGTCTTTGTTTTTAAACTTTTGTTCTTTAATATCAAATGCTACATTTATATTTGAACATTTATTTATATATTCTTATGCAGGATTGCACATGTGCATGCACATGCAGACATGTGCATATGCATGTCAAAATATCGACAGATTTTCTAAAGATATGGGCATTATAAAAAGTAAGATTCATTTGAATGAAAGCAGGATTTAAGAATTTTTTGAAGGTGAAAAATTGAAAGGAAAGAGAAAAAGATTAGGTGAATAAATCAAAATAACTGTTAATTGAAAACTGATCAAAGAGAAGAAAGAAAAAAGAATGACAATGAAAGAAAGAAAAAGAAAATAAAAGGGGGAAAAATGGAAAGAAGAGAAAAAGAAGAAAAAGAGAAGGAAAAAGAAAATTAATGAAAGAAAGAAAAAGATAGAAAAAATGGACAAAGAAAAAACAATAGAGAAAGAAGAGAAAAAGAAAGAAAAAAAGAAAAAAGAATGGGAATGAGTTAAAGTAAATGAAAGGAAAAAGAAAAGAAATTGGGAATACAAAAGAAAAAGAAAACAAAAAAGGATAGAAGAAAAAGAAAGAAGAAAAAAATGAAAAAGAGAATGGGAATGAAATAAAGAAAAATGAAAGAAGAAAGTAAAAGAATGTTAATACAAAAGAAAAGAATGAAAAAGATAAAAGAAAAAAGAAAAAGAAAGAATAGGAATAAAATAAAGAAAAATGAAAGAAAAAGTGTGAATACAAAAGAAAAGAATGAAAAAGACAAAAAAGAAAAAAAAGAAAAAAAGAAAAGAAAAGAAAGAAAAGAAATAAGAAATGAAAAAGAAA